>CM067305.1:50193370-50793370 GCA_034231615.1 Meghimatium bilineatum
AGTCGCCCTGGCTATTTTTTGGCTTGCGATTCCAAATATGTATGTAAATAGTGGCAAACCAAAAACCCAAATATTATCACAAACGTCACGAATGGTGTTCTAATTATTTATGTTGGAAGGTCTTTATTAGAAACGGTCATGTTTCAGATCATGTTAACTTTCTGTGCACAGGTCTTTACTTGAGCCCGGTCATGGTTTTCTTATATTTCATAATGTTAGAAACTTCTTCTTCTTCAGCGTTCATTCTCAAACTCCTGCTGGATCTCTCATGTATCAGTACTACTAGCTCTCCAGCAGGATGCAGTCCAGAGAATGGAAATGCGTTGTGTCGCCGTTTTATTTGCACCAATGGCCCGACACATCCGTCTTCGGCAGAGAACTAATGTTAGAAACAGAAAACGGTTTAATTATTATCTAAGAATTAGAAGTGATACAAATACAAATAAAAATTGGATCGATTTTGATAACATTTCTGAAATTCTGAAACAATATTGGTACGGGAGAAGAAATAAAATCGAGTTCTGTATACACGTGTATTGTGTATTCGATTATCATTAATGTTATATACTGTGATAATGTATCGATATCATGAGAAAATTGTACAAATGTATGTTGATTGAATAGTCGTCCATGTTTTATGTCGAGATAAATGCTTTGACCACAAGAGAGTAGGTAAACATTGTATGTACAACATTTATTATTTTCATTGTCCTATTATTTCAATTACGCGTTGTTTTGTTATGTGTATCATTCTGTCTTCAGCGGTTTTAAATTCTTTTGTGTGTTCTAATTCAAATAATGTTCATTTGTCTATAGTGTTATATTTTCTGTGATCTTCTGGTTTATATAATATACATTTGCCATGGTGTTATATTGCCTGTTTTGTTCTTCTTTATATATTATCCATTTGTCTATGGTGTTATATTTCCTGTTTTGTTCTTCTTTATATAATATACATTTGCCATGGTGTTATATTGCCTGTTTTGTTCTTCTTTATATAATATACATTTGCCATGGTGTTATATTGCCTGTTTTGTTCTTCTTTATATAATATACATTTGCCATGGTGTTATATTGCCTGTTTTGTTCTTCTTTATATATTATCCATTTGTCTATGGTGTTATATTTTATTTAGTGTTCTATTGTATATCTTATCCATTTTTTCTACTGTGTTATATTGTATGTGATGTTCTATTTTATATATTATCTATTTGTCTATGGTGTTATATTTTCTTTGTTCTGTTTCATGTAATATTAATTTTTTTCAGCCTCTATTTAATCTGATGTTCTTTTTATCCATATGTTTTGTTTTTATATATACAAAATTACCTCTTACTGTGGGGAACACAAGTTTCGACCGTTCTTGTAGTGTGAAAGTGTTACAGTCACTATCAGAGAATATGACAGCTTCTATCAGTGAATGTGATAGTCGGTATCAGAGAATGTGATAGTCGCTATCAGTGAATGTGACAGTCGCTATCAGAGCTCTCGGAGCATGTGACAGTCGCTATCAGAGCTCTCAGAGAATGTGACAGTCGCTATCAGAGCTCTCAGAGAATGTTACAGTCGCTATCAAAGCTCTCAGAGAATGTGACAGTCACTATCAGAGCTCTCAGAGAATGTGACAGTCGCTATTAGAGAGTTTGAAGGGGGAACAGTCAATGATAATGTAGATTGCAGTTCAGATTATCCTGCCACTAGTATCTCCAAGAATTGCTTATTTATAATGTCCATATGGCCGTGTTATGTCATCTGTGTTTTTCTGATTACTGTAATTTTCTGTTCTATAGATAATGTGTTTGTACTCGTATTATAAAACATTTCGCTCCAACTAACACTTCTTACTGTTGTATCTTTCTATGACAGTCCCACCTCATTATTGTCCAATCATTTACTAAACTTTGTGAATTCTTGCCGCAGTTTCTCCATTCAATTTAACCAATTATATTGTGTAAAAGTTGTTTGTCTTTACCAGATCACTTAGCGATATTTCTTCTTTCTGTGTCTTCGTTACATCCACATTGGAACAAATGTTTCTCGTTTCTACTGGGCATCGATTTCTAATGTTGGATTGTCAACCTTAGTTTCACTAACAACGTTTTCATCTTATTCTTTCACATCCCTTATGCATTCCTTATTCATACATTATTCATTCCTAACTCTACCTTGTGCATTCTTTGTACATTCCTTATTTATTCTTTATTCTCCCTTATTCATTCCTTATTCATTTTTTATTCATCCTTTATTCATTCATTATTATCCCTTATTCATTTCTCATTACATCCCTTATTCGTTTCTTATTCATTTCTTATTCATTCCTTATTCATTTCTCATTTATCTAAACAAATTACAAACTCAAAATTAGAAGAATAAAATGCTACATCGGTTCTATATTAATGTATGGTTTATTAACATGGATAATGAATAAACAAATAGACATAATTGATGGCTTTGAGATGTGAATATATAGAAGAATTTCATAGAAAAATACGAAAATTAACAACGATGGTATGAGCCTTCTTATGATAAATAACTATTTAAAAAAATAAAAACCATACACACAAAGTATTTTGGACATATTAAAAGGCATGGCACCTTGTTTAACATGTTGTTTGAGAGTAGGTTGAGGCTGGGGACAAGAAGGATGAAGGCAGAGTTACAAGTGAAAACTAAATATTACGTGATATGTTACTGTCTAGCAGAGTGCACCAACACAGCATGAGATACAGGATTTTGTAGGTCTGTAGCAGCCAATCTTTTCTGCGGATACGGCACTTGATGTTGATGATGATTCATTTCCTATGCAACTATCCGTCCCATGACTGATAATTTCGACAAATATATCTATGTCATGTACATTATATATATATATATATACGGTGTACGAACGCTGCCACTATTCATAACTTGGTGGCGTATTATATTACAGCTCAATAATCAACTATCATTCATGAATTAAACACATATACACCGTCAGAGTACAGCCAGACCCCGATATAGTCCACTTTGGTTATATCAGTGAGTATGCTCATTGAATAGGTAGTTCAACGTTCAGGTAATCCTGTGACAACAACCTCTTCGTGGCACTGAGCTAAAACCCCTCTTCACCCTGTATGTGACCCTCCCCTCAATTTAAAAAAATAATTTCTGTGGCACACCCCCTCACCCAACATGAAAGTATCAGTGGTCAATAGGGATGCCATATTGTCCATGCTGAGAACTACCGGTCAAAAAATAGCCGTTTCGTTGTGAGGGATGGAGTACATATTTGGAAACCAGGTAAAATGAAGTCACTCCTCCATCTTTTAAGAACTTTAACATTATAAAGGAAGTTGAAATTCTGAGAACTCGAAAACATAAATTACATTGTACACTGTAGCATAATATCGGAGTGTATGCTGAAAAATATCATGCAAGAAAAATCGATCCAAGTTTAACGTACGCACTTTCAAAAAATCGATCCAAGTTTAACGTACGCACTTTCAAAAAATCGATCCAAGTTTAACGTACGCACTTTCAAAGAATAATTCCAAGTTTTATTTTCAAGTTTAACATACGCACTATCCACAATAATTCCAAGTTTTGTTTCTAAGTGTGCAGAATTTTGGCTATTAAACACAATAACAAAAATACAACTTCACCTGTTTGGAGATATAAAGAGACGCTTCTGTTTATAAAGACAAGTTATACATGGCTGGGTATCTGGTTGGAGGAGAAAGGGCAAACCACGAAGAAGATGGACGGACGACATAAAAGATAACATGAATACGTCGTTATAAAATGCAATCCGCATGGCCCAAGACAGAAAAGAGTTCATGGAGTTCATTGTGAAGACAAACTTTCTGTAGAGAATACATCACATGATGACTTTCAAGAAAGATCTCATCTGAAAAATGTACAAGACATAATATTAATGCGCGCATCAGATATTCAACCTCATCTATTCAGGTGACAAGATACCATCTCTTGCATGACGTGATCACTTGATCACTGAACCTGCCATAC
This sequence comes from Meghimatium bilineatum, assembly GCA_034231615.1. NCBI lineage: Eukaryota > Metazoa > Mollusca > Gastropoda > Stylommatophora > Philomycidae > Meghimatium > Meghimatium bilineatum. Next base: position 50,197,376 of record CM067305.1, read on the forward strand.
TTAATCTCTCACCTCTATGTCGCTCTTCAAGCACGACTATGTCTTTCCAATAAATTAAGTTAAAGAGAAATTCTTCAACCGAACACAAATACATTTTATCGTCTATCATATTATACCGTCCAAATTTTAAAAAAACTGATCCCGACGTATGTAAGTGGTGGCCAGAGTTATAGATGTATGCCTAAATCTAATATTTTCATTTGGGTAGAACACTCTATGTATATGTTATTGCATATTATCCTACGTCTGTTGCTTCTCCTCTGGTCAATATATCCATCCCAAGAAATCAGTCATTATTTAGTCATCGTGTATTGTTGCAATTCTCTGCTGTCAGCGATACGTTCGTCGGGTACATAGAATTTCTTGTAATCGAATACATAATATATGGTATCTACAGAAATTGATTTTATATATCACGTTCGTCCTACCAATATTGTTATACTGCTTTGTAATTGGTATCGTAATCGATTCATATCTCATTCGTCTGGAGACTACTATTTTTTATATATTCTTGTTACTTTGAACGTTTATAATTTCTGTTATCATCGAACTCAAATTCACCTCCATCTTCCATTCATGATCTTTATAAAGATCATGTATAAGATAAAGATCATGTATGATATATATATATATATATATATATATATATATATATATATATATATATATATATATATATATATATATATATATATATATTATATATATATATATATGTATATATATATATATATATATATATATATATATATATATATATATATATATATATATATATATATATTGGAAACAATGGGCTTAAACAAGTGACAGAATTCACATATCGAGGAAGCAATATAACAACAGACAGCAAGAGCAGTAAAGAAATACACAATAGATGTAGTAAAGCATACCAAACACTAGGGCAAATTACACCAATATTCAGAAACAAAATTGCAGATTTAAACACCAAAATAACACTATTCAAAACGATTATTATACCAACGATGTGCTACCAATGCCAAACATGGACAACGACAGCACAAGACAAACATAAACTAGTGACAGCTAAAATGGCATGCTTACGCAGAATCCTAGGAACATCGCTAAAATACAAAGTAAGAAATAAGGACATTGAACAAAGAACCGGCACCACCCCAATCTTGGAGCATATAAAGAGCCAACACATCAAATGGTTTACACACATCAGCAGACTACCACCAGAAAGCACACCACAGCAAGCTATGCTACACAGATACAGCGAAGGCAGACCTAGAGCCCGACCTTGAAAACGATAGAACACGGTAATAAAAGAGGCGACAAATTCCACAATATACTCAGCACACACGAGGGCCATCTCCAGAGAACTCTTCTACTTCTGACGCTGAAAGGCAATATAGTGTTTAGCAAATAGACAGGTAGACTCCTCATTTAACAATGATGTGTACTCCACTTCACATAGGACAACTATGTGCCCCCCCCCACTAATACAAGACACCATTAACTACTCCACTCCTCACAAGACTATGATGCGATACTCTACTCCACGCAAGACAATTATTTGCACTTCCGCTCCTAACAAGACAGTACTACTGTACTTTACTCCTTAAAAGTCAGTACAATGTAACTGTACTCCACACAAGACAGCGACATCACTTTACCCCTCATAAATCAGTAATATGTCGCTCCACTCCTCACAAATAGTACTTTGTCACTCCAACACAGGGCGGCAATGAGTACATGAATTGCTTACAAACAGTACTTTATCACTCTAACACAGCTCGGCATCACGTCACAGCATTCCTTACAAACAGTACTTTATCACTCTAACACAGCTCGGCATCACGTCACAGCATTCCTTACAAACAGTACTTTGTCACTCCAACACAGCTCGGCATTACGTCACAGCATTCCTTACAAACAGTACTTTGTCACTTCTCATAAGACGGCACTACGTCATTCTATTCCTCACAAGACGCTATTATTACAGAAATAAAAGTTAAAAATACTTCTCTAGGCTGTCCACTCTTGACCTCACGATCGTTGAAACCAAGAAATCCTTGGAATTTTGAAGAAAATAATATAGAAGATCACTTTAAAATCTCCCTTTTAATGGATTTATAATTGAATGCTGCACATCGAAACAATTTTTGAAATGAAAATGTTGAGTCAATGCATGAAAGAAATTGATAAACTCACACAGGGAATTATGTCTGCATAAGGTCCGAAACATGCAAGCTTTCGTTGTTTCACTATTGAAGGTTCGCCCGTGTGTTGTCGGGGCCCGAAAGGGGAGCAAAGAATAGCAACACTGTTTACCTTTCACGCATGTCGTAAAAGGCGACTAAGGAGGTTATGGGATGGAGTTGGCTGTCCCATCCCATATAGAGTCAGTGACCCAAAGCCATGCTGAAATTGGATGTGTCAGGCCGAAAAGCGCAGATATCACAGCAATGCTGTAAACCATGACACAACACATTCCGTTATCCGGACTACATCCTGCTAATCTGCAGGAGTTTGAGAACGAACGAAGAAGAAGAAGACTATTGAAGGCAGTGGTTCTTGTGAACCTACCAGATTCTCCACTTTATTTCTTAAGTACACATTTGTCTTATGCTTTGTCTAAGAAATAAGCAAAATGCGTCTATAACACTTGAATTCTCCGTGTCTGCAGTTTGTGTCCAGCTTCAGCCTTATCTTTAATTCAGCTTTGTATTTACAATGACTAGCATCGTAAGTATTTAAAAGAGGTTTTTTTCTTCAAGTTTATGTCCATTTATCATGATGTTGGTCTCTGCCTCTAAACTTCTGTTTTTAACGACAATCTTGAATTTTGGGCGTTGATTTCAATTCCGTACATGCTGATAATTTTTTCTGACTTTGTTGCTTGATATTGTAGCGCTAATTGCAGATATGTCTACCTCCTATCGATATAGACGTGAAATAATCCTAAAGAGTCGAATATTTTATATGCGCTAGATGTATGTTGAAAAGTATTGGAAACATGATCCATCATATGGTGTTATTTGATAAGACAAATAAATACGTGTGTTATTGTTATTATTCAACAATGTCTTTGAATGTACTATCAAAATTAAATTGTCTCAGTGTATACCAGAGACTGTTATGCCAGACACGTCCAGATGTCTTGGTACAGCCGATGAGCTTGTGTAGTTGATTACGCTGATGCTATGTTCTTCAATTATAATTCTGATGTTAATGATTTGTTCTACGGCGTTTCCGTTTGCTCTGAAATTAGCTTGTTCGTTTGCCTGATAGATCGATATCCATTGACAACTTAGTATTTCAATCACTTTTTGAGAGTATATTAAAATAGGTGGCGGCGTTTCCTATTAGAATAATTATTTCTTCGACAATGGAGAGTTTTGTAATTACTGTGAATCCCAGGTAGTAGAGGTGTACTGACTATTTGCAAGTCGTTCAGCGTTATGTAACAGTATTTGGACCACATAGCACACGTTTCTTGACGTTTATTTTTAATATTAGCGATGCAACACACAAAAAACAGTCCCGAGCTGAAAGTATAATTAACAGGTGTGTTTAACAAAGAAGGAAAGAACAGCAGCATGCGCGAAACATTATCAAAAGATGTCCCCGGTGTTTACTTTACATTTGATAACCAGAGTTTAAATCAAAATATGAATTATAGAAGAGTACATACCAGTGTCCGGTGGAAATGAAGACAAAAAGGTAAAAAAAGAAGTTGGGTATAGCATGTGCTCAGGAGGAAGCATGACAGCATAAATAGACAGGTTCTTGGTTGAAAGCCTCTTAAGAAAGAGGAGATTTGGTAGGACGAGGATCAATAGTAGAAAAATAGTAGAATTAGAAACCAAGCCAATTAAGACATCGTGGGCATAGCTGAAAGAGATTGGTCAGCACAGCAATCGTTTGAGTGTCAGAACCATGTTTCACATGAAACTTAAAGGAGAGGGGGGAGGGCAAGAGAAGGGAAACATATGTCCAACATTCTCTTACAAAATAGATACCAAAATATGTAATGTGTAGCAAACACATATGGGAGAAAAAAAAATTAATTAAATGACATTTTTAGTAATATACAATATATAAATCTGAGAATTTAGATAAATGAAACGAAGGTTAAACATAACTTGAATTACACAATTAATGAATAAATGAGCAACTATCGATTGATGTATTTCTGTAGGTATTCAACAAATTAGTAAATCTTGGAAAAATATTGACGGAATTCTCTGAGAAGTAACATTATAATATAAGAAGAAACACGAAAGTAAATATTACTATTTAGGCAAGTATATAAGTACAGCTTCTATGAACGAGGCATACAGAGTACGACTTGATAGAACGGCATGCGGTAATACAAGTTAGGATACAGAGTACGACTTGATAGAACGGCATGCGGTAATACAAGTTAGGATACAGAGTACGACTTGATAGAACGGCATGCGGTAATACAAGTTAGGATACAGAGTACGACTTGATAGAACGGCATGCGGTAATACAAGTTAGGATACAGAGTACGACTTGATAGAACGGCATGCGGTAATACAAGTTAGGATACAGAGTACGATTTGATAGAACGGCATGCGGTAATACAAGTTAGGATACAGCATGGAACAATAGATGGCGATTCAAACAGAACATAAATACACTCTAACTCAGTATTTCCCAACGTGGGGCGCACTCCCCACAGGGGCGGGGTGCAATTTAATTGTTCGGCGAGGCGATTCGAATAAAAGTTTTTGGGAATAGTTTTTTTTTTAATATTAAAATATATATATATATTACATGGGGCGAAGGGCATCTGCATTTTAGAAAGACTTTGGTGGATCATGGTAAAAAAAACTTTGGGAAACACTGCTCTAGCTACTCAGAGGTAGTAAGGAATTGAATACCCGAGTAGCTGACGTATAGCAAGATTACATGACCATAGAAGCGATGTATACCCGAGTAGTTGATATAGCAAGATTACATGACCATAGAAGCGATGTATACCCGAGTAGTTGATATAGCAAGATTACATGACCATAGAAGCGATATATACCCGAGTAGTTGATATAGCAAGATTACATGACCATAGAAGCGATGTATACCCGAGTAGCTGACGTATAGCAAGATTACATGACCATAGAAGCGATGTATACCCGAGTAGTTGATATAGCAAGATTACATGACCATAGAAGCGATGTATACCAGAAAGTATCATTTCTTAGATTAATCAACAGAAGTGCTCACTAATGGAGGTTTCAATTGAAAATTGGTAGCATATCCTATTCAGGACGTAGCCATCAATTTTTTTATTTTTTTTGGCTGTAGTAATTTTCTAGGCAATATAAATACGTTACGGTCGTTTACACAATTTCATGTGGTGGGATTCGAACCCGGTACCTTGGCCTTCACAGACACGATCTGTACCACGCCTACACAAAACCATTTGTATAAAATAATGGGGGAAAATTAATTGGTCATTATACCGTTTAAGTCATGTAGATGGTGATCGAGAAGTATGGATCTAACATCTTATTCCTCGTTTACCTTAATGATATGTAACCTGCGCTACGGTGGCATTTCAATATCATCATTGTGTGCAGAATTGAATCATTGATAGTCAGACAATTCCAGATGGTAGCATGAATAATCACACATTTATTTGTTGGATTTATGATTCAGTTTTCTTAAAAGTTTTCCGTGGTTGTAACTGTCGTAAGACGTTGCTATAGTGTTCCAATATGCCGATGCGATGCAGTAATGCAGAAGTCAGAGATAATGCAAGATCATACTGATTAGCTAGAAGTGGTATTTATCTACTTCACTATACTTCTTCTTCTTCTTCTGCATTCGTTCTCAAACTCCTGCAAATTAGCAGGATGTAGTCCAGAGAAAGGAATGCGTTGTGTCATGGTTTACAGCATTGCTGCGATATCTGCGCCTTTCGGCCTGACACATCCGACTTCAGCATCTTCACTATACTTATACGTGGTAAATTAAAAAATGAAGCCAGAGGATAAATTAAAAAATTTTGAGACTGACAGGATTTGAACCAGTCCGTTTTATCAATCAATCAATAAACCCGTAACCCTTTAGGGTCGTAGGGGTACCATATTGGATGCTTCAGAAACAGAGTTCTCCAGCGAATTCTATCCTCAGCGATGCGGATGAGTGTGAAAATATCTTGCCCTGTCCATTCCTTGATGTTTTCTGCCCATGCCTTTATTTGACCCCCTCTGCTTCTTCTACCCTCGACAGTTCCCTGCAGTATTGTTTTTGATAAGGAATCGTGACTGCATACATGTCCGAACCATGCTAGTTTTCGTCGTTTCACTATTGAAAGCAATGGCTCCTGAACACCTGCACACATCTCTACTTTATTTCTTACGTACATATTGGTCTATGTTCCATATAGGAACCAATTCGTAGAATTCGTCTGTAGCATTTGTACTCGAAAACCTGTAATCTTCTCTCCATGTCCGCAGTGAGTGTCCAACTCTTACAATCATACAGCACAACAGAAAGCACCAGCGACTTATACAATTTGATTTTCATTTCAACACTGATGTTGCTTTTCCTATGACAGTTAGCCTTGACAAGGAGGGTAAAGCCATCTCCAGCCTTACTTTTAGTTCTGCTGTGCATTTACCATCGCTGCATATACTGGATCCGAGGTATTTGAAGGTATTTACCACCTCAAGCTTATGTCCATTCATCATTATATTAGTCTGGTTTTCTGTGTCTCTGCTGTTTACCACGATTTTGCTCTTATCTGTATTGATTTCCATTCCGTACTTGCTGGTAACTTTTTCAAACTTTGATGTTAATTCTTGCAATGCTTGTTCTGACCCAGCTATAAGATCAATATCATCAGCGAAACGCAATTTACAAATAGGGCGACCTCCGATCGATATAGAAGTGTTGTAGTCATGTAATGTCTCATGTAAGATGTGCTCTAAGTATATGTTGAAAAGTACTAGGGCCATTATGCATCCCTGTCGAACTCCCACATTTGTTTTGAAGAACTCTCCAATTGTATTGTTTGACAAGACAGCCCTATTTGCATGTTTGTACAGAGCTTCAATAATGTTTATAACTGTGGTGTCAAAATTAAATTGTCTCAGTATGTGCCACAGACCATCATGCCAAACACGGTCAAAAGCCTTTGTAAAGTCAATGAGGTTGTGGTATAGATCACGTTGGTGCTCAATATGTTTTTCGATTAGTGTTCGGATGTTAAATATTTGTTCAGCAGTGCTTCTGTTTGCTCTAAAGCCACCAGTCCTTTAAACGGAACCAAATAGCCTAGCAACTCTCATACACGGGTTTACCGTACTTGACTAACCGCATCTCCAAAAAAAGATGCGATTTTGTCAAGACATTCAAAATGTGCACTGAAGTCACTGAGAACGAACCAAACGAGACAAGGACTATTACAACAACAACGAACATCCCGTACAGGTATTGAAGTATCCTCAGTAACAACAAACATATAACATATAACATCCGTATTTGTTTTTTTTTTTTAGTTTTCAATTTAACCTCTGGTCTCCTTGAATTTACTTGTATAAGCACTTGTTTGAAGCAAAATTGTATTGTCTATATATGTTATCCATGTTTACAAGAAGACCTATTGGCCCTTGTAGAACTAATACGGATGTTATATGTTATATGTTTGTTGGGTATTTAATGCTTGTCGGTGTTTTTGCAAATGAGATATATCGTTGTATATCAACGCTTGATCGTCTGTGAATAGCAATTCGTTTATGATGTTACTGTTTTTTTTTCTCCGTTCTCTTGTTCATGTTGGTTTTCTTGTCCTATTTCTTTTAAGCTTTCTTTGGTTGTTTTGTCAATATTGATGTTGAATAGGAGCGGTGATAATACATATCCATATCTGGATAGATGCTATTATGAATGGGTCTGTCATTCCTTCTGGTGTTCTTACACTCTCCTTGCAGTTTTTGGTATAGAGCTCTGGTGTTTTCGAGGAGTTGGTCATGGATCCAGTATATAATAGATTGTCTCGTTACACGTAAGTAGAAATCCAGTTGGATTTAGGAGGGGCATGGACTGCACGGACGGCCTTTTCACACTTAGACAACTAACAGAACAGACAATATAAATAGTCACCAACCAAATACACGAGAATAATCATGAAAAGAATTCTTGATTCTTGATTAGAAATTGGTCTCACAGCACATGGGACATTCCCATAAGTTTTCCACTTCTGTTCCAGCAGCCATTCGACTCGATGGTGTTTCGAATAATAATGCTGCCGAAACAGACGTCGACATCAGGGCACAACTCTGGCCCTTGCGACAGGTTTCTTTGTTGTCCCGACAACCCACTCCGTGGACGTAACTAGTTCAAGCACAACGTCGGCCCGTGGAACAACATGAAAAGAAAGAACTATGGCCTAATTAATTCTACGAACTGATCTTCTATAATGCAGAAGGTCTCGGCCATAGATATGTTTTCAGTCAGGAGGCGGTTTCACCTAAATAAAAGCACATTGTCCATCTTCGTATGTAATTCACTATTTCTGTAACATTCTGTGCTGAATAAATTCGTCAATCATGCAAAAAAATGTTGAGTAGATTCATCAATAACACAAGAGACATTCTGTATTGAGTAGATTCATCAATCACACAAGAGACATTATGTGTTGAGTAGATTCATCAATCACACAAGAGACATTATGTGTTGAGTGGATTCATCAATCACACAAGAGACATTATGTGTTGAGTGGATTCATCAATCACACAAGAGACATTATGTGTTGAGTAGATTCATCAATCACACAAGAGACATTATGTGTTGAGTAGATTCATCAATCACACAAGAGACATTATGTGTTGAGTAGATTCTACGTGTTAATTTTACGCGTATTATTTTCTTTTTTATCTCTCCCACCTCTATCGCTCTCTATCTCTCTCTATCTCTCTCTATCTCTCTCTATCTCTCTCTATCTCTCTATCTCTCTCACAGAACCACTCTTTCTTTTATGTTCTTGATCTATGACCTACTCATTCAACGTCTATTTTATTTCCGGACAATTTCTGATTGACAATTCCATCTGCTCTGCAAAAAATTCTCACGCGCTATCAACTCTTGTTTTAGACATATCCTTCCCTCTCTCTCTCTCTATCTATCTCTCTCTCTCTCTATATATATATATATATCTTATCTCTCTCACAGACACACTCTTTTATGTTCTTGATTTTTTACCTACTCATTCAACGTCTATTTCTTCTTCTTCTTCTGTGTTCGTTCTCAAACCCCTGCAGATTAGCAGGATGTAGTCCGGAGAACGGAATGCGTTTTGTCATGGTTTACAGAATTTCTGCGATATCTGCGCCTTTCGGCCTGACACATCCGACTTCAGCATGGCTTTGGGTCACTGGCTCTATATGAGATGGGACAGCCAACTCCATCCCATAACCTCCTTAGTCGCCTTTTACAACATGCGTGGACGGTAAACAGTGTTGCTATTCTTTGCTCCCCTTTCGGGCCCCGCAACACACGGGAGTACGTCTATTTTATTTCCGAACAATTTCTGATTGGCAATTCCATCTGCTCTGCAAAAAATTATCACACGCAATCAATTCTTGTTTAGACATATCCTATCATCTCTCTCTTTCTCTCTCTCTCTCTCTCTCTCTCTTTCACACACACTTTCGCAATGTTCCACTGTTTGTCTCTTTTCAATATGTTCTATGCATCACCTTTTGTCTGCTGGTCAAGTTATGTTTTCTGTACAGATAATTGTTTATTCAGTACCGAAGACTGGGAATAGAATCAACTCCCTACTTTCCAGGAAATACTGTTCTGCTCTCACTATTTTCGAGATATCTGATCTCTGCCAAAGAAACCATTTATTTCTCTCTCTTTCACAGACAAATTACACTCTCTAGGGAGAAGAAACTTCAAAAGTAGAAACTCCTATCTGATCATCAAGGAAACAGTCAGGAATTTCAGCCAGTTTATCGTCGGGCAAGAAAGTATTACCAAAAAAAAACTATTTCACAAAATTCACATAACAGTTAATTGATTGGTCGCACGTTGAAGTGAACAGAATTTCAATGACACATCAGTCAAACAGAATAAGTGCCGGCTTTTGGGATTGAAAATAAGAAACTATCGGTTGTAGCAGTGTCTCGGGAGAGGTTAATACAAGAGGAGGGTCTCTTCATTCTTCTTAACTTTGTTTGACATCTGGATTATAGAGATAGAACTCTACACTGTGTCACTGGTTTCTTGTATATGTATATATATATATAAGGATATGCTTCGTAACTGTTTTGCTATTTTATATACGTTCCTCCATTTCGTAACTCCTACGAATGAAAATTACCACACTTATTAAATATTCCAAAAATAAGGAACTGGGGCTAGCAGAATTTAGAATTACTATCCAGTTGTCCAACAAAAGCTGACAAATGATACGATTTGTTGACATTTTACGTATGACCTGTGTACAATGTTCAAATTAATGTATCAACAAATCTATAGACCTAGAAAATATTTTGTGCATTTCGATCGCCGTTTCGGGTTCAAAATTATTTCTCCTTGCCATTTGCTAATGCCGTAAATATATCTGTCTACAAGCGTATCGCATAATACTTTTTATAACTGCGTTTCTGTTGTATTCAATTTAAAAAAGAATCGAACTTTGAATTTTTACGTTCTGGAAACAATACTTCACATAATGCCCATGAGAGTGCACACTTGTATAAAGCTAAAATTTTACGGTCTCCCGTGTATTCGGAATATCTCAACTGATACTAGTTCGGCCTATTATTGAAGGGACGGTGGCCATGGGTATTAAATCCAAGTGATAATGTTTTTATTATACTTTTGGAATTAATATGTAGAAACTGAAAGATATCAAAGTCATCGCTACTTTATAAGAAAAATATTCGCATCTATTTTATTTTTTGTTTTATTCTCGCCCGGTTACGCTGGGCATTGCTTCCAGTATATAACAGATATCTAAGACAAAAAAACAGAAAAATTGCAATTTTTATATTAATACTACAGTCGAAGTCTGATGTTTTGTACCATTATTGCAGACAAAATGGTCGTACGGCTCTTTTCCGTTATCTGGACTATATCTTGATAGAAATCTAGTAAGAACATTGTCTTGCTACAAAAAAGGTATATAGGGAACTGAGAGAGTCGCTAATAAATAAACAAATTGTCACTGTTTATTTAGGAAATATATGGAAATCAATGTAGTTAATTGCTGATCAGACGTATGCAGTATATAACTGATGCAGAGCATGCATTTGCTCCCCAATCAGCTCCCATTTGCATGAGGCGAGGTGCTTTATGTGTCTTATCGTTGTGGACGTTTTCTTAATCAGAATTTCTATATGGTGCTCTAATGTGAGCCTATGATCAAGTTCAACTCTGGGGTATATTGACAATTTCTCATATGTTATACATACATACAGTTCCAGTACAAGCAATAGCAAGCAAAAGTCTCCTACAGAGATTGGACAAGGTTCAAAACAACGCATTACGATTTATATGTGCTGCCATGAAAACCACCCAACTGATGCATGTGAGATCAATACAGACATAGAATCATTGCACTTAAGAAGAGAACGAGCGGTAGTAGAGACCTTTGAAAAATACATGAGAATGGACACCACAGAATAAAATAGAAAAATGATAGAATTGTAGCCGGAAAAACACAGAATACTCAAGAGATCGTTCCTCTATACGCAAGAGAAACAAGAAAAACCATTATCTGCCAACAAACAGAGAGAAAAAGGAAAAGATATACATCGAACCACCCTGCAGACAAGCAATAATTCCTACCGTAAGGACTGAACTCTCTGACACCTCGACAGATAAGAACAACGAAACACCATTCCTGAAAACCATTGCCCTGTAAATAATCCATACATCCCCACTAGATATAATCCATCTATACACAGATGGATTCGCACAAAACGCTATCCCAAATGCTGGATATGGGATTGTTGTAGAATACCCGTACACATACCAGAAGACTACCCAATGGTTGATCCATGTAGAGATATCTACTCTAACTACACACAAGAGATAATAGCAATCGATAAATCTCTGAATAGAATCTTTGTGGACTTCCATAATGGAACTTCCACCTGAAGACATAGTCATCTTCTCTAACTCCAGACCTGATGAACAAAAAGACATCCACTGGTTGCAACATCTACAAACAAATAGACCCAAATACCCACAACATATGGCATAGAAGTCACCCTCCAATGGATACCTGGTCATGCTGGTGTCCTTAAAAACGAAGCGGCTGATAAACTATCTAAGAGAGGTGCTGCCGCCCCCTCCCCCAGTTCTTCCCAAAAATCTCCCTTTTAACAAATCCTAAGAACCAACTACAGACTAGAATGGTTGCGACAGTAGCCCAGCTCAAAGACTGGGCGCTTACTATATGAACACCAACAGACACCCAACCCAATGGACCTACTAAAACAACTGGAGAGATTAAAACAGAGTCTCACATTCCAACTAAGAATATGCCACTTCCCTGTTAATAAAGACCTGAACAGAATAAATTAATTACACAAACCAAATTGTAGACGCTGCAACGCACATGAGGAGGCTGTCGAACACCTACTATAAGAACTACCGACAAGAACTACTACCACCGCTTCCAACTGTACTACAGCTGAGGAGAACTTGCGCATTCCCAAGAAGGGCTATAAAAAAGAATTTCCTGCTCACAGCGAAAGGGGTTGAATCATCATCATCTTATAGAAATGAAATGAACATGTCAAGTCAATGATGTTTAACTCAAATGTAAAGTAATTCCTCGTGAAATGTGGAGAATGGCAGAATTACTGCTGAAAAGGTGTACGTTTTAGGAAATAACTGCCTGTGCAGTAAGGAAGTTGGAACCATATCATATTTAGGACGTAGCGATCAACGAAAAATGTATTGGCTGTAGTGATTTTCTAGGCAATGTTAATATTTTTAGTAGGTTGCCATTGTTTTCTGAATGGTCTGGATACACAATTTCCTGTGATGGAGATTGAACATGCTACCTCGGTCGTACGAGACGGGCTCTATACCTCTCAACCACAGAGCCGGACATATGCAGAACAGAAGATGTAAAATTATAACATTTTCTAGCAGTGCCATATTTCATATGGACATTGTTATTGATGACACGCCTAAGTAAAAATTTCTTCTGTCCAACGGCAAGTCGTAATCTCATCATACATATATTTTATAATACATTGCCCCACTTTCTGCTATAGAAATTACATATATTTTATAATACATTGCTCAACTTTCTGCTATAGAGATTATTTTTTTTAATTAATTAGATGCATACAGCCGCTGGTAAATTTGTTTTAAAATCTTAGATCCTAAAGTTAAATGTAAATTATTATTAATGTCTGACATAATTTGAAGAACCTTTCCAGAGTCCGAATTTATTCCGTTTCATGTTATCGAGTGAGATGGTGTATGAGCCTCACTCTGAATAATGTCAACCACAGATTGTTTGCTGAAGAGGGCCACTAACGCGTGATGTAAATAACAATCGCCAGAAGTGTTCACTTTAATCAACAAATTGAACGAGAATAACCCAGATTAGTAACGCGTGTTCTCTTCAGTTGTTGCAATGTGAGAACAGATACACAGTAAAGGATTATGATAGAAACAGATAATCCCGTGGCGTGGAATGTGAATTTTGCAAACATTTTCTGAAAAGTGTCAACACTTGGAGGCGATATTATCAATATTTATTTCCTCCATTTCTTACTTCCATATATTCTTCTTCTTCTTCTGCGTTCCTTCTCAAACTCCTGCAGATTAGCAGGATGTAGTCCAGAGAATGGAATGCGTTGTGTCATGATTTACAGCATTGATGCGATATCTGCGACTTTCGGCCTGACACATCCGACTTCAGCATGGCTTTGGGACACTGACCCTATATGAGATAGGACAGCCAACTCAATCCAATAACCTCCTTAGTCGCCTTTTACGACATGCGTGGACGGTAAATAGTGTTGATATTCTTTGCTCCCCTTTCGGGCCCCGGCAACACACGGGCGGACTTCCATATCTAAAAGACTAAATATTAAAACTATAACCATGACACCACAGAAAACTGATTCCATGTTTCAGTCAACGTTTCATTTTGACACATCGACTATATGTACTCATTGCGCAAAACTGAAATCCAACAGGTGAAACGTGGAAATAAGGTTTTGCTAATAATACGAAACAAACATAGGCACACACACAAATCGACGTTTCGACGGAAAGGCCGTAGCAAAACTTTATTACCCCGTTTCATTTTGACAAAGCATGCAACCACAAAGATGGAAAGCCCATAGATAAAAAAGGGGTAGGATGGAGATGGTTTGAGAGGCTCAACATCCATTCCCCCTTTTGTAAAATAGAGCATCACAGTGTGTACTAAGAACAAACAAAAACTAAAATAGAACATGACCGTGTGCACTACGAACAAACAAAAACTAAAATAGAACATGACCGTGTGTACTAAGAACAAACAAAAACTAAAATAGAACATGACCGTGTGTACTAAGAACAAACAAAAACTAAAATAGAACATGACCGTGTGTACTAAGAACAAACAAAAACTAAAATAGAACATGACCGTGTGTACTAAGAACAAACATAAACTAAAATAGAACCATGACCTTGTGTACTAATAACAAACAAAAACTAAAATAGAACATGACAGTGTGTACTAAGAACAATCAAAAACTAAAGTAGAGCATGACCGTGTGTAACAAGAACCTAAAAAACTAAAATAGAACATGATCGTGTGTACTAAGAACGAATAAAACTAAAATAGAGCATGACCGTATGTACTAAGAACAAATAAAATTAAAATAGAACATGACTGTGTGTACTAAGAACCAAAAAAACTAAAGTACAACATGACCGTGTGTACTAAGAACAAACAAAAACTAAAGTAGAGCATGACCGTGTGTACTAAGAACTAACAAAAACTAAATCACTGACCCCCCTCTCTACCACTCCCAAAAAAAACTGAATCTCCCAAAATATATCATGAAAATACCCACACAAACGAGGTGAATTTTGAGCTTATGAAACCGAGTGCAGAAAAATGAAAAAAAAACATAATGTGCGCTCAGAAACTGCCTTTCTTTTACCTAATATCTATTATATATTTCAATGTCACCACTATAACCATATCCAGAATGACCACATGCATAAATATCTTAGGTAATAAGGATACGTGGGAAAATAACGCACTGGGCATTCCTTGATGTTATCAATTCAGGATTTTCTTTAAACGCGTCTTCTCCTTTCATCACTCTCAACAGCGGTTCATGTCATTAGTGATTCATGTCAAAAGTGGTTCATCAGCGGTTCATGTCAATAGTGATTCATGTCCACAGAGGTTCATGTCAATAGTGATTCATGTCCACAGAGGTTTATGTCAATAGTGATTCATGTCAACCGTGATTCATGCCAACAGTGATTCCTGTTAACAGTGATTCATGTCATCAAATCACGCAAGACATATTCTGTGCTGAGTAAATTCGTAAATCATACAAAAAACATAATGAGAATAAAATTGGCATGCATACTTTTGGTCATTTAATGAAAAAGACATATGTTCCGAGTTTGGTTTGCACTTAGGGTCTACCTACGTATTTTATGGTTAATTAATCTAAATATTACATCATTAATTCATAATGCTCACGTGGAAAACAAGTAACGAAGTTCTACTGGATAACGACTGACACACTATCTAGTAGAACGTCATTACCTGTCTTCCACGTGAGTATTATTTTCATTTAGTTCTACATAGAGTTCGATCCTCACCACAGGCAATTGTGCATCCGGACCGTTCAGAAAGCAATGGCAACCTACTGAACGTATTTATATTGCCTAGAAAATCACCACAAACAACAAATGCTGGGTTGATAGCTACGTCCTGGATAGGATATGCTACCAATTTTAGTTCTACTAGCAGTACTACCTTTTATTGATTATCATTAATTCATCAGTAGATTCTAAGAAATAGAAGCCTATATCTAAGATTTATATCTTATTTACCTATATCGCCAGCCATCAGCGTGCCACTTCGATTCGAGGGACGAAATACATATGGGGAAATCCGAGAACAATATCGTCCATACTCTACGCATTTTCAAACTTATCTATATACAAAAAAGACTGGACAATGGGTCCCTTTCTTCAGAATAATGGAAACAACGGTATACATTGAACTAACAACACTTTTTCAACAACCACTGCCCACTTGAGATTTACTCTCTCCAGGAAAATCCCGAAGCACCATTTACTCTGAGCTTTATTTTAATGTTTGCTGGAGAAATATGGCCGTCTTAATCAATCTCATGAATAAGATTATCTTGCCGACGGCCACCCTGGCCGATCGAGGTTAATTTGATTATGTAGCATTAAGCTTTCCCTGACTCAAGTGCTAGTGTATTTACACACGTCATGCTATATCTCTGGAAATATTGACAACGCTAATGGTAAAATTCTGTATTGCCTTCTCCTGGTTTCACCATAAATGTCAATCAAATCCATCAAATCAGTCCAGACTAATTGAAGTATAATTTATCAAATTTATTTTCTTAAATACACAGTACATTAAGATATAATATCTTTAGAACCCATCCTTTTGTACATAGGAAGCAATAGCTAATTGTTAAATCACTCCGCGTGTTAAAACTGCAACAAACTAGATGACGATAATAGCGATGAAGATGATGAATATGATGATGATGATGAAGATGATGATGATGATGAAGATGATGATGATGATGAAGATGATGATGATGATGATGATGATGATGATGATGATGATGATGATGATGAAGATGATGATGATGATCAAGAAGATGATGATGACGATGATGATGATGATGAATAAGATGATGAAGATGATGATGATGATGATGATGATACTGATGATGATGATGATGATGATGATGAAGATGATGATGATGATGATGATGATGATGATGATGATGATGATGATGATGATGATGAATATGATGATGAATATTATGATGATGATGATGATGATGAAGATGATGATGAAGAAGTAGATGATGATGATGATGATGATGATGATGATGATGATGATGATGATGATCAAGAAGATGATGATGATGATGATGATGATGATGAATAAGATGATGAAGATGATGATGATGATGATGATGATGCTGATGATGATGATGATGATGATGATGATGAAGATGATGATGATGATGATGATGAAGATGATGATGAAGAAGATGATGATGATGATGATGATGATGATGATGAATAAGATGATGAAGATGATGATGATGATGCTGATGATGATGATGATGATGATGATGATGAAGATGATGATGCTGATGATGATGATGATGATGATGATGATGATAATGATGATGAAGATTATGATGATGATGAAGATGATAGTGATGATGAAGATGATGATGAAGATGATGATGATGATGATGATGATGAAGAAGATGATGATGATGATGATGAAGATGATGATGATGAAGAAGATAATGATGATGATGAAGAAGATGATGATGAAGAAGATGATGATGATGATGATAGTGATGATGAAGATGATGATGATGAAGATGATGATGATGATAATGATTTTAAAAATACCATTAGCTGTGAGCAGGTAGCTCTTAATAGCACATATACATTTCTGACAAAAGCATAGGTCCTCATTGAATTACCAATGTGGCACTCTAACGTATGAAATCTGCTGTCTCAAAGGCTTGGTTATGTAAAGAAGACATGATGAGGTTATGGATTCATGTTTAGTATCAGAAGGGTTGCATTCTAGTGCGCTAGTATACACGGATTACTACATCCTGCCAGGGATTACAACACACACTTCTAGGCCAAATATCTCATTATTTTCCTGACAGATTTTGTACACATCCGAATTGATGGAATATCTAGCATTCCTCGTCGGCGAGGAGTCTGCCACATAGGGACAAGGGTGTACGCATGCGGTTGCGTCTGTGGGTCTCACCAATGATCCACTAGACAAACAACATATGCAACAGAAAACCTTAGTAGATGACATGCCGTTATATTGAGGTTATCTTCTTATAGAAACTTCATGGCACGTCATCTATACAGTTATGATTTTATTTTATTGTTGAAATGTGTTTCATGTTTACCTGAATATATGTATGCACCCTCTGTGGTTGGGGGGGGGGGGCTAGAGATGTACTGTGCAGCACTGAGAAGGAGGACACTAACAGCAATGTTTTTCCTATGGCTTAGACCCATCATAGAGGCACAGTGACTCAGGATGTGACAATCCTTTTGACTTCAACATTTGGTTGCATGCCTGGAGCAATATAGAAGTTCGGCATAACCAGTAGTCAATTGGTGGCGGGGAATGAGCATAGTGAACCCTATCTAGGCTGCAGTGGCCCAGAGTAGTGCATAGGTTGAAACCTACCTTCCTGGAGGTGTGATAGTTATTCTCTGACTCTGGCCCGGGGTAAGGCCGAAAAACCACAGATTTTCCAGCAATATAATGCCTTGGCATTATATTGGGTCAAAGTTCATGAGCCCATGGACCGCTGGATCAGCAACTAACCAACCAACCGACAAATGTGCAAATTTCCTCTGGTCTGCTTATCTTCGTCACACATGGGAATTATTTGGTCAAAGAAAAAAAAAGGAAATTAATACAAGATACAAAAAAATGCTCTTCGGTAGGTAGAGGACATACAAACAGATAGCCACGCTTATTCAGAAATCTGTTTTAAGTTGACCTCTATTAAACGGAAATGAATCTTCAATGAAATTTTGATAAAGAATTCCGTATTTATAGCTGAAAACATAAAACATATTAACGTATACTGAATTAAGCAGAACATATCTAACAAGAAAATAGAATAGAGCAATAAGCGGATAACCTTGGAAAAGATCAAATAATTTTTGAAGACCATTAAACTCTTTCTACAAATAGAACAAGGCAGATACATCAGATATAAACATATTCCAATTGCGTGGATTGATGCGGGACATCTTGATTGCTATGGTGCACTCCTTGGCCAGTTGTCTCCATCTTCAGCACCTGTACTTGCTTTGGCAGGCAGTTGTCTTGCTCGGTTATAGGAAGGCGTGATCAGTCTTAGTTTCCAGCCTCTGTTGGCTGAACTAAACCCTATCTCCGCGACAATGTTCTTGCCTCGGTGCGGGTTTCTCAAAATAAGTCTTTGTAGAAAGTCAATCAGCCAAGAGTGTACACTGTTTAGAAAACCATTGTAGACTGCTGGAAAAACTAAAGAAACAATGTGTTTGTATTCAGTCTAATGTTTACGATAGAATAAGGTAAGTCCATAGCTCCTAAGGGTCGTGGAGGTTCCAAAGTAGAAACGAAGCGTTCAAAAAGCGTTGTAATCCTTTCTGTAACCCGTTACTTAGGGGCGTCATTCTTAATATGGAAAATTGTGTAAGCGCTTATGGCGTCGTCTTCACGTTTAGAAGTTAACATTGAGTTAGACAGAAAATGTAATTGTGTTGAAGAAGATTTGTTTTTCATTTAATCTTTTGATGCCATGAATTTCACAAATAAATTGAAGTTACTGGGTCAAATGTGATGCATGTCCGCGAGGATAGAGCGCTGGTCTCAGAACTCACAGGTCCAGATTATGACTCTGGTTATGACTATTCCTTTTATTATTTTTTACATAATTTACTTGGGTATATCGGTCGTCATAATTAAATCTTCAACAGTGTGATGGCTAAAGCAAGACCGTCGGATGTAAAGACCTCTGTACATAAAGTAAACAGGCCTTCAATCGTTACGTTTTTTATTATTGTAGTGATTTTAGTTGGTCACTATTTATGTACTTGGAGCCCGCATACCCAAAATGCCCAGACAGTCAAACGAAATGCAGTGAAATAAACAAAAAGCAACCTTTCAGATCATGTTTACTTTCTGTACACAGGTCTTTGCACAGCCAGGTTATATCTGAAATCTAGAATTGCGATGTCACCAATACTTCGCGTATGGCGTCGTAATCTGTATGATTAATATTTCTTGCACTTAAACCAAATACTTTTTATCATTCCAAACAGCAATATTCATTTACTTTGCGCACAACGAGAGAAATATCAAATTACCTCAAGTTCCATTTGTAAATAAACTATGTGGTCAATAACATCTCTTCAGTTACATCCTGCACTCGGTATTTCTCTTCTTCGATCTGTGTTCAACAGCTTGTATTTCCAGAGAGATTTTGTTAATACAAACATCAGCGTTAGTGAAAACCTAATGTTCATTTTCGTAAAGTCTGAGCTGAGAATTTTAAAATCGATTTTCGAAGATCCGAAACTATTAACACTGAAGTTGAAACCTCTCTTCTGTGTACAGTTTAACTTATCGCTCTGGGTGTTGTTTTTTTTTAATTCACTGTGGCTACCCTGAAGTTGATGATCCGTACAGACTTCCCTCCTCAATGACTCCATAAAACAAATCAGTGAACTTTGACTTTATATATGTGAGCTCAAGTCTTTTATTTCTATCAGACAGACAAGTTTGGAGATCTTTCGAAGAATTTGCAAAATTCAAAAAAATAAAATGATGATTATTCGCAAATCGATAAGAATAGAGTG
This sequence comes from Meghimatium bilineatum, assembly GCA_034231615.1. Taxonomy (NCBI): domain Eukaryota; kingdom Metazoa; phylum Mollusca; class Gastropoda; order Stylommatophora; family Philomycidae; genus Meghimatium; species Meghimatium bilineatum. The sequence goes on from CM067305.1 coordinate 50,217,995, forward strand.
GAAAGTTAATGTCTGGGAACAATATTTAACAGATCAATTGAAATAAATGTAATATTGCATATTGTTTCTGCTTTTATATGACGTGAACCCGGAGAGTTTGATTATCTAGATCTGTTATTCTTATCGGTGTACATTGCATTGAACAGTGGTGACCCCTTTTGTTGTACATTTGTTTTCATCCTCCCTTTTATCCCCCCCCCCTCCCATGACTAAAAATGCATTCATTCATTCATTTTCCTTTTGCGCTAAAGTTAGCGCATAGGGCAGAGGTCAGATCTCTCCAATTCTGTCTGTTCAAAGCTATTCTGTGCAGTTCTTGAATAGTATGAATATTGGTTGTTTTACTTTCTCTAATTATTGATCTTCTGAGTGTTTCTTTTGGTCTACCCCTGGCTCTTTTGGCTGTATGTTCAAGAGATTGGTGGTGTATTCTGGTGACTGCGCGTAGGACATGCCCGATGTAGGACCAGAGGCGTTTTCTGATAACATCTGTGATGAAATTTTGATGTGCCTCGTCTCTGATTTTATCATTCGATTTGAATTCACTCCAATGGGTGTTAGTTATCCTACGCGAAGATATTTATTCTCGATTTCAGTAATTTCTTTTCTGAAGATAAAGAGTTTTTTCCAGCTCTCACATCCATATGATAGCACCGGAATAAGATAGGAATTAAATAAGCGCATTTTCGTGCATGTGCTGATTGACTTTGACTTCCAGATATTAGAGTGACTAAAAATAGAGGTTGTTAATTGTCTTTATATGTTACCAAGGTTTTTATAAACTTTATCTCCATAATTATTGTTGTTTCAGCGGCCCATTTCTTGTGCCCCCCCTCCCAAATTGGTCTTTTCCCCACCACAAATTTAACATTATTTCTCCCTGTCCGTCCCTTCCCCATGCAAATTTTCGTGCACCCTCCCCCCCCCCCCATACAACCATAAGGATCATATGACCCACGTGGAGAAAAACCGATCTAGATTACGTGTTCGAAACCTTTTTTCGATATAAAAGCAAAGTTACAGTTTTTTTTAATTATTAGACCCTATATGGTATAAGAAAACATATTTAAATATTTTTTTTAAGTATGATATATTTACGACGTTATTCAAACGTTGATGGCCCGATTAAAAATTAAAATTGCTTTTAAAAAATATATTTTTTGTACCCTGCTTCAGCAGGCAACCCCACAGAAAACTCTTTACGACGTATGCGTTGGACCTATAAACCAGTGGTCTATAGCGGTAATTATCAACCGCCTTGAGGAGGTAACATGTCTGTTAGGCAATAAGAGCTTCTCTTTGAGTTGTACAGTTATTTTTTAGTACACAGATTCTGTTAGTACATATACCCATATGACTATAGTGCATATACGCATTTGACTAGTCAAGCACATATACCGTGATACATGCATGCCAGTAAAAACAAACGTAGTTGAATGGTCAGGTTTTAGATCATGATACATGCTCGTACCAGTAAACAGGAAACGTGCATTAGTAGCCAGAAACATTTATAATGATATATGTGTACCAGTGAACAGGAAACGTGTATAATGAGCCAGGCACATGTATCACGATACATGCCCTACCAGTAAATAGGAAACGTGCATAATGAGCCAGGCACATGTATGACGATACATGCCCGTACCAGTAAATAGGAAACGTGCATAATGAGCGAGACACATGTATCACAATACATGCCCGTACCAGGTAAATATTAAACGTGCGTAATGAGCTAGGCATATGTATTATACGTGCGTGTAACAGTGAACAAGAAACGTGATTGACTAGTTAGGCACATGTATCATGATACCTGGTACTAGTGAAATTCTCCCCCTATGTTGCCGGTACCCGAAATAGAAGCACAGAGTATTGGCACTACAGCCTGCCATACATGTCGTAAGAGTTGCCTACGAGGGTTATGAGGGTCTGTTGGCTGTTCCATCCCACAGAGGGTCAAGTGACCGGGTGCAAATGCTCGCAATCAATCTGTAAACCACGACAATTGATTGTTCCCCGTACTATATCCATGTATTGCTGTTATTCTGTAGAATTTTGAAAACGAACGCAAAATGTAAAAATACTGATCTAGTTGTCCAAGGGTTCATGCTATTTGGCCCGCATAAGAAGAATAAATACCTATGTTCTGTCGGGAAATGTATGCATTTCTGCAAAAATCAATATCTTCTTATTTATATCTTTGATGTCAGTACCAAAAGATAGCATATCCATGGTAGGATGTAGCCGTCATAACATCATGTCTGTAAGCCTCTCTGTGAGCCTGTCTGTAAGCATGTACGTAAGCCTGTATGTAAGGCTGCGTTAGCGCAGTGGTTAGCGCACTGGCTTCGCATATGAGTGGTCCTGGGTTCATTCCCCAGTTGAGGCGGAAATGTTTTCAGATCGCAACGGCTCCCAGGTCGACCCAGCCTTAAATGGGTACCGGATTAATCCGGGAAGTAAAGACTGCGAGGGAGAGGAGATGGCTACCGCCCTCATTTGCAGAGCCTGTGAAATGTGAGATCGCTAACATCTCACACCCCTACGGCATTAATAAATGCTATGGGTTACTTTACTTTTATGTAAGCATATCTGTCTCCTGTCAGTTCCGTCTTGTTTGACCAACCAGAATCACATTTTCTCTCTCATTTTTTTTTTTTTTTTCGGTCGTTGTTTCGCTGGAACTCTCTTGTAGTATGATTGACAATGGTCCTACCAGATATCCAGTACAACGTAGTCTTGTGAATGGTAATGTTGTTCTCGCCGTTTCAGGCCGAAATAGCAGGTCAAGCTATAGAACCATGATATAATGCATTTATTTGTTTGGACCACATTCAGATAGTCGTCAAGAGTTTTTAAACGAACATACAACAATAATAAATATAGTAATAACATTAAAAATAAAATTAATAACAATAAAAGTAATAACAAAATTAATAATAATAAATACACTTGTTTTTCTTGAATTCTAACAGATACTTTATGAAGTATTTTACTGGTAAAAAATTATATAACATTAATAAATTAGTTTAATATTAATAACATTAATAACATGCCCATTAATAACATTAACATTAATAACATTAACATTAATACCATAATTTAACATAACAATAAAGTTAACATAACATTAACATTAATAATATAATAATAACATTAATAATAAAATTAATAATAATAATACATACACTTTTGTTTTTCTTGAATTCAAACAGAAACATTATGAAATATTTTATGGGGGAAAATATTATATTCAGAGATATCAAAATTAGATGCTTTTTTGGGGGTCTTATTCTGAAATGTCCTTAAATGGTAAAGATAAAGTGAGCAGTGTGTCGCCATGACTTTCATCTTGGGAGAATAATGTGGTAGTTTCCCGTTGCTTTCCACATCCATATGGGGGATATCCATTTATATCCGCTCCGTTTGACATTTAAACAATATTAAAGCAGGTCCACCAATTCAAATATTTAGGTACAATGACTACAGCAGATGAAAGAAGTTCAACAGAAATAAGAAGCAGAATAGGACAGGCAAAAGCAACATTCAGAAAAATAAAAAATATAATGTGTAATATGACCTTGTCATTAGAGGTGAGAAAGAGAGTTCTGCAGTGTTATATAACCCCTATACTAACATATGGGTGCGAGTCTTGGACAATAAACAAACTGGAAAGTGGGAAATTAGAGGCAACACAGATGTGGTTCTACAGAATAATGCTGAGAATACCATGGACTGCCAGAAAAACTAATGTAGAGGTGTTGAAAGAGTCAAATGCGAAACGGACCTTAATCAACAATATAAGAAAAAGGCAATCTTCCTTTTTTTGGGCCACTTCATGAGACAGGCAGGTTTAGAGAACATAGTCACAACAGGCAAAATTGAAGGCAACAGAGACAGAGGTCGACAACGTGAGAAAATATGAGACAGTTTTAGAACCTGGCACGGCAAGGAAACAACAGCGACTTTGATACATAATACTGTGGACAGAGAGCTGTGGAGAGCCATGACCGCCAACGCCAGCAGGCATGGCACCTGATGATGATGATGATAAAAGTGAGCTGCGAATCAATGTCATAAAACGGGTTCTAATTATAATTTTTCTTGAACTTAAGCAGATACATTATGAAGTATTTATGGAGAAAATATTATATTCAGAGATATCTAAATTAGATAATGCATTTTTGGGGGGTCTTATTATGAAATTTTCCCATTGGCTTTCCCAACGTCCGCAACAATGACATGACGAGAGAAAACCAGATAATAGAAGCCATAATATTGAAAAACGTCGTGAAAATATTTTGAACCACTTCTCAATAGATAGGAAATTGAGAATACATAACTCCAGGATAGATAGGAAATGGAGAAACATATCGTCAGTAGATGGTGAAAAGAATTCAATCACCATTCAGTATGAAGATATGAGAGTTGAAGGTTCTCAGAGACAAAGCACAAAGATCAACTTACTAGGTCATACCTCGCAGGTAAAGAGTAATAGCAAAGAAAAATCGATATATTTTGTTCATATTGTTCACTAAGATGTCTCTTTAATTTAAATATATGGTGTATAGATGTTAGGTAAAGCGTTCGCCGAACAGGTAACAGGTTCGATTTCCTACGGCAATGGGAATGCCATTCATATTTTCAAATCATTTGTTCTTAGTCTTCAAAATAACTTCCGCGGGCGACTAACCACAAGGACATTGGTACAATTGCTTACTCTTTGACACGATTGGGAAATGGTACATGTAATATTAGTTTGTTGTGTCTCTGGTAAACTAGTGGCTTAGACAGCCAAGACTTATAATTAGAACCAGATTTATGACACTGATAGATGTACTAATTACCTACCATCAGAAAAACAAATAATCAAGTCAATAAGAAAGCCACAAACACCAACACAAGATGACTATCACATTATGAATAGATCAGAACAAGTTGTAATTCTACGCCTCAGAACAGGACACAACCGACTCCGCAGTCACATGTACACAAAGTTCAGGATTGGCAACACGGCCATGTGTACATGTGGACAGGCAGTACAGAGTGCCAAGCATATACTTCAAGAGTGTTCTGAGAATGAAACGCTGATGCAAACATATTGGCCAGAGGAAACAACACTGGAATCAAAGCTCTATGGGACACTGTATGAACTACAAAATACAGTGAGTTTTATTAAGGAGACAGAATTATAAATATAGACATGTTTCAAGTGAACGAAAGAAGAAGAAGAAGAAGATCCACCAAGAGAAGCGACTCCGTAGACAACTTACAAACCTACCTGAAGTTGACAGCCTCTTAATGTCTGTACCAGAATAAACCCCTTGGAGTGAAAGGCATGGAATACCAATATACATTCAGACCCACGTGAAAGGAATACTAAGCGAGGACGAACAGAGCAGTCTGCAGCCTAGAACAGTCACCATCAGTAACCTGGACGAGGAATATCCACAAGACATATGGGTCAGAGTATACACAGATTGGTCAGCACAGAATGCAATGAGGAATGGAGGTGTAGGTGTATATAGAGAATATTTACACAAGTCTAGAGATACGATCAGAACACCAACAGGGAAATTCTGTAATAATTATGATGTTAAATCCAGGCAATTGGGGTAGCAACTGAAAACCTGCTGAATTCCATTCCTGGTCCACAGCCCGTGGTAATGACAGATGCAAGGTTTGTGTTTCAAGCTCTGCAGTCTGGAAAACTAAAAGACTTGCAGAAACTACATAATGAACTGTCTTGACAGTATAGGGTAACCATGTAGTTAGTCTTCTGTGTATGAAAGGAAACTCTGGAGCAACACTCTTCTCCCCAAAAGAACATCTGAAACAAGAGTTACATCGCTTGTAGTTCCTGGTGATTGAAACAAACAAAAACGATGGCAATGTCATCAGAACCAGAGTTTCCTACTTTAGATTCTAACAAGACAATGTTCACAACATTTCATAGAAAAACATAATCTTGAGGAATTTATTAAAGTGTTAGCCTTGTGATCTGTTAGCCAATCGTTACATTTAAAATGAAGTGTCTGAGAAAAGCTGCAATGGTTACTAAACTAGATAAAATAAGAAATGAAGAAATTAGGATAAACGTTGGTATAATATCATGTATTAATCATATTAAAAGATAGCAAGTAAAATGGTTCGGTCAACTTATGAGAATGAACTCAAACCAAATACTAAATATGAGTGTATATCAAAGGAATTTCTGAACATAAAGTTAAAGGAATACCAAGAAAACTGTGGAAGAAATATCAAGATCCCATTGAACAAACATTAACTTAATTTCTCTATGAGTAGTAAGCATATGAAAGTATGATGTTGATAGTGTACCGTATGAAAGTATTATGTGGGTAGTGTACCGTATGATGTGAGTAGTGTACCGTATGAAAGTATGTAGAAGATAGTATAACGTTTGAAAATACAATGTTGTACTATATGAAAGTATGATGTTGGTAGTGTACCGCATGAAAGTATGATATGGGTAGTGTACCGAATGAAAGTATGATGTGGATAGTGTACCGTATAAAAGTATGATGTGGGTAGTGTACCGTATAAAAGTATGATGTGGGTAGTATATTGTATGAAAGTCTGATGTGGGTAGTATATTGTATGAAAGTATGATGTGGGTAGTGTACCGAATGAAAGTATGATGTGGGTAGTGTACCGTATAAAATTATGATGTGGGTAGTATATTGTATGAAAGTATGATGTGGGTAGTATATTGTATGAAAGTATGATGGGGGTAGTGTACCGAATGAATGTATGATGTGGGTAGTGTACCGTATGAAAGTAGGATGTGGGTAGTGTACCGAATGAAAGTATGATGTAGGTAGTGTACCATATGAAAGTATGATGAGGACAGTGTACCGTTTGAAAATACAATATAGATAGTGTACCGAATGAAAGTATGATGTGGTTAGTGTACCGTATAAAAGTATCATGTGGATAGTATATTGTATGAAAGTATGATGTGGGTAGTGTACCGTATGAAAGTATGATGTGGATAGTGTACCGTATGAAAGTATGACGTGGGTAGTGTACCGTATGAAAGTATGATGTGGGTAGTGTACCGTATGAAAGTATGATATGGGTAGTGTACCGTATGAAAGTATGATGTGGGTAGTGTACCGAATGAAAATAAGGCCTATGATGTATGAATAAGTTATAGATGTGGTCAAAAATAACCCAAATTGTTGAGGTAATTTATTAACAGCACCTGTTAGTTACTGATGTTTCGTGGCCGGTTAAAAATATAGTTTGTTAAAAGAAAATACTGGATTAGCCACAGTCACATAGGTCATGAGTGACCTGTGCAGTGATTTCTTACACAGGTGGCCGTAGTTCGATGCGAAAGACATGAAGCAGTTCTTAGAAGCAGTTCACTCTTAGGTTGATCCAAACTTAGACACAGTTCGCTATAGCTTGATCCACACTTAGACACAGTCCGATCTTAGCTTTATTCACACTTAGACACAGTTCGCTCTTAGCTTGATCAATACTTAGACACAATTCGCTATTACATTGATTCACACTTAGACACTGAATGATCTTAACTTTATTCACACTTAGACACAGTTCGCTATTAGCTTCATCTTTTCTTAGACGCAATTCGCTATTACATTGATTCACACTTAGACACAGTCCGCTCTTAGCTTGATTCACACTTAGATACAGTTTGCTCTTAGCTTGATCTTTACTTGGACGCAATTCGTTATTACATTGATTCACACTTAAACACAGTCGACTCTTACCTTTATTCAAACTTAGACACATTTCGCTCTTAGCTTGATCTTTACTTAGACGCAATTCACTATTACAATAATTCACACTTAGACACAGTTCGCTCTTAGGTTGATCTTTACTCAGACGCAATTCGCTATTACATTGATTCACACTTAGACACAGTCCGCTCTTCGGTTGACATATACTTAGAAAATTGGTGCCAGATCAAATACGGGCAAGCCAATGCCAGTAGACATAACTTCAACATGACTTCTGTGTCACTTCAACGTTTTATGAGATGAGACACACATCTCCACTCCTAAGACTTTCTTTTATTCTCCTCTTATGACATACACGGCAGCGTTACTATTCTTTGCTTCTTTTTCGGATCGTGGAAACACCAGGGTGAGTGTACTATTATTATTTTTGAATTTTTTTATTTTTTCAACACAATAGAGATGGTATGATTCTTACACTCTAAGAATCTGGGATACAACTAAAAATTGATGGGATTGATACATACATACAAAGGGAAGTTTTGCTGAGGCAAAGATACAAGATAAACAATAAAACTAATATAACTTTATAATTTGAGAACCGCTGTTCTGATCATCTGTTATTTTTTTTCTCTTCCGCCAGCTCAAACCCACATTTGAGCAAGTATCGTAGAGAGGTTCTGCTCTTACGCTTTGATCATCACAAACATCTAATAGAATAAAGTCGAGTATTGAATCACTGAGACAGTAATCGTAAGAAAAAAGAAATCCCAGACAGATACAATTACGTGCATTCATGTGGATATGACCGATGCCAATGAAGAGAACGGCGTAAGCAATACGTATGTTATATTCTATTGAATGACTTAAGGCTTCCTATACCATTGATGCATCGAATTTAGAGATATGTGCAGTCGATTCCCTGATAGGCTCAATGATTAGACCAAAATCCGGTTTCTATATTTTTATTATTTAGTTGTTAATCAATCAAGTGCCATGCCGAGTGACGTAGGCGATCATGCTTCTCCACAACTCTGTTTATTGTGTTGTTAATATTTTCAGTTGCTGACATCTTTTTGTGACACCGTGACAACTCATCCAGAAATTTCTCTCTTTGTCTCTTGTTCCCTTGATCTTTCCGGTGTTTATTATTTAATTGTATCCAGTAAAAATTTTCTCTCAGGTCGACTCAACCTCAAATTATTGGTACCAGAATAATTATGAGAAAAAAGTACAGTGTGTCGGTATGTTAATGTCCACGTCATACCATGGGGGAGGGGTATCCATAAATTAAGTGAACATTTTTTTTGCAAAGTGTGCACCCTCTCGCCTCTCGTTAAAAACAGTCAAGAATTGTGGGATTAAACCCTGCTGAATTAAGTCACAGAAATATTGGAATCAGTCTGCTGAATTAAGTCTCAGAAAAATTGGAATCAGTCTGCTGAATTAAGTCACATAAATTTTGGGATCAAACCTTGTTTACTTAAGTCACATAAAGTTCGGGATCAAGCTCTGTTTAATTAAGTCACAGAAATTTTGGGAACAGTCTGCTGAATTAAGTCACATAAATTTTAGATCAAACTCTGTTGAGTTAAGTCCCATAAATTTTGGGATCAGTCTGCTGAATTAAGTCACAGAAAATTAAGATCAAACTCTGTTGTTAAGTCACATAAATTTGGGGATAAAACTGTTTAATTAATTCACAGAAATGTTGGGAACAAACCCTGTTTAATTACGTCACATAAATGTTGGGATCAGTCTGCTTAATTAAGTCACAGAAATTCGACAAAATACATTTTGTTTTTTATTTCACATTTTTAGAAGAATTCTTAAAATATAAACAATTTATTTGGTTTATGAAAAACAGTATTGTTTACGTCAATTTTTGTTAACTAGTGATGTAAATTAAGGGCACCCCCCCCCACCTCCACCACCACCACCTTTCCCCATGTTAACAACTGTTAAACTTTTCTTCAGTCTCCTCCCCCACCTTAAATTGTTGACAATGTTTATGGACAGCCGCTAGCATATTTTTAGTCGCAGGAAAAAACAACCCAATAATATATAATAAAACATAGTCAAAATAATATAAGAAAACGCACCCAACAATGTATAATAAATCGCACCCAATAATATTTAACAAAATACACCCAACATTTTATAACAAAACGCACATGACACTTTTTAACAAAACGCACATGACACTTTTTAACAAACACACCCAGCACTATATAACAAAACGCACATGACACTTTTTAACATAACGCACCTGACACTATATAACACAACGCACTTGCCGGTATATAACAAAACACAGTCAACATAATATTAGAAAACTCGCCCAACACTACATTACAAAATGCACCAAGAAATATATAATAAAACGCACTCAACACTATATATCAAAATGCACCTAACACTATATCACAAAGCGCACATAACACTATATAACAAAACGCACATAACACTGTATAATAAAACCAACGTATTTGTCAGAGACATAACTGAATTTGCAGCCGAATAAGAAGCAATGGGAAAACGGTGAAATGGAGTACGCTGATTTGAGGATGGAAGAAGAAGTGGACACAGAAATTCCTGGCTTGATAACAAGGTTTAGCGTGATTTATCCAGACTCGCCCATACGACCGAAGATATTAATATTTAGTGGGTTTTTTTGTGGTGATGGTTTCAATATCGCAACACTATCAGCCAACGGGTTACGAATTTATTATTATCAAATTATTCATGAAAGAGAACAAGAGCAATACATAGGCAACGATGGACACATGATATAATCATCCTGCTGTATGATACTAGAAGAGACTGGACAGCTTGCGCAGAACCTAGAGGCTTACAGAGTTGCAGTGAGGACAACGTTCTGCAAAGGACGGATCACTTATATAGATATATTTATTAAATAATTTGAAAAGATACTTTAGTTCTAATTTACATGGGGAAATATATATATATATATATATAATGATATATTCGAGTATTTCATCCTACATGTGCTCCTTAAATTTGGAAAATACTGGAAAATAGCATCAGCATAAATTCATATGTAATGTTTTTTGACCAGGAGCATGCCATGTCTGCTAGCAGGAAGATTTGAAAAGATTTTTAGACCATTTAGTAAAATGATAGTAATCATGGGTACATACGTTACAGATGGATCAGCTACAAAATAAATCAGAAATGGAGGCTTGGCATCTATATATGTCCTGATCATTGTCCTTAAACAAAATTTATTCTTACAGAAAAGTTCTGCTCCAATTACAATGCTGAGGTTCAAGAAATAGAACCAGTTGCATTATGATACTTGATACTGCCTTTCACTGGCAATAATCGATCTGTTCTGCATGTTCTTATGGGTGATAATGTACACCTGACAGACAAACCAAATACAGCAAGGAAAAAAAAGAGTAGAACTATACTTTAGTGAATACTATAACACTGTGGTTTCCCGGGAAACTGGCGGGCCGATCTATCTATCAATATGTTGTCTATTTCTCTGGTTTTGCTTTAAGGCGTCTCAGGGTTGAATGACGATCGGTTTTCGGGCTATGACACGTTTGATGCTATGACACGTTTGATGCTATGACACGTTTGATGCTATGACACGTTTGATGCTATGACACGTTTGATGCTATGACACGTTTGATGCTATGGCACGTTTGATGCTATGACACGTTTGATCACTGGTTATAAAGTAATATTGTGACGTTTCAGAATATTGACAACTCCTTCAATCCACCTTTTTCTTAGTCTTCCTCTGTATCTTGCTGTTTCCATTTTCATGTTCTTGCGCTGTCCAAAAAGGATTCATTCTCATTAAGTGACGAACCATTTCAGTCTTTGTTTTTCAATATATTTGACAACTGATATTGTTCCAACAGTTCTTGTAATCTCTTCATTCCTCATATTGTCTCTTCTTGTTCTGTTTGTCGCTTTTCCTAGACATCTCATTTCACACATTCATAGTAAAAATGATGTCATTATTTATATACTAGGAGCTTATCAGAAAAACTCACAGCCGACCAACACGGAAATAATCAAAAATCAGTATTTCAGGTAATGTTTATTTTCTGTACAGAGGTCTTTACTGTTGACGGTTGCGCCTTAATATTAACAATCCATAAATTCTCTTGATATCCTCTTCTTCTTCCCTCTCAACTGTTTCCTGTAGGATAGATTTAATGGCTTATCTAACTGAATTTCACAACGTGGATGTAAGAAATGGTCATCATCACTTGTGTTGGACAAAGAGCATAACAACATGAAGATGTGTAGAACTATTACAGTAAAATGCATCAATAAAAATATGATATTAATCCAATGCATTCAAAAATTGACCCTGACATTATAATCAGATAATCAAATAGTATGCAGAAAAATTGTGTACTTACCGTATATAAATGTAATACACTCTCCGATGTTGAGTTTGAAATGGTCGGGAATGTCGTCATGGTGAAATAGCTATCTGATGTTCCAAATAATTCATAGTCGCTCATTTTGATACTGAGGTACCAGACGAGCTTAATTAAACAGATTCGTCTCGTCTAAGTGCAACTGCTGACCTCAACTCAAATCCATCGGAATTCTGGAAAATAAAGTTATTACAAATATCTCTTGACAACAGCCAATATATGACAATTTTTATCACATCACACCAAGTAATGATTTTCTAATGTCAGAACAGATTAACTCACTACTGTTCTCAAGACTTGTGAATGATTTGATAATTACCAGATTAAAAAACTATATTACGCATTTTTTCTATTTACAACAAATGACTGCCTATCTAGTTACCAGATCAGAGAGTTGTAATATATTGAATTATATTTCTGGCTGAGAAAATGAACGATTCCCAATTTCAACCAACCATTTTTCAATAATCAGTGTTAAAATTACGACTACTGTTAGTATCTAACAGCAAGATGTAATGTGAGACAGTACAGTGAACTATAGTGATGGGGATACAACTAAACGTAAACATCTGCTCCTTGGATGCCTTGTATGGCCTATCAACAGAAACACACAAGAACACTACCATATTTCGCGTCACTTAAAGGTAAATGGCGTATTACTGAAAGTTGTGAATAGGTTCACATACCTAGGTAGTACGTTATCACAAAATGTCAACGTTGATGATGAAGTGTATACAAGGATCGCCAAGGCAAGCAGCACTTTCGGTAGATTATATGCAAATGTTTGGCGTAGAAATCGCATTAACCCACAAAGCTGAAAGTTTACAGAGCAGTGGTACTTCCAGTGAGGTTATACGCTAGTGAAACATGGACTGTATAGATGTCATGTGAAAAAAACTCAATTACTTTCACACAACTTGTCTCAGAAAAGTTATGAACATCAGATGGCAAGACAAGATTCCAGATACCACTATCCTTGATAGAGCTGGTATCCCCAGCATTGACACTATCCTGATGCAGACACAGATTCGTCCGGGGGGGGGCATTTGGTGCGTATGCCAGACCATCGTCTGCCAAAGATACTTCTCTATGGTGAGCTGCAGAAGGGTACACGATCTCAAGGTGACCAAAAGAAGCGCTACAAGAGCTCGTTAAAGACTTAACTTAAAACCTTTGAAATAGACCACGATACATGGGAAGAACTTGCACACAATAGATCTATATACATGATGTTCTACAATAAAAAAGAGCGCATCATCTTGTGAACAGAGGAGAAATGCAGCAGCTCAACAGCGGAGAGTAGCTAGAAAGTCACATATACACCAAGATCCGTCTACAGTGGTCATTCCATGCCCGAACTGTCCAAGGACATTTATAGCTCAAATCTTCTTCTTCTTCATCGTTCATTCTCAAACTCCTGCTGGATCTCCCTTGTAGCAAGACCATTGTCCTACTAGATTTCTAGCAGGATGTAGTCCAGAGAATGAAAATGCGTTGTGTCGCCGTTTTTGCGCCAGTGGTCCGACACATCCGTCTTCAGCGGTATAGCTTAGCTCGAATAGGGCTCATTGGCCATCTACGAACTCATAATCAAGGACATAACTTTAATTAAATTTTCAATATGGATATAACAAATGGTCATCATCACTTGTGATGGACGAACAACATTTCGCGTCACTTCAAGAGGCTGCGCACGTGTTGTCACTCAATGAATATATCCGATGTTTACAAGCTATTCTCTCGCCTCTTCGTACGCACAGAAACAAAAGTTGTTGAACAAATTTAATTTTTTTTCTCGCCACAGACAGATGTGTCGGGTCTTGGCGGAAAAAAAACAGCGTCACAACTCATTTCCATTCTCTGGACTTCATCCTGCTAGAAATCTAGTATGTTCTTCTACAAGAGAGATCCAGCGGGAGTTTGAGAATGAACGCTGAAGAAGAAGAACATATTTATTCATGAGTACACTGTTCTTGTTAGAGGAAAACATATAAGTACGTCACCACAAGTGGTACAAATTCAATGTACTGTGTCAAAGATACGCACATAAATATATTGTTCTCGATAGGTATAGTTGAATAATAAATGGCCCGATGATGTATACATAAAATAGTTATACTCAGAAATAGTTCAATGACAGATGTGTTAAACATGTATACAAATAAATCGTTCTAGTTAGAAGTAGTTCATTGATAAATTCAAACCCTTAGAAAACAGAACATGAATTTGAGTACGATGAATGTAACCAAAATGTAAGACACTCCACTTAATTTTCTACGAAAAGGTGAATATTCCACAAAAATAAATATATCACATTGTGTAGTTAGAGATGTGAATTGATAAATGTACTAAAGACGAATATATCACATTGTGTAGTTAGAAATGTGAATTCATAAATGTAGCCTATAAAATATGTACAAATCTCTTTCTGTAGTTAGAGATAATTCATTGATAAATGTACCAAAGCTGCATAAATCTCGTTCTGTAGTTAGAGATAATTCATTGATAAATGTACCAAAGCTGTATAAATCTCGTTCTGTAGTTAGAGATAATTCATTGATAAATGTACCAAAGCTGTATAAATCTCGTTCTGTAGTTGGAGATAATTCATTGATAAATGTACCAAAGCTGTACAAATCTCGTTCTGTAGTTAGAGATAATTCATTGATAAATGTAGCCTACCAAAGCTGTATAGATCTCGTTCTGTAGTGATAAATGTACCAAAGCTGTATAAATCCCATAGTGTAACCTAAAACAAAATGGGAGGCACATTAGCGTGGTGGTTAGTACACTGATTTCCTAGCGAGATTATTCAGGATTGACTCCCAGTTAGAACACATTTTTAAGCCATAAAAATTACTTTCCATAAATGAATTTCATAACAGATTATGTGAAGTAAAGAAAACCCGATCGATACTAACTACATCACCGGTAGCGGACCATTGATCACACACAAAAATTGGTCTTAACTCATTTTTACTTCTTACCCTGCTCCTTTGTTCAATCTCATTTAACCAATACACAAAAATAACTTTCCGACCACAGTGCCTTTATCAAGATAATGAGACAAACATATATATAAAAACTGACGATTAACAAAACTACATTAAATGAAAGTACATATTCCTCTGTAACTCTACAGAAGAATCAAACAGAAGTAAAGTAGAATACAACACTAATACTCCCAAGTTATATTTTGCAAATTGAGTTATGAAGACATGACAGCAAGTTATCATCAGCACAATCCGCACATGTTCATAGCTGCTCCGAACCAATCTTAATAAATCCATCAGACCGTAACGTCCGACATTTCTAGTTCGATGCTGATTTATCAGTCTACATCAATTATGCTTCTCTGTACGTGCTGTTCCGATTTCTACACCAATCTCGTGCAGTCTTGAAAGAGACGGACGCCATACTATTTAAACATTTTCTGAGCGGACGAGGTCCCTCAAAGCATTACTTATGTTAGATATATGCATTCCCGCCGAAGACGGATGTGTCGGGCCATTTGCGCAAATAAAACTGCGACACAACGCATTTCTATTCTGTGGACTACATCCAGCTGGAAATGTAGTAGGACCATGGTCCTGTTACAAAGAAGATCATGCAGGAGTTTGAGAATGAAAGCTGAAGAAGAAGATCCATTAATATACGTATTGACTCTGGCTATGCCCGCCAGTGTATCGGCTCGATCATTCTCCTAACACCCGCATGTCCTCGCATGAATGTAAAGGTAGTCCTTCTGGTCATATTGTGTCCACAATTTCATCCTTCATGGCGATTTTTAAAAATATTAGTAGCCAATGTAAATCTCCTTAGAAATAAGTAAATCGGGGTTTGAAAGTCTGTTGTATAATCATCCATCAAATTTTAATGTGAAAATGGAGAGAGAAAACAAGATAAAAATGACAAAGGATAAGTTATAAATAATAATAAAATAGCAGATATCTACTTCCAAAACAATTATTATAATTGTCAAATTGTATTTTTCGCGCTTTTCTGTTACCACGTTTTTGTGTGTGAGTCGGTAAGAGATGTCTCTGCAACATGTCATGTAAGAACCTTGTTGGTTGACTTATTTTTCCGTCATGACGAAGGTTTTATAGCTGAAACGTCGTATGTTCCTGTATGTCGTGCTTACAATTTTTAACATTTTAATTTATTTCCATTTATTCCGCAGTTTTAAATTTTAGTTGTAAAAGCTAAATAAGTTAGGTTGCAATAGTATATATATATTTAGAGAGAGAGAGAGAGAGAGAGAGAGAGAGAGATAAGAAACTTCACAATATGAATGGATATAGTTCTAGCACAGCACATCAAAGGGCTAAATTATCGCTTTTATCAACATGTCTATCAAATAAAGGATACCATGCTGAAATCGGATGTGCTAGACCTACAAGGCGCATAACGGTGGTACAACGTAATCACGCTCCCGGCGAAAATCGCACGGATATCCGTGCTGGTTACAATGGAGCGAACGCAAAACAAAACAAACAAACAAAATAAAGGATACAAGATAATGTAATGTCTGATGATCTGCGTGTTAGTTTCCTCGTGTAAGCTTTCAAACTATGACATATTATTTTAAAATATGTGTGCATTCATTCACTTGACGAAGATATTTTATTCAAAACATTGATTAGCTACTTGTCATCGATATGCAGTTATAGGTGGATTCGACCACCCACAGTGTTGGAAAATCAGTTTCAATATTGTAGTGACTAATAATTATATTACAACGTAAATAATCATCATTAAGTGCCGTTTCCGCAACGAAGGTTGGCTACAACGAACCTTTAGCATTCCCTGTCTCCTGCCTGGCGGTGCACTCTGTCAGAAGCTAACCTATCCATTTCGTGATGTTTCTTTCTCACTTGTATCTCTGTCTACCTCTTGCTCACCTCTCCTCGACTTTACCCTCGAACAAGGTCTTCAAAGATATATCAAATAAATAAAATTAGGTGCTAGACAGGGATATGTACTTTCACCAGACCTATTCTCTTTGTACAGTAAAAATATAATGCGCACTATTGTTAATATTCCAGGAATACCAGTGGGAGGACATAACATAAATAATTCAAGCTATCCTGACGAAACTATTATAATTGCTAAAAATGAGGAATATCTTCAAGAACTGATTAATTTAGTAGTCACAGAAAGTAAAAAAAGAAATGCCTCTTCTTAAACAGCAAGAAAATAGAAATGATGGTTATTTCATTGAAACAAAATTATACAACTTGCAAGATCAAATTAAAAAATAAAGAATTAGAACACGTCCAACAATTCATGTATTTAAGTACGAGTCAATGATAACATAAGATGAAAGAAACTCAACAGAAATAAGAAGCAGAACAGGACAGGTAAAAACAGCATTCAGAAAAATGAAAAATATATTGTGTAAAATGATCCTAGCATCAAAGGTGAGAAAGAGAGCAGTGCATTGCTACATTACTCATATGTGAATGCGAGTCTTGGACAATAAACAATCAGGATAGTGAAAAATTAGAGGCAGTAGAGATGTGCTTCTATAGAAGAATGTTGACAATAATGAGGACTGCCAGAAATACTAATGTAGAGGTGTTGAATGCAAGACGGAGCTTAGTCAATAAAATAAGAAAAAGACAACCTTCATTTTTTGGTCACATTAGAGACAGCGAGGCTTGGAGAACATAACTACAACAGGCAAGATTGAAGGCAAAAGAGACAGAGGGCGACAACGTTAGAAAATATTGGACAGTTTAGCAACCTGGCATATAGTCAACAACGAGCCTAATACATAGTAATAGTTAAAGAGAGCTGTGAAGACCCATGATCGCCTACGTCGATCAGCAAGGCACCTAATGATTAGGATGATATATTTTAATATGTCCTAAATACTTTATCTGTTTCATCTTTATGTCTTCTAATAGTTTGTTTTCCTACGAAGTGTTGCTAGAACCTCTTTATTCGTTTTCTTCTCTTTCTACGAAGTTCTCCCTAATCTCTCTCTTTATATATATATACAGGGCCGGTCTTAGGCCATTGCAACCTATGCGGCCGCAGTGGCCTCGCACTTCATAGACCCATAAATTCATATTAGAATTTATTTTATTATCCTCTTCCCTACCCAGACTGGGCCCCGCGCAATCCGTTTCGCATTGGGCCCCGCAATTATTAGGGCCGGCCCTATATATATATATATATATATATATATATATATATATATATATATATATATATATATATATATATATATATATATGTCCACATCTCAAAGATATCAATTATGTCTTCTAGTTGTTTGTTCATTGTCCATGTTTCAGAATTACATATCAAAATATAGGCCTATAGCATTTTATAGTTCTCAGTTTTAGCTTGTTTGTAATTTGTTTAGACGTCAATATTTTCCTCGTGTCATTGAGTACTTTTAGCCATTATTATTTCCCTTTTGTCTTCTATTTCAAATCTACCATTATTTGTACTTATGTATCCGAGATATTGGTAATGTTCTACGTAAATAACGTAAATGATCCATAATTAAAGAGTTGTAGTTTATTCTTACTTGACAGAGCTAACTGAATTACTTCGTTTTAACATTGTGGTAGCAGGACAGAAAAAGACACGACATCAAATATGGAATGACGTCGTAATGTAATTAGGTAATTTCAAGTAGGAAGCAAGAGGATAAATTACAAATTCTTGAGACTGATGATCACTAAAGAAGAATAAGAAATTCTTGAGACTAACAGGAATTAAACAGAATCGCCTTGTAACTGGAATACACGTGTTTTTCCATACTTGACTAACTGCATCTCCGTAATCTATATAAGGCAATACTGCAGTGAAACGGAACAACAATAGTACTTACGTAGAACACAGGTTTTTGATCTTTCACTTAAACACAACATACGGATTATCACTAAGACTAAGGAATTATGAGGTATAAACACAAAAACACAAATTACATTACGCAAGACATTTTCAACGTTTCGAACCATTAGGTCTTTCTCAAGAATATATAAAATGAACAGTGAAAAACAATGAAAACAGTAGAAACAATGTAACCACCACATATGCACTAGATACACTAATGATATTTAAGCAATACGAATATGACTAGCTTACTAATGTGTAAATGTACGCAACTGTTCTATACTGAACTGCAGTTAAATCTCCCATTCAAGATTTTGTGAAACGCGTTTTTTAATCAACCCTTGTATGTGTGTATATGTACGATGTTTTCTTACTAATCAACCCTTGTAAGTGTGTATATGTACGATGTTTTCTTGCTGATTTGTTTAGTCATTATATTCTCTGTAATCTTCGCATCTCTCCATAATGCATTTAGACACTGTCCATAGAGTACGTCAAAAGTTAACAGTACAACAATTGTTAACAGCTGTACAGTATCAACCACTAGTTCCGGACACTTGTTAGCAGCTGTACAGTATCAACCACTAGTTCCGGACACTTGTTAGCAGCTGTACAGTATCAACCACTAGTTCCGGACACTTGTTAGCAGCTGTACAGTATCAAACACT
Source organism: Meghimatium bilineatum (assembly GCA_034231615.1). Classification (NCBI taxonomy): domain Eukaryota; kingdom Metazoa; phylum Mollusca; class Gastropoda; order Stylommatophora; family Philomycidae; genus Meghimatium; species Meghimatium bilineatum. Next base: position 50,237,669 of record CM067305.1, read on the forward strand.
AGTTCCGGACACTTGTTAACAGCTGTACAGTATCAATCACTAGTTCCGGACACTTGTTAACAGCTGTACAGTATCAACCACTAGTTCCGGACACTTGTTAACAGCTGTACAGTATCAACCACTAGTTCCGGACACTTGTTAACAGCTGTACAGTATGAACCACTAGTTCCGGACACTTGTTAACAGCTGTACAGTATCAACCACTAGTTCCGGACACTTGTTAGCAGCTGTACAGTATCAAACACTAGTTCCGGACACTTGTTAACAGCTGTACAGTATCAACCACTAGTTCCGGACACTTGTTAACAGCTGTACAGTATGAACCATTAGTCCCGAACACAACACTTTTTTGCTAAAAACTGCAACAGCACAGACCAATGCGGTTCGCCGATATCCAGGTAAATTGTATTCCTCGGATGACACGACTAGATATTCGCTCGAGAACCGGTATATTCACCAATGTGGTACACTACAGTCTTTTGGGATTAACATCTGTCATTCCTACATGTTAACATCGTGTTATGTTCGGTCATTATTTTGTTTTTGTCTAATAGATATTATTATATATTCTGTCGAGTTTCTTGCTGTTGTTTCATCTCAATCCTTCTAGTTTTTAAAAAAAAATGTGCAGTTATGATTCATATTCTTCCTGACATATAAAATGTATTTCTTTCAGCAATGTTATTAAACGATAGTAGATAATACCATGTTTTTTACTCCTGTACTATATTGTTTTCTTAATAAAAAAATTTTGGTCGAAGTATATTGTTGCTATCCTTTGTGTTTCCAGTGAATAGCAAAACTGTATTACCCAGTTTCCAAATTTCGATTGTTGTACTAGGTATTATAATTATATTTTGTAATTTTACCTATTCTCGACAGTAACAATCTCTCAACATAGAATAGTTTATAACCTAAAGTAAGAAAATCGAATATGTTTTTTTTTAAATATAATTATTATTTTATACGGTTTTTTTTAATACGTTTCAACGACGCAGTTGATGAAAGCATGTTCAATACTGAACAAACGTGTATAACTCCATATTTATAATCAACTACACATTTCAAATGTGGTTATTTTATCTATTGAATACTCGAACGTGTATAACAATCAATGATCAAACGATATAATCTGCGGACGATACGGGATTGTATTGTAGAAGAAAAGCACAAAGCTGAGTGACAGAAAACAAGATTAATGAGAAAGTGCTGACGGAAGTCAATGTACAAAGGAAGCTAATTACGCAAAACTGAATTTAAAAAGGAGTGGTTGTTTCATTCGAGAAATAATATATAAGATGAGGAACACCTTATATCCAAAGGGAAAACTTAGAATTCGTTTTAACATAAGATTACTCCGGATATCGTGATGATTGGATTACTAGAATCGCGGCAGCCAATATTTTTTGTTTTTGAAAGCTCCAATATAACCAAATTACACTAACGTCTGCGGTTGATAGCAGAGTTTCTCATCGTTAAAGGTATATTTATGCGACGTGTCATTTGCAGAAAGTTGTTTCCACTGTCGCTCTATGAACTCTCAGTTCTGTGTAGCCAGTCCAATCTCTTTCATTGTCTTGTTCGAAGGCCGTCTATGTCCTGTGTCTATCGTTTTGGTCTGCCTCTTGTTCTTTTGCCTGGAACATTTCCCCCAATGATTAATCTTTCTGAGCATTCTGTCTTTTATATGTTTATAAAATGTTAGCTTGCTTTTCTTGGAATGGCTAGAAGGAGCCAATCTTCTCTTATGTTCAGGTCCTTCCTGATGTCTGCATTGGTTCGTCTTTCTGTGCATGATAATCTTAGGATCTTTTTATAACATTTAATTTTAAATGCTGATTTTTTTTTACCATTGCGGAGTCATTGCCCAGGTCTCACAACCATATTTGACCACTGGAAAATATAGCTCCTTAATAGTTTTCAGTTGGTTTTTCTATTTTCCCTTACCATAATTTTTTCATCAGTGATGTTTTTGTAGTGTCATTGCTAATCTCAATTGAATATCTGCTGAGCAAACTGATGTGGTTGGTGTTGATGGTTGACCCGAGATATTTATAGATTTTGACATTTTTAGTTGTGTTTTCCATGACTTTTGTAGATGTAAATTCAATTCTCTTCCTTTGTATTATGTTTGTCTTCTTCGCATTGAGGAAAAGATTATGTGCCTCGCTATGATGTTTGATTCACATAATCATGTGTTCTAAGCCTGTGGGGTTCCTTTGATATTAGGGTGATGTCATCTGCATACCTAATTTCTGGAATATCATGACCTCCTATATTAAGGGATTGAACCTGCTCATAATGTGGGTCTCGCAAATTTCGCACGATGTTTTATGCGTATATATATGTTGAACAAATATGGTGAGAGTATACATCCTTGTCTGACTCCTTTTTTGAACTTCAAACCAGTCAGATGCTTCTCCCTAGAGGAGAACAGAAGCCTCATAAACATTCCTTTTTATTAACAGGTTTTTTTTATTAAAACGCGCTAACACGATAGCAGAAAAAAATGACAGGGCAAGCAATAACTGAGGATAACATATTGAGAACATTCTTAACTGGTTAGTGTTGGAATACAGATGAGAATCGACAATACATAGACAAACATGAATACGATAGACGTAGACGTCTATGTCAATCGCGGTGACAAACAGCCTGAAAAATATCAAGCATGCGTCACTGTTGTTAGCTTTGTGCTTGGTGACCAGCGTGTAAGTACAAGAACCAGTTCTCTCGTACGGCTGGCCTACTATAGTAATCTACTAGCGATATGGTTACAGAAGTTGATGATTCAGTGGAAGTGGTTAAAAACACTGTATCTATGAGTTACCAAGACTGAAATTCGATGTTTCTGACCATTGACGCAAATAAAACGGCGACACGGCGCAATGCGTTCTCCGGACTCTTTAAAATCTAGCAGACCCATTGTCCAGCAATAAGAGAGACCGGGCGGAGGTTTGAAAACGAACGTAAAAATATAATATACAATGTAAGAGGTATAAAAAATATAATATACAGCGTAAGAGGTATACAAAATGTGATATACAGCTTAAATGTAAAAAAATATATCATATTTTTTTACAGCGTAAGATATATAATATACAGCGTAATAGAGATATAATATACAGCGTAAAAAGTATAAAATATATGATATACAACATAAGAATAAAATTAATTGTTGTAAGTTTTATTTTTTGTCTTGATAAAGGCATTTTTGTCGAAACATCGATTTGTGTGTGTTATTATGTGTGTCTTTAGTGATTAGCAAAACTTCATTACCCTATTCCTGGATTTATCTGCTGTCTCAAAAAAATGGCCCAAAAAATTAAGATTGTCCTTTTCTTATATTATTGATTCGCATCTGACCGTTTCGCATTTGACTATTTCAACACCTCCACATTAGTTTTCCTGGCATTCATGGTATTATTAGCATTCTTCTGTAGAACCACATCTCTATTGTCTCTAATTTCCCACTTTCCTGTTTGTTTATTGTCCAAGACTTGCATCTATATGTTAGTATATGAGACATTTACACTACAGAACTCTCTTCCTCACCTCTAATATAATAAAATATTGGTAGAATATCCTTTACATGACTTAGCTATCAACCCAGAATTTATTGGCTGTGGTGATTTTCTAGGCAATATAAATACGTTTAGTAGTTTGCTATTGCTTTATGAACGGTATGGATGCACAATTGCCTGTGGCGGAGATCGAACTCGGTACCTTGGCTGTCACAGACGCGCTCATTGTGCACTCATTATGTTTTTACTGTATAAAGAGAACAGGTCTGGTGAATGTACACAACCCTGTCTAACTCGTTCTTTTATTTGTTGAAAGGTGCCAAATTGATTTCCGCCTCTTATTGCTGCAGTTTATTGCCAGTACATATTCTTGATGATTCTTAAATCCAACATAAATATACAACGTAAAGAGGTATAACACATACGATACACAGCGTAAATATGTATATACGTACTAGTAGAACAAGAGTTCCCAAAACGTTAAAGTTGGAGATCCAATCCAGAATAATTCGTAACAGAAATAGAAACCATCTGACTCGAATACACAATAAAACTAGTGTCCTAAAATAACATGATGGCTCGAATAAAACTAATGTCTTTAATTCTCTGTCTCGAATACACAATAAAACTATTGTCCTCAACTCTCTGACTCGAATACACAATAAAACTAGTGTTCTCAAATATCTGGCTCGAATACACAATAAAATCTAGTGTCCTCAAAAATCTGGCTCGAATAAAACTAATGTCCCAAAATCTCTGACTCGAATACACAATAGAACTAGTGTCCTCAACTCTCTGTCTCGAATAACAATAAAACTATTGTCCCCAAATCTCTGACTCGAATACACAATAAAACTGCTTTCCTTCAGCTTCTACCTTCATTTTGTTTACATTAGAATGTCCTTTGGTTGTACATTACAACCGTTTCTTATTTCACATATCTATTGTTAGCAAAACTTTTCTTGATATATATATATATACATTACTCTGCGAACTCGTAGATACGGGTGGTGGGGGGGGGGCATTTGTAGTATTCAACCCCTCTACTACCAAAAGGAAATAACAAATGGTCATTAATATAACAAAACAATTAAAGACGTTTCTTCCCATCCCCGTTTGTGATAAAACCCGTGATTCATATAAATATAGTGATTTATCTAAATATAGTGATTCACCTAAATATAGTGATTCATCTAAATATAGTGATTCACCTAAATATATTGATTCATCTAAATATAGTGATTCACCTAAATATAGTGATTCATCTAAATGTAATGATTCACCTAAATATATTGATTCATCTAAATATAGAGATTCACCTAAATATAGTGATTCATCTAAATATAATGATTCACCTAAATATAGTGATTTATCTGAGTATAGTAACCTAAAAAAAATCTTTCTAACACGATGTGCTAAGATTTTTGTGAATTGACTTTTTTCAGAAAAAGTTCTTTTCTAGTACTTTGTTATTTTTTAATTATTAGAAAAATGTTTTCCTTTGGGATGTTGCTACATTACAGCTCTACAACAAATTAAAGAGATTAATATGCAATAGTTTAAGGTATATCGTCTAAACATTGCTTATACTAAACTTAACAAATACCAATAGTTACCTTTTGTTTATGTTGGATAATTCCAAAGTGCTCAGTTGCTCTGTTGTGCAACAAAAGACGTTTTGGAACTCGCGCGTTCAACGTTAACGCGTCAGTGGCAGTAAACAAATTTGTAGAATATCCCATTCAGGACGTAACAATCAGTCTAACTTTTTTTGCACGTAATAATTTTCTATACAAAATAAATACGTCAAGTGGTTGCCGTTGCTTTATGGACGGTCAGAATGCACAATTGCCTGCAATGGGATTTGAACCTGGTACATTGGCCATAAGAGACGAACATTGTACCTCTCCGCAACAGAGTTGAACCTACTACTAATAATACCATTACGACTACTATGATGCTATATTTACTACAACTGATAGACATACCACTATTAGTACGACCATTACTGGTTACACTACTAATAAGTACCACTGCTATCAAACTATTTATACTAGTACTGCTACAACAACTACTACTACTTGTATTACTATACTAAATATGCATTTATTACCACTTGTTCTACTATTACTACTACTAGTTGTAATACTATACTACTTACATGTACCACTTCTTTTGAAATGGAACTCAACTCACCCATTCAGCCAAAATGACGATGTTATCTGCAGGCCTGGAAGAAAGGGAAAATCATTTTTGGATTGAGAACATGACAACACAGACTCAAGCAACACGTGTACAGAAATGTTGATGTTGGTGACACCGATATGTGCCCCTCTAGACAATCTCCAGAAAACGCAGAACATATTTTACAGAACTTCCCATTGTACTACATCACAAGAAGAAAACTATGGCCATGTGAAACAGCTCTGACAGACAAGTTCTACGACCCTGTCTCGGGTCTGGTGGTCACAGTACAGTTCATTATGAAATCCATATAGGCGTCTGGCTTGGATTAGGGGGGGAAAAGAAGATTCTACTACTATTGCTACTACTACTACTACTACTACTACTACTACTACTACTACTACTACTAGAATTACTACTACTACTACTATTACTAACACTACTACTAATACTACTATACGAATACTACTAATACTAATGCTGCTAATACTAATACTATGTATGCATTTATTACTACTTATTTAACTATTGCTTACAATATTACCACAGCCACAATGGCTATTTATACTACTATTGCTACTATTGTAGCTACTACTGTTGCAGCTACTACTGCTGCTGAAACTTCTAACACTGCTTCTGCAACTTTTGTGAGTGCAATACTACTTCCACTGCAAATACTAATACTTTTATTTTTATTGCCTTTCCTACTGATAATCATACTACTTGTTATGTCTAAACTTCTAGCACTACTACTACTACAACTACGACTACTATTACCAATATTAATAATGTTATTACCGATAAATTGCTTCTACTAGTACTATTAATAATGTTACTACTAATAATAAAACTACAATCAACACTACTAGTATTACATCAGCTACAACAATAAATACTTCTACTATTATTCTCATTATTTCTACTATTACAATTACTGTTATTACTACTTCAACTACTCATTTGATAGTAATGAAATTTAAAGTTATTAATGAAAATATTACTACTATTACTATTATTATTATTACTATTACTATTACTATTATTACTACTTCAACTACTCATTTGATAGTAATGAAATTTAAAGTTATTAATTAAAATACATTGCGAATCTGCTTTCAATAATTGTGTTAACTGCAAGCTGTGTTCCAACAAAAGATCCGTTTAATTTTTTCATACTCACTTTTACAATATACCAATACTATCTTATTTCCATCGTCTCAATCCGTGCACACAAAACTGACCATTAACTCCTCGCGATAATATATTGTACATTAAAGTAGTGACAGGGAATCAACTTTCAAAGACATAAAATAATAACTCACTATAAAATGTGAGTTTCTGCGTACTGAGGTAGGCGACATTTCTTCAGCCACGCGTGCGCTCATCGGTTTTTCTGACATGTTAGTGCATTCTAGAATCCGAGTGTCTCTCTATTGGCTGCATTGTAGAGACTGTGAACTTTGGTTTCCAGGCAAAGTTGTCCCAAAGTTTACGCACTTTTGTTGCCGTATTTTATTAAAGTTGATATTCATTTAGAAGATTGTTAGCTCGTACGTTATTGCACTGGTATCCTAAAGATTGTCACAGGTTTCATTTTCCAATGGAAATTACACACATTTCTAGACCACAAACTGTTGCAAGGTCGACCCAGTGTAAAGATATTGGTACCAGAACTTCTGCAAATTAAGGGCACAAACCCGATGCCATCACATTGCTACCAGAACTTCTGCAAATTAAGGGCACAGACCCGATGCTATCATATTGCTACCAGAACTTCTGCAAATTAAGGGCACAGACCCGATGCTATCACATCTCTATCACATCGTCTCTAAACACAATGCTTGTCTAAGATAAAATACGAGTTTAACACAGCTCATTCGTATACCACACGACGGGATAAACAATGCTTATTTCACTTACTTTGAGATCTTTTTCTTTCTTTTCACTTTAACCCTTTATGTCTTGAGGTAGATGAGTTTTCTGGAAACAGACCTTTTTTGTGTATTTCATATATGTTAGCTTGCGTGGTATCTTTTATTTCTGTACTCCATCTATTGCATGGTCTTCCTCTTGTTTTGTATATATCGTCTCTGTATACCATTGCTCTTTTATGAGCACTATCTGAAAGTAGTGTGGAAGCATGTGCTGATCACTTAATCTATTGTTTTCTAATGTAATCCAGGTTTGTCATTGTGTTTGTTATCTTTGATTATGTCTCTTACTGTTACACCGAGAATTGTACGTAGACAAGTCACTTCTGTGTAAAAATTTATTTTGGCTTTTGTTGTTAGCGTCCAAGTTTGACATTAACAGCATAGTGATGGTATGATGATCGTTGTATAGAGTACAGTTTTGATGCTTATGTTCGCATTTATCTATTCGCTAAACCCTTTACTGCCTTTCAGTGTCAGGGGTAGAAGAGTTCTCTGGAGATGGTCTTCGTGTGTGCTGAGTAGGTTCTCATATTTGTATTTAAATACAAGAGATATCTGCCCTAAGGTTTTATTTGTTATGTTGCATCTAAATTAGTTTTCTTTGGTGTTTTTTCCTATTTGATGATATGATGCATCCAAGATATGGGAATTTTTTCTCCTGTTGAAGTTGTTGGTCATTGATGAAAGTAGTAGTGTTTTTTTCTGTTTTGTACGATTGTATTGCCTCGGTCTTTACCACGTTTACCTTCTTGTTAAAGTCCTTACATGTTGCGTGAAGTCTGTTTGCATGTTATGGTTGTTCATCTGATGTTGATGTTATTGCTTGATTGCCTTCTTCAAAAGGAAGTTTGCCCAGGAGGTTGTTTCGGTTGTTTTCTTTATTGGTGTTAGCAATTTTACATATACAACCGATATGTGTTATGAATAGCAAGAGAGATAAAACACATCCTTGTCCCAAGCCAGAGTGTATTTGGTATGTTCCTGAAAGTCCTACCCTCGTTATAACTGTACATTGGTTATAGAACAGACAGTCTGAAGCTAGTTTAAGGTAGCGGTCGTAGAACAGTATGAAGCTAGTTTAAGGTAGCGGTCGTAGAACAGTATGAAGCTATTTTAAGGTAGCGGTAGTAACCCTTTTCTCTTCGCGAGCATGATTCCGGTACAGGAAAGCATCAATGGTAGAGTTGGGCCCACATAGCCGAGATGTTCACCCTCTTTGCCGAGATGTCAGTCACTGACATCGTGAACCCCTCGTCCAAGTTTGAATATCTACACATTTTAGGAGCACCGGGGACCAGAAACTTTTTCACGAGCTGAACAAAGATTAAGTTCCAATTTCTTTTTCACGTATTCCCTTTCCTATTGCACGTAGCGCCACCCTCTGGCACTGTGCGTCCTCTCATTGTACTCAATACGTTATCTTTTCGACTCTCACCATTCGTCTTGACATCTACCCATTTCGTGACAATTCCATTGGCCGCCCCTCCAATCCTCAAACCGGACTCCCTTGCGTCACTGTGTGTCGACAGTGACGCTGTATGTGTTGTCCCCGAGATTTCGGTGATATTGCTTGTCTTTTTGCAGTAAATTCTCACTCCACATGCAGCCTTCACATTAGCGGACACGATCCCAGAACTGTATTCCAGAAGTAGCACGAGCAGCTGTACTTCTGTTTCCAAAGTTAACCACAAGTAGGTACTTTTGGGATTCTTGGCTATCTGCTAACTCTAGTTCCGCTAAGAGAAATGCGATACTCTTTGCGCCCAATCCCTTATCTGTGCTATTCCTAGTACCTTTCCTTTCTATAACATTTCAAATGTTGATATTTCTTTCCCATTGCCAATGTCTCACAACACTGTCGCCATTCAGATTATTTGTTTGTTTTGCACTCGCTCCATTGTAATCAGCACGGATGTACGTATGATTTCCGAAGGGAGCGTAGTTACGCTGTGCCACAGTTATGCGCCTTTATGACCAGCACATCCAATTTCGGCAACCCAGATAAAATATATATCTCTATTGTCTTTTATCTGATTATGTTGTGAGTCGTCGCATGGTTCGGACTATTACACGTCTGCTCCTTTGATATGCAGTAATATTGTTCCGTGTCTGAATGTTAGTAACTCCTTCAATCCACCTTCTTCTTGGTCTTTCTCTGTATCTTGCTGTTTCCATTTTCATGTTGTATGCTCTTGCCGCTGGCCAATAAGGTTTCATTCACATCAGGTTGTCGAACCATTTCAATCACTTTTTCAATATATTTCTTCTTCTTCTTCAGCGTTCATTCTCAAACTCCCGCTGGATCTCTCTTGTAGCAGGACCATGGTCCTATTAGATTTCTAGCAGGGTGTAGTCCAGATAATGGACATGCGTTGTGTTTCTCTTTTATTTGTGCCATTGGCCCGACACATCCGTCTTTGACGGTTTCAATATATTTGACCGCTGGTGTTGTTCCAACAGTTCTTGTAATATCCTAATTTCTCTCATGATCTCTTCTAGTTCTGTTTGCTGCTTTTCTTAGACATTTCATTTCACACGTAGTAAGCTTTCTCTCTTATTCTTTAGTTATATTCTGACCTTGAAAACATAATGTTCAGATGAATATTGAATTTAGAATTTTCCTTTTTGTTTCTATCGGGATAAATGTGTGTTTCAAAATGGGTGTAATGTTATAATTTACATAGTTGGCTTTTTAATTCTTGTCACGAGCTCTCTGTCCATTCTTCCATCGGCTGTAAAAAATGCTCCCTAGATATTTAAATTCCTGCACATGTTTCAGTGTTTGATCATTTATTTTTCTGTTGATTGTATTAGGTTTTCTGCCTATAGACAAAACTAGTTTTTTTATCTTCATGTTGTGATTGAGCAGCTTTCGTTGAGTATAGTTATGTGATCTTGAAGCTCTTCACTTGAACTGTGGAGTAGGAACTGATCGTCAGCAAAGAGTAGTTCATTTATATCATTTGAATGGTAAGCTTCTGGTGGTGTTTCTACTATTTTTGTAATGTTATCTATATAAATGATTTAAAAAATAATGATGATAAGACACAACCCTATCTAACTCCTGATGTTACTGAAAACCACTTTGTAAGTCCTGCATTTATTCTAACTGCACTTTCACTATCTTTATATATGGCTCTTACACAGTCTAACAATGTTCCTTTTATTCCATAATTTTCTAGAATACTCCAGAGCAGATCTCTATTTATTCGGTCGAAAGTTTTCTCCTGATCTATAAATTCAATATTCATTTGATTTTTGTATTCTATTTATAAAAAATATAACTTATTAGAAAATATAACTAATATTTGTAACAGTATTTCTCTGCTTTCATTTTTTTTATGTCAGATGTTAACATTCTAAATTATAAGATTTCTTGTGGATTTTTATGTGATCGAAAGGGGTGCATTTTAATACTATTTTGTATTTTTCTGTAGTAAATGCATATAGAACTATCTATGAAATGGCAATATTTCCATTTGTTAAACTGTATGTGACCAGGAAATGGGAGAAGCAAAAACAAAAAAAAGAATTTTGTTCGCGTTTTCGTGGAAAACAAAATTAAGGACCACTACAGAAAATCGTACATTTAGATTTAAAAATAATGAAACTCATTTCTGTTTATCTAGTCTTGGCTGTTTAGATTCACATTTTTTATAGCGATGTGTTTATAAATGGAAAATGTATCTTCACTGCTCATGATAAATGAGTATCTCTACGTCTGACATTAGTTATATAAATCAATAAACACGTTATGTATCGACAAAATATTCTCCATGTTTAGGGTCTATAAATATATATATATATATATATAAATGGATATACTTTGACGAATTTGTTATTATAAACAACATACGATACGATGATGATACAGTTTTGTTAGCCGAAAATGAAACAGTTACAAGAAATGATGAATATCATTGCACAAGAAAGTCAAAACAACGGGCTTAGTCTGAACAGCAGAATAATTGAAGTAATTGTAATATAAACAAATAGATATCCTCCAGAATGCAACATTAAAAGTAGATGGATTGGTATGAAGTAAGTCAATATATTCAAATATTTGACTGCATTAATAACATCCTAGTATGGCGCATGGCTGATAGGTTAGAGGGATGGTCACGCGAGATCCACGGTACGATTCCCGGTAAGGGCTGTGGTTTTTTTTCTGACGAAAGCTAAATTTTTTTTTAACTCACCTTGTACATGACGTGGCGACAGCAAGAGCATGCAACCTTTATCATCAGCATCCTCATAAAGTGTGGTCTCTGCAATGAAAGTTGACTGCAACAGACCTCCAACATCCCATGTCTCTTGTTTTGATGGTGCACTCTGCTAGACTAACCTGTTCATCTTGTGATGTTAACTCTCCCACTTGTAGGCCTATCTCTGCCTACCTCTTCCTCGCTTCCCTTCGACTTTACCCTCAAGTAGGATCTTTAACAAGGTGTCATGTCTTTTAATATGTCCAAAATATTTTATTTGCTTGATCTTTATTTCCTTTAATAGTTCTTTCTTCATTTTAAATGTTGTTCAAACTTTACTTTTTTCTCTTTCCATGATGTTCTCCCTATTCTTCTATATATCCACATCTAAAAGGTATCAATTATGTCTTCTGTTTGTTTATTGTTCATGTTTCTGAGCCATAAATTAATATAGAATAGATGTAGCACTTTATAATTCTCATTTTTAGCTTCTTTGTAATTTGTTTTAATGACAATATTTTCCTCATGTCATTGAAAGTACTTTTAGCCATTCCTTTTCTCCTTTTAACTTCTGTTTCACTTCATCCATCATTTGCGATTATGCGTCCAAGATATTGAAAATGTTCTACTTGTACTTTCCCTGTATTTTTATGTATATCACATGTTCTTCTGTGATTTTGTTGATTATCATGGCTTTTGGTTTTAAATGTTTATATTCAGTCCATATTCTTTACTTAAACTATCGATCTGATCTATTAGTCTCTGTAGTTCATGTTCACTCCATTGCGGCCTTTATCACACACCTACAATTGCCTCCCTGCAAATCCCTAATAGGAAACATGCAGTATTTTGACAGTTTTTTGGGGGGTGTTTTTTTTACAATGACATCAGAAGGAAGATGTATTAAAGAAGTCAAATGTAGAATTGCAAAGGCAACATTTCACAATAAAAGACGATCTTATGTAAATATATCTTTTTCAACTGACGTGAGAAAGATAGTGTGTAAAAATTATATCGAACCAATTCTGATGTATGGATATGAATCTTGGACATTCAGCCAAAAAACTATTAAAACTATATTAAGGCAGTTGAGATTTGGTTTTATAGAAGAATGTTAAGAGAACCATGTACAGATAAAAAGCGTAATGAAAATATCTTGAAAGAAGTTAATTCAAGAAAGAGCTGCTTACCCGCATCAGAGACAGCCCACATCATGAGAAGAGTGAAGATGGGGCATGCTGTAACAACAGGCCAGTTGAAGAGCAAGAGGGGTATGAGTAGACCATGAGAGAAGATGCTTGACAACCTAGCATTGTGGCATGGGAGAACATCGGTTTCGAAAATGATTGACAGCACACGAAATGGAAAGCTATGGAAAGATATGATAATCAACACCACACGGTATTGATCATAAGAAGAACTGACTTGTAACAACTCTATATAAAGTTGACTTATGTGAACTGTTCTAGCATTGACATTCTCTGATGTTCTTTGATCAAAGGTCAGGAAAACATGCGATGTAATGTACATATAATATATCTTCTTCAGCGTTCATTCTCAAACTTCTGCAGATCAACAGTATTTAGTCCCGGAGATCGGAATGCGTTATATAAAAACTTACAGCTTAGCAACGATATCTCAGCATTTCTGCCTGACACATCCGACTTCAGCATGACATATGGCTCACTTTGGCTATATAGAATGAGACACCAAGCTCCACCACAAATCCTCCTTAGTCACCTCTTACATGTTTGTCAGGTAAGTATCGCTATTCTTTGTCCCCCTTTTCGGACCCCGACAAAATTTAACGTACATTATATGATACGGAAAACTTTTTTTTAATGAAACTACATTCTAAAATTCCGAGACATGAAATCATTATGTCTTAATCTGGCCAAAATAATGAGTGACCGCAGACGTGGAGTTGAGAAAAGCTACAGATATATCTAACCGATGTCCATATTTTAACCAGTCTACATAAATTAACCGTCCATAAATATCCTATTATATCCACAGTCTTGGATAGTATGCAGACACGTGGCAAGACTAACCAAGGTTTAGTACAGTTATGAAGAAGGCAGTCTGACAGAACAAATACAAGATTCGATAGAATTGAGGCTGGTCATCCCGACGTGTATTGCATTAGTATTAACATGTTGTGTGGACCTTATAGTATTGACGTGGTGTGTGGACCGTACTAGTATTGAAGTGATGTGTGGATTCAGGGATGTTGATACGTCTTAGGTGGAGGAGGACGGGGTTTACATTTAAAAAAAAACAATTTCCTTGTTTTCGTATGTACAATTTTCATTTTCGTGAAATTGTTATGATCTATTTTAGGAGAACCATTAATGGGGGTGGTTGGGGGCGGAGTTTTTGGCTTGCTTCCTAGTACTAAATAGCAAGCTGATTTCCTAAGAGATGGTTCAACCCTTTCCCTTATCTTTAGACGAACTATCCTTGGACTTTACACCCAACATTTTCGTTGGTGGCAGACTACGAGAACGCGAGGTCAGCAGGGATTTGGACATGGGTCAACTACGTAAATCTCGTGAAAGGTGTTCCACTGCAAATGAACATGTCTTGCGCAATTAGACGGTCCATTGCCTACTGTGCCCTCGGGTACTAAACTTTTTCTCATATGTGAGCATTGCTCCAGCATATCAAACACTATATACGCCCGTGTGTTGACGAGGCCCGGAAGGGGAGCAAAGAATAGCAACACTGTTTAACTTCCATGCATGTCATAAGAGGCGACTAAGGAGGTTATGGGATGGAGTTGGCTGTCCCATACCATATAGGCTCAGTGACCCAAAGCCATGCTGAAGTCGTATGTGTCAGGCCGAAAGGCGCAGATATCGCAACAGTGCTGTAAACCATGGCACAACGTATTCCGTTCTCCAGACTACATCCTGCTAATCTGCAGGAGTTTGAGAACGAACGCAGAAGAAGAAGAAGAAACACGCTAAAGAAGACTTGAACCAGGGTTGGTTCGTCCTCTTAAACGAGTTTTCATTCACCAATATCGTGAACATCTCGTCCAAGTCTGAACGTCTACACACAGAAAGATCAGGTAGATGATTAGAAGAGAAAAACTTGAACATTTAATAACCACCAGAAAAAACACTTTGGGTATATGATGGAAAGAGCAAAACTTGAACATTTAGTAACCACCGGAAAAAACACCTTGGGTATATGATGGGAAGAGCAAAACTTGAACATTTAGTAACCACCAGAAAAAAAACACCTTGGGTATATGATGGGAAGAGAAAAACTTGAACATTTAGTAACCATCAGAAAAAAACACCTTGGGTATATGATGGGAAGAGCAAAACTTGAACATTTAGTAACCACCAGAAAAAAACACCTTGGGTATATGATGGGAAGAGCAAAACTTGAACATTAAGTAACCACCAGAAAAAACACCTTTGGTATATGATGGGAAGAGCAAAACTTGAACATTAAGTAACCACCAGAAAAAACACCTTTGGTATATGATGGGAAGAGCAAAACTTGAACATTTAGTAACCACCAGAAAAAACACTTTGGGTATATGATGAAAAGAGAAAAACTGTAACATTTAGTACTACCAGAAAGATCACGGGAAGAAGAGACGGAAGACAAAGGAAGAAGTTGCTGGATGGAATTCACCAACTGAATGTATTAACAACACATATTGAGATAGATAGTTGCAGAGAAACATGATCGCCCATGCCACTTTGAATGGCATTTGATTGATTGAATGTTCTATTATAATTTGAATTGTTGCGATGTGGTCTGTATAAGATCATCCTTGTCTAAAGTCTGTCTACTCATTTCTTAGTTTGCTGTTCACATTTGCCTTTATTTTGTTTAGTAAAATACTGGCCATTTTATTTATTTGAAGTCACAAAATTCCTCTATCATTTCTACATTTTGTCAAATCTCCTATCTTTTATAGTTTAACAGGATGTGTCTTCTTCTTCTTCTTCTGCGTTCGTTCTCAAACTCCTGCAGATAAGCAGGATGTAGTCCGGAGAACGGAATGCGTTGTGTCATGGCTTGCAGCATTGCTGCGATATCTGCGCCTTTCGGCCTGATCTCCGCCTTTCTGCCTGACACATCTGACTTCAGCATGGCTTTTGGTCAATGACCCTATATGGGATGGGATAGCCAACTCCATCCCATAATCTCCTTAGTACGACATGCATGGAAGGTAAACAGTGTTGCTATTCTTTGCTCCCCTTTCGTGCCCCGACAACACACTTGCGTGGATGTGTCTCATTCCAGTCTTCTTCTTCTGCATTCACTATGAAAGTCCTACTGATTAACAGGATGTAGTCTGGAGAACAGAATGTGTGTGTCACGGTTTATATTTTAGTTGCGATATCTTAACATTTCTTCTTCTTCTTCTGCGTTCATTCTCAAACTACAACTGGATCTAGCTGGATCACGGTCCTGCTAGATTTCCAGCAAGATGTAGTCCAGAAAATGGAAATGCGTTGTGTCGCCATTTTATCTTAACATTTAAGCCTGACACAACTGACTTCAGCATGAATGCTGGATCACTTTGACTCTCTATGAGATGACACAGTTAACTCCACCATAAAACCTCCTTAGTCGCTGCCTACGACATGCAGGGTAGGTAAAAGTATTGTCATTGTTTGCTCCCTTTTCCGGCCCCCTCAACATTTGGGCAATATGAAAAATCAATATGTCCAATTGTGGGAACACTAAGTCGAGCACATGGCCAAGTGGCTAGAATGTCTGTCACCTATGCATGTGGTCTCAGGTTTAAACCATTGTTGGGACTGAATTCTAAACAAACATATCTTCCTGCACACATCATGACAACTACTATAACAAAGCAGCCTTATTTCCATTGATTATAACAATCTCCACACCCCCCCTCCTCCCATACCCTAACAGCAAAACACACAGTAACAAAAGTTTTCATTACATTTCACTTCATCCTGGCTCTGGGTCGCTTCATTGGATGAGCCATCCAACCTACCCCTAAAACCTCCTTAGTTGTTACTTATGACATCTATGACAGGTCATAGTGTCACATTTATGTGCACCCCTCTCGCTCCCCAGCTACACATGGGTAGTTTCCAGTCATCTGGCATCTTTTCTTCATTAAAGGTCTTATTACAATATGCAAACAGTATCAGTTGTTATTGCAATATGCAAACAGTATCAGTTGTTATTGCAATATGCAAACAGTATCAGTTGTTATTGCAGTATGCAAACAGTATCAGTTGTTATTGCAGTATGCAAACAGTATCAGTTGTTATTGCAGTACGCAAACAGTATCAGTTGTTATTGCAGTGTTCACTGTATAAAAAATAAATACATTTGTGAGAAAAAACAATGAAGCTGACAACTCAGGTTAACCAAGATAAATCTAAATGAATGGTTATGTACTAGAATGAAAGTAGACAAAGAGAAGAGTTGTATAAACAATCAGCTACAACCCAATTTGCTCAACTCTATTTACTTTTCTCCCATTGGCTGACAAACAAAGTAATCAACAAATCATTCTCAATCATCATAAAATAGAAGAAGCCAAAAGTATCTTGATTTATGTTTTATAATAAAATCTTAGAAGACAAATGGTTTTAAAAATGAAATCATTTATCACACAAAGTAAGTAATTAAAAAAATGATGATATGCTAATGACAAAGCTAAGAATGGTGGCCGTTGTTAGATGTAATGATAAAATTATACAAATCACATTTGTGCGTGTGCATAGTTTTCTGGAGTGTTTTGTAGTAACATTGATGTTAATCTGGACATAGTGAGGCAACACATGAACAGAATATCATGTTAATAGCTTGCACAACCATCAACATCAGCTGGAGGCAACATACTTATTGGTATGTTACCAGAGGCTTTTTTTCATGGCAGATTTGGCATTCACCAGAAATCATTATGCGAGCAGATCTCAGGTTATCAACAAATCACAGAATTAAAATTCAGAAATAGGAAAATTAAACACAACTCATTACACATATTTTTTACATTCAATGAAAACATTTGTCAGTAGGGTCTGTGATTGCTCTTCTTACTGATATTTGGTCATTCTATTTTCTACCATGAGAGAGAATGCTACATAATTCTATCAGCAGTCTCTTCCGGTCAGTTTATGTTCAAGATTTATCCTACAATGTTAGTGATTGCTCAGTGTCATCTTTTTTTAAATTTTTTTGGCTGCATGGATATAAATATTTCTTATCCACAAAACTTTTTTTCATTTTTTGGCTGCATGGATATAAATATTTCTTATCCACATAACTTTTTTCATTTTTTGACTGCATGGATATAAATATTTCTTATCCACATAACATTTTCATTTTTTGGCTGCATGGAAATAAATATTTCTTATCCACATAACTTTTTTTCATTTTTTTTGGCTGCATGGATATAAATATTTCTTATCCACATAACTTTTTTCATTTTTTGTGGGCTGCATGGATATAAATATTTCTTATCCACATAACTTTTTTCATTTTTTGGCTGCATGGATATAAATATTTCTTATCCACATAACTTTTTTCATTTTTTTTTGCTGCATGGATATAAATATTTCTTATCCACATAACTTTTTTCATTTTTTGGCTGCATGGATATAAATATTTCTTATCCACATAACTTTTTTTCTAAGTACTCCTAGAGAGTCTTCCTCTTGTTGTTGAAGTTCGTGCTGTCCCATTTTTGGCTAGAAGCTCTGCTATTTAATTTCTCTTTCATTTGTGAATTAATGTCAATCCATTACAGAACTATCTCTTTTGTTTGGTAAAGCTGGGACAGGAGTTTTCTTCTTCTTCTTCTGTGTTCATTCTCATATAGACCATATTCCTATATAGAAAGATTGAAGCAATAGAATAAAATGTTGGTAACCCCTGACGTTAAGTGGGTGTTATCATGTGACTAGTTCTTGTGAAAACATATAAACTCAGAGATCCTGAGAGCAGGTTAAATACATTAAAGAATCCTTGACAGTTCATAAAATGATAAAGCAGACTAAAAAACTCACAGTCTCAACACAAAATTTAAAATACTTAATTACAATTTCTGCACAAAAAACACAAAAAAATGATATAACGTCAACCCTGAGCTGTGCTACAATGTCCATGCTCTAATAATGAAAAAAGAAGATTGACTTCATTGTACTCCGGCTTTCCCTGTGTACTCTGTCTCTCTCAGCAAAATTGTATACCACTTGCTAAAATGTACCACTCATAGTCTAACTCCATAGTTCACAGTAATAATGTACCACTCATAGTTCACAGTAATAATGTACCAATTGTAGTCTAACTCCATAGTTCACAGTAATAATGTACCACTCATAGTTCACAGTAATAATGTACCACTCATAGTTCACAGTAATAATGTACCAATTGTAGTCTAACTACATAGTTCACAGTAATAATGTACCACTTGTAGTCTAACTCCATAGTTCACAGTAATAATGTACCACTCATAGTTCACAGTAATAATGTACCACTCATAGTTCACAGTAATAATGTACCAATTGTAGTCTAACTCCATAGTTCACAGTAATAATGTATCACTCATAGTTCACAGTAATAATGTACCACTCATAGTTCACAGTAATAATGTACCAATTGTAGTCTAACTCCATAGTTCACAGTAATAATGTACCACTTGTAGTCTAACTCCATAGTTCACAGTAATAATGTACCACTTGTAGTCTAACTCCATAGTTCACAGTAATAATGTACCACTTGTAGTCTAACTCCATAGTTCACAGTAATAATGTACCACTTGTAGTCTAACTCCATAGTTCACAGTAATAATGTACCACTTGTAGTCTAACTCCATAGTTCACAGTAATAATGTACCACTTGTAGTCTAACTCCATAGTTCACAGTAATAGTCCTCAGGGATCTCAGAAAAATGCAATTGTAAACAATCTAGGATCGCAAAAGGTGACCTCTGAAGCACTTGGCCTATGGCTTAACCCTAACACTACTGAGGTCCATTCTAATAAAGAAATCAGAACATTACTATTGGTTAAATTACAATAATGATGATGGTTCTAGAATACAAACAAACAAGGTATCACCACCATTGTTTAACACACAGGAAACTGCAAACTGTACTTACAAGACCTTTTTTAATATTTCAGTTACATTAAAACTAATTACTACACTTGTAGGTTAGATTTTATATCTATATTTTAGATCTTATAGGATCTCACTCAGTCAACTTCAAACAACCAGAGTCCATAGCTACAACATTATCTATATACAACAAGAAAGGGATTAAAGATAAACTTATGATATAATCAGAATTTGAAAAATTAGCTCAAAAGCAGTAGAAGGTTGATTTAATTATGCACCGGTTTTCCCATTTGTACTCTGTCTTTTAATGAAGTCCCGCTGCCTACCAGAAGTATCTCTCATAGCACATAACTATGTAGTTTCAATCAATAATCACCAGAAATCTATAAAAATCCACTTAGTAAACAAGACATCATTTACCACTTTTAACACAGGCCCTATTGATTCATATATTAGTCATAATTATTCAAAAGCATTTGTATAGAAGTCACAATGAATTCATAATCTATTCATATACCAATCATAATTTATACATAGTCCATATGTATATCGATCTGAATCCATATGTAAGCAATAAAAATTCATTCAAAATACCATTCATAATACCATGCTCATCAAAATTAGGTGAATTTCACCTTATATGAGATAGACATAGCTGACCAAAGACCAACTTCCTGCTTACCGTTTCTACCCTGAAAACTGTCCCCCTTGGAAATATTAGTTTCTAAAGTCCAAGGGCATAATGGGGAATAAACCATCATGCCACAAAGGTGATACATACTGAAGACAGATTGGAAAGCTGTCCAAAGCTATAGAGCCCAGCTGAACTAAAGGCATGCCAAAAATGTATGTGAAAGGTCTTAATTACGCAAACTAGACATAGCACAGTATATTCAATCTATCTGGTTCAAATCCCACAATAAATTATGCTGGGAAATTAAGAGCGAGTAGAAACACATGCAAATATTCTTAATCTATGTATAAACCAATAATAATTGTAATCCATGAATGAAGCAATTATTACTTACATAATCCATGTAAAAACCAATTACTACCTACATAATTCATGTATAAGGCAATAATTACCTATATAATTACTATATACCAGGCAGTCTGTGTATAATCCAAATATTACCAACATAATCCATATATAAACCAATAAATAAACATACATAATGCATGTATAAACTAATGATTACTTAAATAATCCATGTATCAATCAATTCTATTTTATTCTATGTTCCTTCAGTGACGAATACAGTGCATAGGGTAGAAACCACAGAGCTCGTCAGTATGAATTACTGTGTGTAATTCTTGCATGTTGTTGAGATTCATGTTCATACTCTCTTTGATGGTTTTTCTGCGAAGAGTATCTCTTGGTCTTCCTCATTTTCTTTTGTCATCTGGTAGCCATTTTAATGCTTGTAATGGCAGTCTGTTTTCATTCATTCTAAGCACATGTCCGAAATGAGTCCATTGTTTTCTTCTTATTGTTTTAAAGACATAGCGCTGTTTGGTGTCTTCTTTTACTTGCACGTTTAACTTGAATTCTTGGCTTCTGGTCAAAATGGCAAACAGATCGACATGTGTTTTTGTGTGACACCATCAACATCACTTGAAAGATGGATTATTTCATTATTTTTCTAGGATGTGGTGTTAGTTGTTTTGGTAGGGGGTCCACTCATCAAGACATTCGCCGGTATGACGGAGTACGTGCATCTGAGCTGACATTTTCATGAGTGTAGCCATTATTTCATGTGATTACAGGTCATAAGATAAAAAAAAATGGCTGGAAACGTAAACATCCTAAACAGGGTGGGGCCGAGTGACAAGGTCGATGTGCTGGAGCTAGACGCCACAGATCAAAAGTCGTTTGTCAGTCACTGAAATAATATGTTGTTCTGGAATGTCGTTAGTGTCGAAAAGTGCTGTCCTGAACTGGATATTCTGGTGCACAATGCAGATATTGTGACTCTACAGGATTTGCGGTTGGAGATGAGAAACCATCTCTAAATCTTCGGCTTTCATAGTTTCTACAATAGGCGACACTTTGGGCAAGTATTTCTACGAGAAAGCATTGATATTGTCGAGAAAGATATGTCTGAGTGGGATAGTGACGACATTCTTTTATAAGCTGTCCGGGTACAAAAAATGCAGCAGCCTGTCATGCTTGTCAACGTGTATGCGTGGAATGCAGCCTGAACATGCAGGGCTGGAAATCTCTAGGTGAGATAGTAAAGGAAGAAAGGGGAGTCATGTTCTGCTAGGATTTTAATGCAAAAGGTAGATCTTGGGGCAATAGAACCTCTAATCACTAAGGAAGAGATCTTGTGGAGGCTTTGATATGAACTTAGTGTGCATAAACGACAGACATATGACAAGGTTGGCGGCCAGGGATGGCGACGACGACAGTGGGATTGACTTGAACTAGGTGGTGGTTGATATCACACCCAGATACAGATGAGATGTACTGGAGCATCATGGCAGTGACCATTTTCCATGTGTCTTGTTGGTGGATAAAGAATAAAGTAAACAACAGAGAGCTAAAGTTGTCCTTCCAGTATGATTGCAATGGGTTGTCCATCATAATCAAAATTAGGAAGGAAAAACGTAGGACAAATGCCATCAAGGAACATGTGTGGAATCAACGTCCCCGGTGGAATGATGAGGTTCAATGTGCTTGGACGGGCAAATGCAGCACAGTTGCAGAGTGACAAAAAAGCAAGAAAAAAAGTGGCAGCACAAGCAGATCTTGTTTAGCAATTAAAACAGAACAAAGATGACAGGGCTCAACAGTTCAAAGATATCGCCAAATCTACAAAGGAAAAACAATGGGAAAACTTTTGTCAGGAGACTGCAAACAAGAAGACACTAAAACTTTTCTGGCATCTACATAAACCAATGAATGAATCAAGGAAGTGTAAAACAATCCCAAATTTCCAAAGCACAGACTTAGTATGGCAGAAGACAGATGAGAATAAGGGTGCGGCACTGCTGGCTCATAAGGCACAAATTGGTCAGAGGAACTTGGAGAATTACAATGAAATCATAAAAATAGTCATAGACATGTGCAATAAGCAAATTATGGGAAGGGATAATGCAATTATTCTTGAAGATATTAAAGTTGCACTGAAAAGATCATGCATGGCTCTGTATTTTGATTCTTCAGTTTTCTTTTAATTTCTTTTTTGACTTCTTTGATATGTGTATGAGAGAGTGTTATTGTTCTTTCTACCTTATAAAAGTCAGTTAAAATGCTGCCCTTTTTCCTGTGTGGAATTTCCCCACTTCTTTGATGACAGTCTTGTATTACGAATTCTTTGCTTCTTTATTTAGAGTTCTTGTAAGGTTCCATAGTTTGCTTGTGTCTTTTGTCATGTTTAGGCTGCTGGTCTTTTCATGCCAGCTCTCTTGAATCTCTGTTCTATTCTGCTCATTGAACGTGTTTGATTTCATTGTGTTTCTTTGTGTTTTCTGCTGTAGGGTTTTGCTCCATTGTATGCCTAGCATCATTCAGCTCATTATGCAATTATTCTAGGTCTCACTCCAATAAGAGATGTATTCTCTTCGCCTGTCCCTTGGGATTGTCTTCTGTGAGGACTGGAGTATCTTTGTGAGATGTGGTTTTTCTTGTTAGTGAGGGTAATATTCTGGCAGAGCTGGTCTGTTTTTCCACTGAAGAAGGTCCAGTTTGCTTTTTTCCTAACTTCCATCTTGGTGACATGCTATGTTGACCTGTACTTCCTGTTTTTAAGATTTGCAGGATGACTGGTACATGGTCACTTCCTCCCGTTGATTTTCGACTGTTCTTGTAATGTGTCTATCTATGTCATTATCATCATTTAGTCTTCTATCTCTTCACCTCTTTGATCCATATCCTCGTAGCCCCAGCTTGATGAGTGGCCATTAAAGTCACCCACTATTGGGTGTCTCGATTCCTCTATCTTTAGTTTACAGTTATATTTTGTGGCAGGAGGCTGTAGCAGTTTGTGATTCATGTTTCTCCGCCAGGCAGCAGTAAATTCACTTTTTATATTCAAGTTTTCCTTCTATGGATCTTTTTACTTCTGCTGCTGGTATTGATGTTTTTACAAATGTCAGGATTTCTCCTTTGACTCTTTTGGATTGATCTTGGTGGAAGGACTCATAACCCCGATTAAAGGATCTCTGTGTGTCTTTTAGGTGAGTCTCTTGTATGTAAATTATGTCAATCTGGTTTTTCTTGAGAAATTCCTGTAGCTCTGGCTTTTTGTTCTGCAAACCTGCCACATTTCACTGAGCAACTCTGAGGCATTTAGTTTGGTCAGTAGCGCTACTTTGCTTTCCCCTGACCTCTTGGTTAGCAGAAGCACTGGTCGCTTGGATGGGCCCTTTCAAGGCAAGGGAAGACCGCTTCTCCCCGGATTTAGCTGATAGGAGCAACGTCATGATGACAGGGATGATTGTCACATGACTACATTTCTGTAATAGCGAGTGTGCCCTAATTTATCCCAGTATCTGTGCCATTGCTGGCTAACAAACTCTGTCTTCGGCAGGCTGGGTTGTGTCTTTTTATTTGGGATGTCTCCCATAGCCTTTCCATCTCCCGAAGGCACCTACAAGGCAGTAGTTGTTTGTAGCTGTCTTACCGAACTTATGAGTCTTTCCAGCATAAGTGTTTCTCCCCTAACCTTGCCCTACCCCAGCCCCAAACCCACCCACCCTAATTGGTGCATTCCTGGAGTGGTGTCAGTGACCCCACTCCAGCAACTTGAACTTATAGAGACTCATATTCGCTTGTTGCTGCCAGTCACTGGACACATGGGGGATATCAGCACCACCTGATATCCAGCCCTGTCCTCATAGTCAGCAACACCAGTTTGGTCAGCGGCTGCTTATTTTCCCAGAGGCTTATTCACAGCTGAACTCTATGGAGGCTTTTCCACTATCCGTATCCGCCACCTTTGAACGCTCCTGGTAGGGGTTAGTATCCTCCCCCCCCCCCCCAAGATAACAGGATAACATTGATAAATGAGGTATATATTCAAAAATAAATGATATAATATGAATATTAGTAAAATGTGGATAATTTTTTAATTAAGAATAAGTACAATTTGTAAAACAGAAAAATGCTTAAAAGCCTATAAATATTTAACAAAAATTGACAACTCATTTAATTTAGTATAATGTGCTCCCATATATTTTTCTATATGGTATCAAGTAGTCAATACATAATTTGTTGATGTACTTATGTCCAAAAATGTTGATGCTATGTTTATTTTCTGAATATTGTCAAAAGTAATAAAAAATATGAAAAATGTATATTGTCACAACTTCATTTTTTTTCCAAGTTTTTTTTCAATACTATATATCTATCTATACACCTTTAAACTCCCTGCAGAGATACTGGTAGGTCTTCAACAAACCTCCATCTTGTCCTTTCTTCAGCTATTTCTTCCAGCTCTTTCCATGTTCTACCAAGCCTTTGTGTTTCTTCAACTACTTCTTTCTTCAAGGTATGTCTCAGTCTTCTAACTACCCATGTAGCGACCTGAACTTCTAGTTCATGGTGCAAATAATAGGGTCACTGTCTTCTTTCCAGACATGTCATAGGAGGTGACTAAGGAAAGTGTGGGAATAACCTGACAAACTGTCACCTGTGAAAAAAATCATTATTATCACATCTTGTCTCAATTTCTTCATTTTGATTTTTATCAAATAATCCCCATGAAAAAAAGAGATGCCAGCGAAAAGAGTTGATGCTCCTTTGTCCTTTTGTGGCACCTATGTGGCAGGGAACTAGGTGTGCCATCACTGCAGATGTGTCAACAGTGCTGATGGAAGAATGGTGAACAAGTTGGCCCAGATATATATGCTGTACTCCAGACATGATGTTGTGATCGTGGAATACTGCTGCACTGGAATGTCTCCCTTCTGGAACTAATTGTGCTTTCATAAACCTCCTCCTAATACAACCATGCCTTTGGGAATGAAAACCATATGCATTTCTCTTAGACATAAGCTTTTGTCAGAAAGGCTATGGCTGTCCGGAGCTATCTGCTCACAGCTAAAGGGATTAATTTATCAACATCATCCCCCCTCTATCCCTCTCAACAGAGCAGCAAGCAACTTGTTAGACTTGAGCAACTTTCTCAAGAACCTGAAACTGTGTAGCTCAAATTATAATTCCTGGTGACCTCAAAGAATATCATTTGTGAACCACGCAGTATGGTCCAACTTTCAATTTACAACCACATGAACACAAAATATACAGCTTGATCAATTCACCCAAAAAATTGATTCCTTTTTGATGTCCAGGATTAAAGAGCAGGGTTTGAAATGTGGTGTTGCTAGAAGTGGATTTTTTGGAGGACACAGAAGAATGAGGGTCAACCAGCAGAAGACCGGTACTGTCACCAGAAATGTAATGGCTGATACACCCTGGGAGACATCGGAGCAAATATAGATGTGTCCAGTTTGCAGTGATGGTGATCCGACGACTAACTAACTAACCAAAAAATTCCCATATGTATGTACGATGTATGTGTGATTTACACAACACACACTCTGTCTACACAAATTATACAATTAATTAGCGGTGTTTGTTCTTTTGTAACATGGATGAAACATACACATATATCATATATATATATAAAACATACTTTTTTCTATACATAGATATATCGGAGGTGTGTATATATATATACTTACTTTCCTCACTTCTGATTTATATATATATATATATATATATATATATATATATATATATATATATATATATATATATATATATATATATATATATATATATATATATATATATATATATATATATATATATATATATATATATATATATATATATATATATATATATATATATATATATATATATATATATCAGAAGTGAGGAAAGTAAGTCAAATGTAACCTGCCAAAACCATTTTCTCTGGTTATAAACTTAATCTTAAGTTGTGGTGTTACTGGATTACCAGATCTGTGACCCATTAATCTGATTTTTGATGGTTGTAAATCTCTGATATAACCAAATAAGACTAACATTTGCAGTTAGAGAAGCATACCTCGTCATAAGACATATTTTACTTAAGCAACATTTTTTTCTGGCATGTCAGGTTGATCTAAATATATCACATGCACTGACCCAAGAGCTCATAAAACATTTCTTGCAGCCTCAAAAAACTAAAAAAACCTTTTGACCCCATACCACACACACAAATTCTCAATATAGTCCACCAACCCATTAAGGTTGCCCAACTTTGATATATATATATATATATAACACACAAACATATTGTATAACATATGATGCACAGACCACATAATTTTTATACATATCATACAATATATGAGCAACATATAAATATAACACATACTTTCTATACATATGGTACAATATATAAGAGATATACAACATTCATACAATCCTCATACATATATTGTACAACATATTTCACTGAAAATAAAGCTATAAACCAACACTATACAGCATAGTATTTAAAAAGCATTACCTTACCCACAGTAGTAGATGGAAATATCTGGGATACATCCTAAGACTAGATGAAGATAGATTGAACCAACAAGCACTTATGTGGACACCGGAGGGAAAGAGAAAAAGAAGAAAACCTAAAGCTACCCTAAAAAACATTATACTTAAAAAAGGGGAAATTATGTGCTGCAAGACAATACAAGAACTAAAAGTGCAAGCAGTGGACAGCAACACATGGAGAATCAAAACCTCTGCCTTATGTGTCACTTGTGGCACTAAAGGAACAAACTAACTAATTAACCCACAGTTGATGCAAACTATAGGAAAACAAGAAAATGATTACATGGGCTCAAAGCAAAGACAAATTCTCCTTTCGCATCCATTCTTACAATCCTGCACAGTAGCAAGATGTAGTCTGAAGAGCAGAATGCATTGAGTCATGGTTTACAGCTTGACTGCAATATTTTTTTGGCCCAAAATATCTAACTTCAGCATGGTTTACAGATCACTTTAACCCACTATGAGATAGGACAACCAACTCCACCATCCCCAAAACCTCCATAGTTGCCTCTTATCACATACATGACAGCTCACAGTGTCACTATTATTTGCACCTCATTCAGACCCCAGCAATACCCAGTAGGAAAAGACAGAAGAGAACAAGTAAGAAGATATGTATAAACTTTCTCATAGCAAACATCTATAATATAATAGCAGTGTTCTGACATCTCCTGCATGCTCTATAAATAGCACATTTACGTCACGGAATTCCTGTGAGATATCCACTCAAACAATTGGTGTCAGGACATTATTCTGAGCCAACAACATTTTTGTATACAAACGTTATTGATGCACTAACAAGTGAACTTCTGTATCGGCTTGTGGTTCAAGCTATCTAAAATATTATATTTAAAATATACATATAATTTGCTTTAAATAATGGATGAAGATGATCCAATCACAAGAAAGCATAAAAAAACAAAAGAGTGAAAAACTCTAGATAGTTGAGTCGTCAAAGTCAAGAGTCACTCACTCTGATTCATATGGCAAATGCTGCAGAGCATAGACATTGAATTGAAAGAGAGATGCAAAGAATTAATCAAGAAACCCTTCAACAAAGACAAATACGATTTGCTAAGGCTGCTGATTTGCATCAGCCTACAGCTAAACTAGAAAGAGTGCAATGAGAAAATCAACAAGCTATGAATAGAGAATACCAACGTCATCACAGACAGCATGAAACTTGCGCATATACAGACATGTCGAGTTACAGATGCCGAGGCTCACTCATTGTCACAAATGTGTCGAAGTCAGGAAATTTAAAAATAAGCAGCAAATTTTTCTGAGGATCAACACGATGTAAGACAGCTGCACATAACTGTGGAAATTTTCATATAATATGTTGATTTTGTGATGCTAAAAAATCTTTCAGCAAATGTCCTAACGATGGCAAGTTTACAAGTTATTGCCAAAAGAGAATATCATGCTCCCAAAACCTAAAGCATCCGTAGTAATAAGCTGGAGTATCCCAAGTACCTGCGCTCGATGCTCTCTGATAATATGCACCCTAAATAAACATATTTTCATGAGAATATTCTCTCCTATAATAGCGTTCTTTCTTTTGCGTCAATGGAAGAAAAATTCAGATTGTCAAAGTTGAAATCCATGTTGTAAACGTTCATGGACAAACTTATCATCAAACTTCTCATATACAACCCTTATACAATAAAGTTCCACTGTTCACTCAATTGTATGTTTTTGGACAATACTCAAGCAACAGACATTCTAAAAGCACATGCAACAAATGCTACATGCGAAATATAAATTCTTGATAAAATCAAGCAATTTTTTGCTTAAACACAAAAGACTAGTACAGTCGTATCAGTTAATGCATGATATCGAAACAAGAGAGTTTCTGAAAGCTGCTCAAATTGGAAGAGAAATTCCAATAGTATATAGTAGTAGTATAGTATATAGAATATATACTACGCTGTCATGAAGTACATGTATCACTGTCTGAGAAAGAGGAAATGAATGTATATTAATGCCATACTTCCTGGTGTAACAAAGCAGTAACAACAAACAACAATTGTTGCCTTACGTCTTTCACAGTTTTCCCTCTCAGGTATCAACATTCATTATCAAACACAATGGTTCTCAATCAAGAAACTCATATTGAGACATTTCTTTCACGAATCATATCACATTTGGCACAATACTAAAGTTTCTCTAAGAAAGGAATGTTATAACTGGTGCATTAGCTATCAGAAATCATACTCGACAACTTCACCTTGTCCACAACACTACTATCTTATTGAGAGAATTCATTATCGATTAGAGTAGTCTCCGTGCATTCGACACAATTGTTGCATAAGATGGTCTATTAAACCTGCTTGCCTTGTTCGAATCTCAATCATTCCCGAATCTCGAGGATTTCTACTAGGTGGCCTGATTACCTTGACCTAGCAAAGACATAAAAGAAAACCAATTTGTCTTAGATAATTTACTACTTGTCAATGATGACTTGATAATGTATGCTAATGGTGATGTCTAAATACTCAAATATTAAGAAGACCTCTGGGAATTGATACATATTATGGGGTGCTTAGGGCATAGAATTGCTCTCGGTGGACTAGGGTTAGAAGATAACCAGATCCCAAAAGTACCTCCTAGTGGTGCACCTTGGAAACAAATACAGCAGTTCGTGTTGTTTCTCACCAACTTTTTGGGAGATCATGTCTGTGAATGTGGAGGCAGCTGATGGAATAAGAATTCACTGCAAAAAGACAGGCAATATCTCTGACACCTATGCACTAACACATACAGCGGCACTGGCGACACACAGTGACCAAGTTTGTCCAGCTGAAGCAATGGAGGGGCGGCCAATGCAAATGTCACAAAATGGGTAGATGTCAGGATGAAAATTATGAGTTGTACGCTAGTCTCCATATAGATATCATAATGAGTACAAGAAGAGGGCAGCAGTGTGCAAATAGAATGAGAAAATGTTACATGGAAATTATAACTAAAGTTTTTTCAGTTTGAGAATAAGCTTCTAGTCCTCCATGCTCCAAAATATGTGTAGAGCCGCAGATTTGGACTAGGGTTTCACGATGTCAGCGAGTGACACCCCAACTAAGAGGGCAAATGAACCTGAGCCGTCTACAGTCGAGGCTTCCTATTCCAGAATCATGATCACAGAGAGAAAAGGTTCAGTACCCGATGGGCACAAGCACAATACATCTAATTACATGAGACGAATTAATTAGCAGTGGAATACCTACCTGTGAGATTGGCATATTCGGCGCAAGCCTAAATCCCTGATTACCGCCTCCTCTGAGACTGCCACCCAGAAACATGTTTTAGCCTGTAAAGTCCAAGGGCACAGTGGGTGGAAAACCAACAAGCCGTAGAGTGGATACACATATATCAGCTTGCGACAGATAAACGTTGTCACAGGCTAGGGAAATCCATTTGAATTAAAGCATGCCAAAAACAGATGTGCTGGACCTTCCAGAGGGAAAATAGCACACCTCTGCTGTGGAACTGGCAGAACAACTTACTTTATGCTCCCCCAGTGGAAATCACACAAACTTTCTTGCTCATTATCAGAGAGCAAACACAGTAGAAAAAGATACATATTAAGGTGAAGTAAATTCAGAAACAGGTCTTAGTTTTCAGTTGTTTTTTTAAAACATAAGTTACTGTATTTATAATAAATATAACTCTAGAAGTAACATCACAGTAAGCTTTGCACTATTGGTCATACGAGGCGTGTTCAAATGAAAACGGGACTTGTTACACCACGCGTGATAGAGCGCACTGATATTGATGACATTTTGCACTAGTAATGAGTATCCAATAATTTACATACGGTCACGTGTTCATCTTCCCAGCATGCATATGTGCTGCAGAAGACTGTTAACAATATGGCGGGTGTGATTCCGAACCCGTCCAAAGTGAATCAGCGTGCTGTGATCCAGTTTCTTTCATTTGAAGGATGTCAAGCAGTAGACATTCATCGGAGAATGAAGGCAGCATATGGTGACAAATGTTTGTCGAGGACCAGAGTGATGGAGTGGGTGCGTATGTTTAAAGACGGACGTGAGTTAACGGCAGATCTTGCACGGCCAGGTCAGGCGCATATTGTTGCAACAGAAGAAGCCATAGCCGTGCTTGATAAAGCAGTACTGACTGACCGTCGTCGGAGCATTCGTTCGCTTGCAGAAGAATTCCATATGTCAATTGGGACAGCCCACATGGTTGTTCGGAAGAAATTGAACTATCGGAAGGTGTGTTCACAGTGGGTCCCACGGATGTTGACTGACCACCATAAGGAAGAACGGATGGGGTGGAGTTTGAACCACCTGATGCGTTACAGGGCAGAGGGTGATGCATTTCTGTTGAGCATTGTGGCAGGTGATGAATCGTGGTGCCACCACTATGAACCGAGCAGCAAAATTGACAGCATGCAATGGAAACATCCAGGTTCACCAAAACCCAAAAAATTCAAGACACAGGTTTCTGCTGGGAAGGTTATGGTGACTGCATTTTTTGACCATGAAGGGCTTTTGTTGACTGATTTTAAGGAACCTGGTGTCAACATCAATGCCGCCCATTATAAAGACACTTTAGACAAGCTGCATAAGGCCATCAAGGCTAAGCGACCAGGCAGACTTTCTCAAGGTGTGATTCTTCTCCACGACAACGCTCGTCCGCACGTCGCAAAAATTGTGCAGGAAACATTGGCAAAGAAGAATTGGGAAGTTCTTCATCACCCAGCCTATAGTCCCGATTTATCCCCGTGTGATTTCCATTTGTTCGGACCGTTGAAGAAAGCACTAAAGGGACAGCGATTCAACAGCGACGCAGACGTGAAGACAGCGGTGACCACATGGTTCAGAGAACAGCCACGCAACTTTTTCTCGGACGGCATTCGACGTCTACCTAAACAGTGGGATGCTTGCCTAAATGCATACGGAGATTTTTTCTGATGAACCCAGGTGCATTCTTATTCACAGGTGGTTGCTTTGTTCAATTCCGTTGAAAATATTAAATTGCGTATGATACTTTTTAAATAAATCCACAAGTCCCGTTTTCATTTGAACACGCCTCGTATATAAGAAATGGTTCTTTCCCAGATCATATGCCTACCAGCGCTCAAAGTTTTAAAATAATTGTCCGATCGTAATTTTAGTAGTTTGGATGTTGCTGAATGCAATTATTTAGTAGTTAGTGATGTCACTTTGTCTGTTCATTTCTATTAGTGAAATGACTGCCTTCGACTGATATTTTGAATTTATTAGACATATTTTTATGTCTAATATAGGAGAGACAGAGATTTATAGAGTTTAGGATGGGTGGGGGTTAGGATTAGACCTAACCCCGCCCCTAAACTCCTCCAATGCAAATTCGTGGTATTAAATCGTTGCATAATTTAATCTCTGCAGAAGTAGCCATTTTGTTTTTTCTAGCTTTACGATCTGTTAATGACGTAATTTAACTGACGGCACGATAACTGTGCACACTATAGCAAACTGGAAATGAATTTTTTACATAATTATAATATCTAATTTCGTTCACATTCCGTAGACAGGTGAAATATGCGGTAGACTGCGATCTGGGAAAGAATCATATATATATATGAAAGAAATATATATATGACAGTAGCATAACAGTAAATGGAGCACTAATGATCATACAAGGAGTGTTTCAAATGAAACCCGCCTGTGCTGTATCACACATGCCAGTCCATTAGGAGTGTGAAGATGTCATCACTGATATAATAAATATACATGGATGAACAAATGGTAATTCTTTTTTTATGCTTAGTGTCCTATACAGGCAATTGACAACATGGATGATGTGGTAATGAATCCATCCAAATTTGACCAACGAACAATGATTTAGTTTTATTATAGTCAAAGGATGTCAACCAACCAATAATTATCACAGAATACATGTGGTGTATGGTGGAAAAAGTTTTTTCAAAGACAATAGTGAAGGATTGGGTAAGAATGTTGTGGAAAGGGCAACAGGTATGCTTTTCTGAATTACCTAAGCTCTTCAATTTAAATCACATGCAAACTCGTTCTGATTATTTGAGAGTGAACATAAACATGTACCTCCAACACTGTTTTCTCAGCTATGTGTTTCCATGTGATTTCCCTGTACTCTAAGGACTGTACCATTTGCTGAAACATTAACTGCACTATTATTCTACATGTTAAATCAATGACCTATTTTTAATTTTAAGATCCTATTAACTTAAAAATTATTATGTAGACAGTTTTTTTTGTAAATCTTTAATTTGTAATAGAACCACAAAGCATCTGTGTTAGTTTTACTAATTTTGGCAAGCAATAATGGCAAAACTGAGGAATATAACCAAGGTGTCCAAGCAAGAAATCCTTCTTTGTTGCTTTAGCACAGTCGCAGGAAGCCTCTTTTATGCCAATAGAGATATGTAAATTTATAACTTCACAGGCCATATGAAATCATCAACTGAAAAATTAGCCTGCACTATTTGTTGAAAACATGTAAGGAATTAAACCCTAAATGTGATAGCTGGAATTGCTTCTCTTTGGTAAGGCATGTGATGTTAGCTAGTATGGATTATTGCTACTTGCAAAACATCCCCTCCCCCACATTCAAGGCACACAGGTTGCCTGTGACAATCACTCAAGTGACATGACAAGTGGCATAGGCGACCATGCTTCTCCACAACTCTCTGTTTCTTTTGTTCAGTGTGTGACTTCTTTTTGTGTCAAAGTGACAACCTATCCAGAAATTTCTTTTTTTTTCTTCCTACATCTCTTCTCCCCTTGATCTTTTCAGTAGTTATTAATAAAACCCCATAACCCTTCAGGGCCGTAGGGGTACCACATTGGATGCTTCAGCACACAGAGTCCTAAAGTTCACACAGAGCACACAGTTTGGTGGTTACTAAATGTTCAAAATAGAAACGAAAGTGCTAATGTTACGAACTTTTATTTTTCCGGTTGCAACATACGGCTGTGAAACATGGACCCTAAGTAAAACAGTGGAAAAGAAGATCAACGCCTTCGAGCTGAAATGCTACAGAAAGATACTTAGAACATCATGGAAGGAAAAAATCAGAAACTCAGATATTATAAACACATTGAAGATTCCTGAGTGTTGGTTACTAAACACAATAACAAAAAGAAAACTACACCTGTTTGGTCATATAAAGAGACACAACTGTTTAGAAAGACAAATAATGGAGGGAAGAGTACCTGGGATGAGGAGAAAGGGAAGACCAAGAAGACGATGGACTGACGACATTAAAGATAACATGAATACACCATTAGAAAATGCAAGCCACATCGCCCATGACACAGATAGAGGTTCAGATAGTTCATTGGGAAGACAAAGTTCTTGAAGGAATATGTCACATGACCACTAAATGTTCAAATTTTACTTTTCACATCACATGCCCTAAAAATCTTGATTGTTTGTTTCTAATTTTCTCCATAATTTGTCATTTTACTCCAGCATCTCTGAGAATTTTTTACATTAGTTTTCTTGGCTTTCTATGTAATTTTCATCATTCTTAAAAACCACAGTACAGTTGCCTTCAGCTTATCTTGGGCACTTCTGTTTACTGTCCATGCTTCTCTTCCATAAAGAATTGTTTGTCTGTGACAGGAACAAACAAATAATAATTCATCCATATCTCTCATAAAGATAGACTCCCTGCATCCATGTTTATTTTATTTGTAGACACCATTTGTAGGATGCCACCACACTGCTTTAACTATTATTTCTTTTCTCATATGTTCTGTTGCGATCCGTTATTTAGACTTTTCAAGACTTGGTTATAGCACATACTTTAACTCCAAATAATTTGCAGATGTCATACAGATGTATTCAGTCATGTCCATCATCCACATTGTACTTTTGATATGATTTGATGTATTAGTGCCACCTCAAAAATTCAACAATCGATGTATTAGTAAATAACTGATTTTTTTTTTAATTTTATATTTGAATAATTGATATTTAATTGATGAGTAATAATTGATGTATTAGTGGCACCTCAAAAATTCCATAGATGAACAGCAAATCCCTGTACAGGATATGTTTCAATTATAATTATTATTTATTAAGAGAACTAACCTAACATCATGGAACATTAGAGGCAACTCTTTAAATGCTCATTCTCTTTCAGAAGAGCAAGACCAATATGAATGCTGACTATTTCCAT
The DNA here is from genome assembly GCA_034231615.1 of Meghimatium bilineatum. Taxonomy (NCBI): domain Eukaryota; kingdom Metazoa; phylum Mollusca; class Gastropoda; order Stylommatophora; family Philomycidae; genus Meghimatium; species Meghimatium bilineatum. The sequence continues at coordinate 50,273,299 of CM067305.1, forward strand.
TAAACAGTCCTGCCATAATCATTATTATAGATATAAATCGTTAATGACTTTTTAAAAATTGAATTCCTTTATTCTTCTGTGTTCATGTTAATAGTTAAATAATCAAATTTGTTATGTCATATTGTTAATAAAGATACTAAGTTGCAAAAAAAATGATTATAACAACAATGAACATACAAGAACAATTCCAACACAAAAACAAATCTACAATATGAAAAAATCTCATCATCATCATCAGGTGCCATGCCGGCTGGCATAGTCGGTCATGGTTCTCCACAGCTCTCTGTCCACAGTATTATGTATCAAGGTCATTGTTGTTTCCTTGCCATGCCAGGCTGTCAATTGATCAAATCTACATTTTCAGCATATTTAAATCTACAACAATCTAAGAACACATATAAAACAAGAATACATACAATGTACCAATCAAATCAACATCAAGAACAAGCAAACAGAAGAACAAGAACAATCCAACTACAACAAAAACAAATCTCACCTTGGTATGAAGGCTAATGATGTGTATACCAATGTCATTAACTCCAACATAACATTGGGTTGGTGTCTGAAAATTATAAATGTTTATAAATTGCAATGACAACTTTCCAGAACATGTAATGTGTTATTATTTATATAAATAAGATTGCAGTCAGAAAGACTCATTATTTGCCTATCAAACCAACCATTTTAAGCAACATAAACTCTCAGTAGATGATATTTCAACATACTGAGACTTTCCTCTTGTGGAAACCTAAAATCATTTGAAACTTCACAGGCCATATGAAAGCCAGATCAAATGACAATTTTAGATGTCAAGTTAGTCAAGTATGGAAAAACCTGTTTACTCTAGTTGCAAGGCTTCATGGCATGTCATCTATACAATTATGCTTTTATTTTGTTGTTGAAATGTGTTTCATGTTTACCTGAATATATATGTATGCACCCTCTGTGGTTGGGAGGTAGCCGGAGATGCACTGTGCAGCACTGGGGAGAAGGAAAATGACAGCCCTGTTTTTTCCTGTGGCTGAAACCCATCTTAGAGGCACAGTGACTCAGGACGTGACAATTCTTTTGACTTGAACATTTGGTTGCATGTCTGGAGCAATAGAGAAGTTTGGCATAACCAGTAGTCAATTGGTAGCGGGGAACGAGCACAGTGAACCCTATCTTGGCTACAGTGGCTAGGAGCAGTGTATAGGTTCTTCTTCTTCTTCAGCTTTCACTCTCAAATAACCACAACAAATATTTTGTGTGATTTCCGCCAGGGAGCATGAAGTACGTTGTGCTGCAAGTTCCACAGTAAAACTGTGATTATTTGCACCCCGGTTGGCCACTTGTGGTCAGGACGTCCAAGGTCCAGCACATCCGTTTTCATCATTCCTTTACTTCGGGTTTGGTCCCTAGTGCATAGGTTGAAACCTATCTTCCTGGAAGTGTGATAGTTATTCTCTGGCTCTGTCCCGGGTTGGGCCGAAAATCCACAGACTTCCCAGCAATATAATGTCATTTAATGGCATTAGGTCAAAGGGCATGAGCCCATGGACCGCTGGATCAGCAACCAACCAACCAACAATTTTATTTGTGCCAATGGCCTGACACATTGACTTCAGCATTGAAAACTAATACATTCAGTGTTTTTATTACTTCCACTGAATGGTGGACATCTGTAACCAGATCAATTGCACATTCTGTCAGTCGTCCAAGAGAACTAGTTTCTGTACCTTCCCACTGGTCACCACACTCATGGACTTGAAATGTGGCATTGCTAGAAATGAGCCTACTGTTGGCTAAGAAGAATGCTTGTCAACAAAGAAATGTAACTGTCAATTATAGTGTAAGGGTGGATACACTCAAGTGGCTATCAGAGCACTTGAGGTGTCTGAGGTGCAATGATGATAATCCAATGACTAACTAACTAAGAATTTCATTCTAAAATATAATGAATGCTAAAATGAAGAAAAATTAGGCACCTGAAATTCAAAAGATAGGGTCAAGTCCCATTGATGGTTCTGGAGAATGACACCTTCCTAAGACAGCGAGGAGTGTGTTGAACAAGATATTTCGTTGAAACAACCAGCATGAATTCTTTTTGCTCAGTATTATTATATCAGTTCCCACATCAATATTTGTTTATTTTTGTTTTCATGAGAACTTCTTGGTAAAGTTGTAAAGTCATTTGGCTTGTGTTCATTAGGTTGTAAATTAGGCCATGTCTTATTTACAAGTGCATTTTCACAGGCCATGGGATTATTGCTTAACTCTTTATCACCTATCACCAGTAAGCAGCTAAAACAACCACTTAGACCTACCTGCTGTGCCAGTAAACAAAAAGACTTCCACTTTAATAGTGACTTCAACCACCAGAGTCAGATTATCAGGTCACTGGATCAAATAAAATAATGACACATTGCATCTCTGTTGAAAACTACACACTGTTGGAGATCAAGTAGGACCATTATAATGCTACAAGAAAGTTCCATGGGGAGTTTGGGAATCTATTTATCTATCTACATGCTGTATCCCTTGTTTGCCTTGCAGCATCATAGGTAGAAGAGTTCTCTGGAGATATCCTTTCCTGTGTGCTGTTTGTAAGCTTGTTCCTGTGGCTTCTTTGATTTCTGTGATCCATCTTTTACATGGTCTGCCTCTGGCTTTATAGCTATTATGTTATTAGAGCATGGTTTAACCATTTGGAGTCACTGAAACAACACTGTGACTGACTTAGGGAACAGTGTAGAAACTAGTACTAGTAATACCGCTTGTAGGAAACAATGGAGTTTAGGAATGAACGGCCAAAAAAAGGACTTCTAAATATATTACAGCAAGACTGGACAACCCTTATAGAGATAAGCTATGAAGTTACATGCTATGAGCAATCCTCTCGGCATGAATATTATGTTGCTCTGTTAAGAGGGGTGGAAAACACTTGTAGAAATCCAAGTACAATGAAGTCACTCCTCTGAGCCCTTTTTCAACATTTTTTAAAAACTGAAAAAGATCAAATTGTTTGCAAATTCAAATTTCAAAGAATAATTAAACAGTCTATTGTCTATGGCCTCGCCTGTGCTATGACCGTGTCTGTTCAGGATGTCCCTGACGTTTTCTATCCATCTTTTCCGTGGTCTTCCTCTGGGCTTGTACCCTGATCTCATTTGGTTATATGCTAGTACGGGCAACTTTTCATGATCATCATCATCAAGTGACATATTCTTTCCAGAACGTAGTCTTTCCTATGGATCTCTTGAATTCTCCGCGGTCTTGAGCAAGTTGCCCTGCATCTTCCAGTGACATGCGCAGGCATTCTTGAATGTCTTTTGTCCAACGGCGTCTTGGTCGGCCTTTGCCCCTGTTGCTTTCTATCATCCCCTCCATTAACACTCTCTCCATGCCGTCGTGACTCTTAATATGACTGAAAAAAGCCTAGCTTTTCATGATGCATTCTCATAATGTGGCCAAACCACTTGATCTGTTCTCTCTCTATGTAATCTGTACAAGATATTATACCTATTCTTTCCCTGATATATTAATTTCGCAATCTATCAAGCCTGCTGACCCCGGCAGTTTTCCTCAAGCATTTGACTATCAGAAAAAAAGTTTCAAATCTTATTTTTAAAAGCTTACCTTCCTTAGTGGAGACATGATAGTTCCCATGAAGAAGGCAGACCCATACACTGTTAGCCTCTGGCAAGCAGTGAGAAACTGAGACTTGAGTTGCTGAGAATAAAAATATGCCACACATAAGTTGTTTATTTTTTTAAAGGCAGGTATGTTTACTTTAAGAGAAGAGACGATGGAAGACAAAGAGAGAAATTTCTGGATGTGTTGTGATTCTGGCACAAAATGTCACCAACTAAACTTATTAATAACACGAGAGACAAAGTGTTGTGGAAAAATAGGATCACCTATGCCACTCAGAATGTCACTTTATGTTCCTTCCTATTATCATATGTACATTTCCCATCTAACCTTCCTATTATCATATGTACATTTCTCATCTAACCTTCCTATTATCATATGTACATTTCTCATCTAACCTTCCTATTATCATATGTACATTTCCCATCTAACCTTCCTATTATCATGTGTACATTTCCCATCTAACCTTCCTATTATCATATGTACATTTCTCATCTAACCTTCCTATTATCATATGTACATTTCTCATCTACCTTCCTATTATCATATGTACATTTCCCATCTAACCTTCCTATTATCATATGTACATTTCCCATCTAACCTTCCTATTATCATATGTACATTTCCCATCTAACCTTCCTATTATCATATGTACATTTCCCATCTAACCTTCCTATTATCATATGTACATTTCTCATCTAACCTTCCTATTATAATATGTACATTTCCCATCTAACCTTCCTATTATCATATGTACATTTCCCATCTAACCTTCCTATTATCATATGTACATTTTCCATCTAACCTTCCTATTATCATATGTACATTTCTCATCTAACATTCCTATTATCATATGTACATTTCCCATCTAACCTTCCTATTATCATATGTACATTTCTCATCTACCTTCCTATTATCATATGTACATTTCCCATCTAACCTTCCTATTATCATATGTACATTTCCCATCTAACCTTCCTATTATCATATGTACATTTCTCATCTAACCTTCCTATTATCATATGTACATTTCTCATCTAACCTTCCTATTATCATATGTACATTTCTCATCTAACCTTCCTATTATCATATGTACATTTCTCATCTAACCTTACTATTATCATATGTACATTTCTCATCTAACCTTCCTATTATCATATGTACATTTCTCATCTAACCTTCCTATTATCATATGTACATTTCTCATCTAACCTTCCTATTATCATATGTACATTTCCCATCTAACCTTCCTATTATCATATGTACATTTCCCATCTAACCTTCCTATTATCATATGTACATTTCCCATCTAACCTTCCTATTATCATATGTACATTTCTCATCTACCTTCCTATTATCATATGTACATTTCTCTTAAATAATATTTGCACATATAAATAAAGAATTAATTTCTGCATATATTGGTGTAAGTTTTGTTTGTGTGTGTGTAATACGAGACGTGTGAGAAAGTGATAAAGACAGATTTAGACCTATCTTGATCGAGGCCTACCATATTTTTGATCGATTGTAAGCTGTGAAAGCTGTTGACTATTATATATTTTCATAATGGAAACACTGTGGCATAATTTAATAATCAAACATGAAGAACTTACCTGTCGATTTTTTCGCTTTTAAATATGTTTAAATGATGATTTCACTGATTATACTATTGACAAATAGTATAATAAACACGATTCACCGTCTTGTCGCTTCGCCACGACACAGAAGACTACAAATTGCTCAAATTTCCATGTAAAAATCACTTGAAATTGTTTTCCCCGCCATCTTAACAAAATGGCAAAAACATTTCTTCCCAATGTTGCCAAAACATTCTGTCAAAAAGTTAGCGTTCTCGATTTTTGTGTGTTCGGTTTCGGATTTACCGAATCGGGCGGTGGAAGATGCCAACCGAAATCACGACATGACACAATTCCGGCAGAAAGCACCACCTGGTTTGCAAACACAGGGTGCTAAAGGTTAAAACAGGTTTTATGATGCAGTCTTGTGCACATAAAACATGTTAAATCAATTAGCAGCTGCTATTTTTGCATTATATCCTTCTGTATGAACTTTTCAAGGAGTTCCATTTAGAATATGATACATCTTTAGGAACCAGCATCATGACATTGGATGCATTCCCATATCTACTCTCTTTGTCATTTTGTCAGGTATCTAAGAGTATACAAGCTCGATGTTCCAGTCAGTTGTTAATTACAGGTTCTTCTGATCTTTACATAGAAGACACACTTTCTCTCTTCTCCAAGAAATGATTATTATTCTGTAACAGAAACAAAACGGATACACATAATCTAGCTTCTTCGGCATTTAACAGATGCAATACTAAAATTTGGCTTCTCTGACCTGTTGTGATATATCCTTGACACTGGGATACTCTTTGGAGATCTTGTTGACCCAATGGCTTGTGTCTTTATGTCTTAAAACAGCTGTAGGGATGAGTTCCTTCAACTGGCTTTGATTTAAACTGTGGACAGGTACAAGTGGCAGAATCATGTTTTTACACCAAATATAAACTTTTTCTGTAAAAATTGTAAATTAAAAAAATTACATGTGTCAATCTGTGAGAGATTATTCTGTAAAAATTGTAAACAATAAAAATTAAATGTGTCAATCTGTGAGAGATTATTCTGTAAAAATTGTAAACAATATAAATTACATTTGTCAATATGTGAGAGTAACATCTTACTTATGTGAAATTCATTCATTCATTCATTTTCCTTTAGTGATGAAGTTAGCGCATAGGGCAGAGGTTAGAGATACATGAGGTGAGGGATATAGACCTATAACTTCTTGGTGTTCCTGCCTGTCTTCCTTTCTTAAAATGGGGTTAATGTTTGCTGTGAGCCATGCTGATGGCAACTGTCCCTCCTTCCATGTTCTATTAATAAACCACAGAAGTATTACTTTTGCCTTTGGTTCCAGCTTACACATCATTGGGAAGCCGAGTTAGTACAGTGGTTAGCGCACTGGCTTCGAATATGAGTGGTCCTGGGTTCATTCCTCAGTTGAGGCGGAAATCTTTTTCAGATCACAATGGCTCCCGGGTCGACCCAGCCTTAAATGGGTTCCGGATTAATCCAGGAAGTAAAGACTGCGAGGGAGAGGAGATGGCTACCGCCCTCGTTTGCAGAGCCTCTGAAATATGAGATCGCTAACATCTCACACCCCTACGGCATTAATAAATGCTATGAGTTACTTTACTTACTTTACACATCATTTAATTTCTATTTTATCTGGTCCTGGAGCTTTGTTTCTAGCAAGTTTCTGTAATGCCATATTCCGTTCTTGTATGCTGAATAGGTCATTTAATGCAGCAATATTGTTCTGATCTTTGTTAGGTGTTGCACTTTTTGTAAGCATTTTGAATAATTTCTTCCTTTGCTGTGACTTGTACATTTGCATAGAAATTGTTGAATGTATATGCTTTCTTAGGGTGCTGTTATATCATTATCACAACCATCTACAATGGGTGTTGGATTGGTCTTTGTATATTTTGCCTCAAGATTATGCAGGAGTCTCCAGGCTTTATTTCCTTCCCTTTTTGTATTTAGTTTACTACAATTGTCTCTCCAGGTCTTTCACTTGTTTTCCTTTGTGATATATCTTACTTTTGTTGTCCATCTGTTGTATTCTGTTTTGTTTAAGGTGGAAGAATGCTTCTCAGTCTTCTTCCTGACCATTCTTCCCTCTTTGACTGCTTCAACCAGCTCAGGTATCCAATAGTGTTTGTATTTCTTGACTTTTTCCATTGAGATACACTTTTTAGTGGCTGTTAGAATTATGGTGCAGATTTTGCTGCATGTTACATTCATGTTAGCTTTTCTGCAAATTTCACTGAACACGCATCAGTTACTTGGCTGTACCTAGTCCCGTTGGCTTTCTTAAAGTTCCATAATGGCTTCACCGTGATCTGTGTCATCTGTGGTGTGGAGACAGTTGTTAGGATTGGTCAATCATCACTGTCCACATCTTCTAGGACTTTGATGGTGCTGTTGTCTGCTATGCCAGATGGCGCAAATGTCAGAATGGGTTGGATGGTCGAATTGCATGCCCTGTGTAAGAGTGTTGATGGAGTCTCCAAGATCTGTAGTAAGAAAATGTAGCAGAACTGTTGCAGTATCTTCAATCTTTAGTCCTCTGTTGTTATGATGCTTGTAGCCACCAAGGGTTGGAATATGTGCATTAAAATCGCCAGCTATGATGGTTCTCCTTACTGTGGACTCAAACTCTGGAAGACTTTTGGATGATGGGGACAGTAAATGTTGTGCAGTGTATTCTTCTTCTTCTTCTGCGATCAGTTTCCTATGCTCATAAGTCTATACAGGAAGGTGGGCCGCCTCCATGAATTCAGTCGTCAGCAGGAGGTCCTCACGGTTGCCCCACAGCTTCACCTTCAGATCTGTCTCTTGAGGCCATATTTTGGTTCTCACGTCATCAAAGAGTGGGCATGTCTGCAGAATATGTTCTGGAGTCTGGGGACCCTTTTGACATGGGCATTGGTCAGTTTGGGCAGCCTTAATTTTGTGGAGATGTGCTTGTAGTCTGCAGTGTCCTGTGCGAAGTCTAAAGATTGTGGTTTGTTGTGACCTGTTTAGCTTTAGAATAGGGTCCTGTGGAAAGTTACTGCCTGTTCTCTGAATCCATGTATGTTTGTATATTCCTTTGATGAGGGTTTTTGCTTCAGTCAGTGATATTCTGTGGTGGAATTGTTCCTTTTTTGCACCTGCATTTGCCAGTCTGTCAGCTCCTTCATTTCCTGCTATTCCACAGTGTGCAGGGATCCACTGCAGCACAACTTTATTGTTGGCAGATAGTTGATTTAGAAGTTCTACAGTTGTTTTTGTTAGGAGATCTTTAGGTTCCTTTTGGATGGTTTGGAGTACTGACATGCAGTCACACAAGAAGACTATGTTAGCTCCTTTGAGCCTCCGTTCCTCTAGAGCCTTTGATGCTGTGCAGTGTATTCAATGTGTTGGTTTTGTCCCATACTTTTATTCTCTGGTGGTCTATGTCTCCCTCAAGACTGTTGGTTATGGTGGCCTGGACATCATTTCTAATTAGTGTCATAATTCCCTGACATTTCAAACATTTATATTAGTTCTGTGTGTAGCCCGTAATGTTAATTTCTTTCCATGGTGGTATTGTTTCCTGAACGAGGGTTATGTGTACATTATGTTCCTGTAATGTTTTTATTACTTCTGAGATCTTGTTTTGTATGCCTGCTATGTTTAGTTGTAGGATGTTTAAGTTCCCTCTTGCTGACTTTTCGCAAGGAGCAGAGGAGGGTTCTCTTTTGCACTGGCCTTGATAACCGAGGCGACACTCAGACTCATATTCTAGATTTCGTTTGAAAGGCATTGTGGGTTTGGTTGTTTGCTGCAGACATCTCCATCCCAAAGAATGACATGTAAATGTCTTTCTCTATCAAAAACTGGTCGTGTGGTCAATTGCCCTCATGAAGTCTCTATGAAAAGTATTTGTTTTTGGGGATTCAGGTGGGGTTCACAGAGATGTATTCCCCGCTGGTCACAAGCACTCAAGAGAAAAGCTTTGATCCTTCATTCTGTGGCTGAGTATTTGCTGTGACTGTGTCACATCTTGAATCCTATGTCTTCACAATTCTCCCCAGCATTGAGTTTCCAGACTCTCCATGAGTTTTCTTTACCCTGCTTCCAGTATCTCAAGATTAGGACATGTTCTGACTGTGGATGCAAAGTCAGTTTTCAAGACACTCTCACTGCAGCTGGGATATTAAGCAGGGCTGGGATTCACTCAAGATAGAGATGTTTCTCCTTGGTGAGGGTGTTGAGATTTATTAAGAAAGTCAGTAGACAAGAAAACAGAAAGACGGAGACTTGAGTATACCGCCAAGCACTCAGTCACCACCATAGCAAGCTTTGTTTGAAACAGGGGTACCTCGTGAAGGTGTTGCTATGGGCGCGTTTATGCATGATGTCTTTGATGAAAGAAGCTTAGTATCAGCCAGATAGTAGCTTCTGCAGCAATCAGCTGCGCCTAGATTGTGAAAGGTTGTGTAGTGCTTCATGAAGTCCTTGGCTGTAAGCGGGATGTCCAACCCAGACTCTATATGTTCTGCCCACCCCTAATAAGTATGGATGAATACCTATTTAAAATTCTTATGGAGAAGAGTTAAGCTAAAAAGAACTAATAACTACTCACTGTGAAAGAGCTGGTTTGACTCTGACTGCCTCCTGATGTTGAAGACAGAATAAGATTGTAGCAAATGTGATGGTGTCCTTATCTTTACATGGATATAAACCACTGATATAGTTGCGATATGCCTCATGAAAGAGCAGATCCAAAGCTTTGGTATGTTGTAGCTATGAGATAGAATGTACATGAAAGTGAATCTTACATTTTTATCAAGATGAGTAGATGTTTGTTGAAGAAGGGTTAGTCAGCTAGTCTTGAAATAACGGCTGACCTGAACTACCATGAGGTTCATGGCGAGAAGAAGTCACCAATTCATGTTGTACCGGCAATATGACTGAACATGAGTGGTCCCTAAAAATTCAATATTTTAAAAGTAATGACCTGAATGGGATATACTTCAATTATTTATTTATTATTAAGTTTGTTTGTTTGTTTTGCATTCGCTCCATTGTAACCATCACGGATATCCGTGCGATTTCCGCCGGGAGCGTGATTACGTTGTGCCACCGTTATGCGCCTTGTAGGCCTAGCACATCCGATTTCGGCATTATTATTAAGTAAATGCATTTCTAATTTCTCGCAGCCATTTTATATATATATATATATATATATATATATATATATATATATATGTAATGTGACATATATGGTGACATTAGGAGGCTGTCCATAAATTACTTCAACAATTCCCTCCCCCCACATGTCAAAAATCATCAGGGAATTCAGGATACAATGCTCCCTCACTCCTTTAGTAATTCTGTCTTAAAAGACCCCCCCCCCCCTTTTCTGGAAGTAATACTGAATCTTTCATCTGTAATGTTAGCTCATATTCTGACTTCTTCAATTTCTTCCTCTTCCCATCCCTCCCCCTCAATTTCTTACCTCTTCCCCTTCCCCCCTCCCAAGTGTAATGGTAGTAAATTATCTTATTCTCATTTCTCACTGCCCACTGTAGCTGCTTTTCTAAAACAGCTGTCCTTCAACTCCAGCAGAATATAAAAATAACTATGAAACATATACTTCTCTACTCCTAGTATCTCTACCAAACTTCCTTAGTATAAATCACCATATGTGCGTTTGAATACAGACAACTTGTTGCCTCCAGTTGCTAGGCGAGTTAAGTGCTGTCGGACTTGGTTCAAATACTATTAGCTGAATTATGATTTTTCTTTAATAATAAATCTTCGATGCTTCTATATTATATTGTTCTGTACAAATGTGCACATTTTTTATTTTTTTTAAATACCCATAAGTAGAGAACATTTAACAAGACTGTCTGCAAAGAAAATCATATCACTGGAATGAAGTGTTAAAGAAGAGTGTTGAGAATACCTTGGATAGAAAGGAAAATTAACAGTAAAGTGTTCTTATTCAGAGAATGGAATATGTTGTGTCATGGCTTAAAACTTTGCTGCAACATCCATGAAACTCTTTGTGCCTGACATATCAGACTTCAGCATGATTAGTTTGGTAACTTTTACCCTATATGGGATGGGAGGGAACATAACCTCTTATGTCTGCATAGTCTCCTCTTTCAACATGCATGTGCATTTGTGCATTGATGGTAAACTGTGTTGCTATTCTTTGCTCCCCAATCATGCCTGGCGGTGAAAGACATTGTCATCTTTAAAAATCTGTATAAAATTAAACTTGAAGATAGCCTTGAAACTTTCTATGCGTCATAATGAATGTGCATTTTCTGAATTAATTTGAAAAAAAAAGCCCCAGAGTTATTTCAAGAGTGAAATCTTACATATTATAATGCTAAGCCTGGATTTACATTACTTTCTACATATATCACAAAATCTCACCTTCACAATAATCTGATTTCTTCATGATTAATACTCATAAACGATATATATATATATATATATATATATATAGACTGTATTTCATGGGTATCACCATTTTAGAATAACATACTATTCCGGATGAGCTATTTTTAGTAACATTATTACTATGGTTGCCATATTTTTGAAGTATTTTAATGGTTTTGGTGATCGTCGAAGTTGGTCACCAAGGTTATATAGCGGAAATTTGATGACCATCTAATTTGATCAGTAAAGTGATAAACTATATATCAGCTTATTAGTACACCTTAGCTTCTTTAAATTGAAATGGTCAGTTTAAATTCTGGAGCTAAACTAAAGATACTATAGTCACAATTTTGTCATAGACTAACATGTACAACTGGTACTAAAATGCATACTTTACCTGTTTTTCCTTCTCCACACTGACTTTCACATTTCGCCTCCATGTTAGAATTGGCTCTTCCTCTGATGGGTTTTTCGTATCTGTAAGCATATGTACTGTCCTCGTATTGTACTGCTGAAGGGCTTTGACAACTTCATATTCCAGTTTCAATTGTAATTCTGCAAAGAGAATTATTATATTACAGCAGACGGTTTCAGAAATCTATGACACAGCCAACAAATGGTGTTGATGAAATCCTGAATGATCAAATTTCTAAACAATAAATAGAAAAGAGATAGTATAGAAAAACATGTCTAATTACAAATGATCCAAAAATCTTTCTGCTTCTTCTTCTTCTTCAACGTTCATTCTCAAACTCCCACTGGACCTTTCTTGTAGCAGGACAATGGTCTTACTAGATTTCCAGTAGGGTATAGTCCAGAAAATGGAAATGCGTTGTGTCACTGTTTTATTTGCAGGAATGGCCCAGCATATTTGTCTTCGGCAGTAGAAAAAGATCTAATAATCAGGAATGGGCCGTATCAACACAAATACAAAGAAAAACAAAGCACCAGGAATAGATGATACACTTTGTTCTTCTGTTTGTTAACATGATATAGTCCAGATAACAGAATTGTATTGTTATGGTTTATGGCTTGGCTGCAATATGTGCTCTATTACACATCCAGCTTTGGGTCACTTTGACCTATGAGATGGGACAGTCAACTCCATCCTATACCGCCTTAGTCGCCTCTTACAACGCGTATGACATGACACATCAGTGTTACTTTTATTTGCTCCTCTTTTGGATCCTCTGTAACACATGAGTCTGAATTAACATATCGTTCAAAACTCATCAAAATAGCAGATAAACATCCCAGGGATTATATTTGTATCATTTTAATGTTGCTTATATAGAGCAAATATCAAGAAGGGATAAAAGTGGTTATACTCTGTTCACTCTAAGAATGAAGTGGATCAAAACACACCCCCACATTACTCCACGACAACAGGCAAATTTTAAACAGCTGATGACATGTAAAAAAAACATTATTTAAAACAATTAAAAACAATATTTAAACAACATTTAAAAAAAAACATTTTCTATTGTCTTTCCCCAAGTGAATGATGGCTGATCACATTCACACTTGCCGTTAAGCGTAGGGGTGGGAGCTTAAGCTGTCGTTCCAAGGCCAGATGTGTTGCTGTGGTTGCATTTAGTCCATATTTATTCAAGGCTATTTAGATGTTTTCCATCAATCGTTTTCTTGGTCTACCTTTGGCCTTACGCCCGGATATTCTTTTGTTACATGCTCTTTTTGGTATTTGGGCTGGCTTCATTCTCATAAGATGACCGAACCATTTTACTTGCTGTCTCTCAATATGTTCAATACATGATATTATACCAACTTTTCACTTCTTATTTTATCTAGCTTGGTAACCATTGCTGCTTTTCTCAGACATTTCATTTCACATGTAATGATTTTTCTCTGCTGTGAAGCTGTTAAAGACCATGTTTGTATTGATAGCCCCGCCAAAGACGAATGTGTTGGGACATTAGCGCAAATAAAACGGCAACACAACACATTTCCATTCTCTGAACTACATCCAACTGGAAATCTTGTAGGACCATTGTCCTGTTACAAGAGAAATCCAGCAGGAGTTTGAGAATGAACGCTGAAGAAGAAGAAGAAGAAGATATTGATAGCAGAGTGTTTACTACATTTACAAGATCATGAATAGCTGAAAAGCAATGTCCTAACAATATTTTAATTTTGTGCCACCTAATATTTAAAATCCATCTAAAGCATTTATTTACTAATGTACATTTTAAAGTAATATTTTTTAGAGTTATGCTCTCTTGTTATATTTGTATTAATAAGCCTGAGTTTGATGTGAAATTTTACATTTTTTCCATATTATTTTACAGCACAAATGCATTTTGATAGAACTCTACAGAATGGTGTTAATTTTAGCAACTTTGTTCAACAATATTTACATTTTTTACATTTTAATTTAGCCGGGATGAGTTTCAATGCAAGTTACATAGTTTTTCTTGCATATGACTGTGGCTTTAGACCAGGTCCTGTAGATTTCCCAGAGATAATGCCCGGTGAAACAGCGAGTCACTATGTCTTACTTGATTCTGGATAAGAAACCAGCATCATGTTACATTCCCATAAGTGCTCCACTCTCCTTTCCAGCAGACAAGTATGCAGGCTCAAAGTCTTAGTCAGATCTTGATCATGTGGTCTTCAGATTTATTCAGAGTGTGCACACTTTCTCCCTTCAACCTTGGTCCTTCCCATTTCTGTCATTCTTTGTATGAACACACTATCACCTCCAGATTCATCTTCATTTCCCTGTAGTAAATCAATGACTTATTTTTCTGGTCTTACTTTCATTATCTATCATCAACAAGAAGAGAAAAGGAGACAATAAGATACTCCAGGTCTTACATGAATGTTATAAATTAATTATATGTAATTTTACATGTAATTTTAAAAAACGTTCTCTAAGAATACAATAAAAGTAAATCTGTATTTCAAATAGAAAAATTGTGCTCATTTGATCTACTATTACTTTGGGTCAAATGGCATGAGTCCATGGACCATTGGATCAGCAACCAACCAAACAATCAACCAACCATCTACTATTACTCACCTAAACTTTTCGAGCCTATCCACAGTGTGAAAATATCTGAATAGTTTTTGGGTAGATTGAACTCCTAGAAAAAAATGTAGGAATATTTTTTTTTAAATGAATATGATATTTTTATAGCAAAGATATCATTCACATTTCAGCCTGATTGACACATCTGTTTTCAACACTGTATTTCTGTGACCAAGTTTGCATTTTCAATCCCTACTCTCTTAGCCAGAATTCAGAGATACAGCCTCCTGTTACTTGGAGTTAAAACATGGTCTTATTAAACTCAGGTTCAGTGACCATGAAACTAACCTGTCTCCTTGTGTCTTATATGCTACATAATTTCTAGAATATATGCATTTCTTCAGGTCACATATTATATTTGCTCTAGAACATGTTATTCCATATACAGTCAAATCCCATTCCAAACAACTTGATCTGGACCAACAAGATATGTGTGTAATAACATAAATTTTCTATATACAGTATAAACAATAAAGAATAAATATAATTGAGGATTTTCTTTTCTTCATTGTTCATTCTCAAACTTCAGCTGGATCTCTCTTGTAGTAGGACAATGATCCTACTAGATTTCCAGCGTGATGTGGTCCAGAGAATGGAAATGCATTGTATAGCAGTATTCTTCTTCTTCTTTTGCGTTCGTTCTCAAACTCCTGCAGATTAGCAGAATGTAGTCCAGAGAACGGAATGTGTTGTGTCATGGTTTACAGCATTGCTGCGATATCTGCGCCTTTCGGCCTGACACATCCGACTTCAGCATGACTTTGGGTCACTGACCCTATATGGGATGGGACAGCCAACTCCATCCCATAACCTCCTTAGTCGCCTTTTACAACATGCATGGAAAGTAAACAGTGTTGCTATTCTTTGCTCCCCTTTCGGGCCACTGCAACATCAGGCGATCGAAGTATTACTTGCGCCAATGGCACAACACATCCATCTTCGGGAGATCGAGGATTTTGAAAAGTGTTGTTAAAGAGAGAAATTTGTTATAAAAGGATAAAAGGATGCACTATAGAGAGTAGCAGTGCATGTCAGCTGATTTGTTCTCTTGTTCCCTTGAACACACACAGATCAGGCATGAAAATGAATGTGATAATTCAAACATTGACCTCTCCACTACCTCACTGTCCATGAATGCAATCCAATTGTATTTTTCTTATCATGCTCATCGAATTACTGAGATTACAGACAAGAATTGCCTTCTGTGTACTTTGTACTTCTACTGTAGGCAACAATTTTTACCTTTCATATAATGACTCAGCATCGATTTTCTGCTTAGTAAACTGGACATCAACTACACCAGGAATTTAAAATTGTATGCTGGTGTGCAAACCATATTTTTGTCATAAAGCAAAGAAAAATTTCCATACCACAAAATAAAGAGATTCAATATGAAGGTTGAAGAAACACAAACAAAAAATAAAAACAAGTACAAATTCTCAAGATTTAACCTTCATCATTTGTTCATTCAGTTGTTGTACAGTGGTTTTGAAGCCAGATGTCAGTATGAGGTTCTTGTTTGTCTTGTCCATGAGCAGAACTTCAACAGTGTAGCTCTGTTACAAGAG
Organism: Meghimatium bilineatum; assembly: GCA_034231615.1. Taxonomy (NCBI): domain Eukaryota; kingdom Metazoa; phylum Mollusca; class Gastropoda; order Stylommatophora; family Philomycidae; genus Meghimatium; species Meghimatium bilineatum. Next base: position 50,289,558 of record CM067305.1, read on the forward strand.
AGTAAATAGCAACCAGTCAGAAAACAAATTGCAGCACAGAATACAGCAGAAGGAATACACAATTTAGATATATATCTAATTTTCCGGCGGTACACACTCGCTGTAAAAAACAGCGAGGTACACAGCTTCCCAAAGTCAAGGTATTGGGTTCAAATCCAGCAGTAGGCAATTGGGCATGCAGAGAATTCAGAAAGCAGTGGCAAACTATTTATACGCCTTTCAGCTAACTGAAAAACATGGTCTTCATCAAACCTCTTCCATCTCGTCCTATCTTTAGCTATTGCTAAATTTGATTTCCATATATTTCCTAATGCAATAAAGTTTCCTCTTGCTTTTTGCATTTTCATCATGACATCTTTATCTCTCTGTCAATGTTGCTGCCAAGGTATCTATGTGAATATACCTCCTGTAGGACTGTTTAAACTAGTGTAATCTGGTTTCCATTAGCTCCATGTGTTCTCACAATCTTTTTTTTTTTCCTCTATGTATACTCATGCCTATTTGCTGTGACTTGTCATGTAAAGTATTCCTCTTGTTTCATCTCAACTGCAGTTGTGAGACAGCAATGAAAGATCATCCACAAAATCCAAGTCTTCTAGTTGTTTCATCAGGGTCCATTGGATTCCAAATCCATTATATGCTATTGTTGACTATAGTTAGCAAAATATAGAAATGACGAGACAACTTTGTCGTACCCCAGTTCTTATCCCCAAAGGATTTATTTCAAGTCCTTCATGGAGAACCCTATGTTTCATTCCTTCCTATGATTTTTTTATTAGGTTTGTGAACTTGGTTGGACTCCATAATGCTTTAATAACTTCCACAGTCACTTCCTATCTAAACTAACAAATGCCTTTTCATGACACACAAAAACAATATATAATGAATTCCACTGTAAGCTTTGTTCTACTATTATACATATGGTAAGACCATCCTATTGTATTGATCATATTGTTTGTGTTTATTTCTAGTTCAAAGTTGTTTCTTGATAAAGGTCATTATTGGACCGCAAAATGGAAAAATTCATTTTTCCTTTGTTTTCTGTTATTTCTCATTGACATTACTTTGCATTTGGTATTTTTGATATATATTAGTTATATTAGTAATCAGTGACAATAATACATTATGATAGGCGTTATCCTAAATAGAATATGCTAACAATTTTTTTTCTACTTAATTACCTTACAATTTCTTGCGGAGCATGGGTCTCAATAAATCTTCTTTCCTTTCAGATTTTTCAACATTTTACCCACATTCTTTGTATCTCTTTCTGATAATTTGTTTAAATTCTTCCTTTTTGTTGAGTATCCATGATTTTCTGAATTTTTATTGACTTTGCCTGTCTACATTATGGGGATGTAAACCTCACATCTAACCGCCTCAGTTTCTTCTTGCAACATGCATGACATGTGAAAGTGCTACTATTTTTTGCTCTCCTTCCATACCCCAGTAATAAACAAGCAATATACACTACACGGTAGCATATAGGATACTGCTGATCCAAGAACTCAACATTCAAGAGAAAAGAAAGTGAAGCTCGTGTTGATAGTTTAGTTAATTAGTCAATTTATCATCATTATCTTGGCCTTCCTGCCACATTCATGGGTGTTCTAATCTACTATTCAGCATGTTCTTCATCACTTAGTAACTGACTGTCTGGTTCTGTCCTGAAATTACCCAACATTTCACTCTTTATTAATCTTTTTTTATTCACTTAAGTATAATAGGACCTAAAAAGGGAGCAAAGAACTGTAACGCTGAACGGCAATACTGTGACACTAGGAGGTGACTAAGAAGTGTTGAATTTGGAAATGGCTACAACATTCCATAAAGGATTCAAAGAAAGATATAAAGCAAAGAACTTTGACTTGCCATATATGTAGTAGGAGGTGAGTGCTGGCAGTGGGTTTAGCTACCACATTCCATATAAAAATCATTAGATACACCTCATCTAAGGTTGAAACATAACAGAGATAAATTTTATAACATCAGAATGAGGTCAATCTTTTAAGTACAGTTTCCTAGGGAAATCTGGCTGAACAAATGGGCAAATGAGTTGACTGTTAGAAATTATTTGGTGAAAAGACAAGGCCAAGGGACAATGACAACATAAAAAAAACTCTGCAGGAGAAATAAATCCCTTCTCTCCCAGTTTTGAACCGGACATACAAGAGTCAATAGCCATTAAACCGTATCAGACCCCAGCAACTACCCATTTATAGACACTTTTCTTATCCCAATTAAACAGTGGAACACTTCCTTATCAGCTGTCCATTATCTTTCATCTGCCAGGAAAAAAACTCTTACAGACACCTTTAACAGTCATTAACCCACTTATGGATCACTAAGTCAACTCATAAGACTTGTACTTTTTTAAGAATGGTGTTGTGCTACCAAGAGTAGAACTACTCAGCAGAATTTGGATATCGGCCACAACATGTACACTTTCAAGGCAAGTAAAACACAAGTACTCACTGGTCTGTCTGCTGCCGACCTGATAAGCTGTTCAACCTGCTCATGTCCTGATGTCTTGCTTGATACAGAGGAACAAATATCTACAGCTCTCTTGCCATCCTTATCTTTAATATTCTAAGAAGAAATTTAAAAAATAACATAAAATTCTTAATGATGTTTTTGATGTACAGGAAATACATTACTTTATAAATATACTGTTTGTCCCTATCATACTGCCGCATAGTGCAGTGGTTAGCACACTGGCTTTGAATATGAGTGGTCATAGGTTCATTCCCCAGTTATGGTAGAAATGTTTTTCAGATCGTAATGTCTCACGGGTCGACCCAGCCTTAATTTGGTACCGGATTAATCTGGGAAGTAAAGACTGCGAGGGAGAGGAGATGACTACCATCATCATATAAGCAGAGCCACAATTGTGAGATCGCGAACATCTCTACAGAATTAATCAATGATATAGGTTAACGCTACTGTTTCAACTACTGTTTATTGCCTTTCCCCAGGTGGATGATGGCTTATATTATCCACACATGCCGTTAAGCGTAGGGATGGGAGCCTCAGTTTTTGTTCCTTCTTCTTCTTCTTCTGCGTTCATTCTCAAACTCTTACTGGATCTAGCAGGACCATGATCCTACTAGATTTCCAGCAGGATGTAGTCCAGAAAATGGAAATGCGTTGTGTCGCCGTTTTATTTGCGCCAATGGCCCGACACATCCGTCTTCGACAGGAGTTTTTGTTCCAAGGTCACATGTATTGAATTGTTTGGATTGAGCCCATGTTTGTTCAAGGTTATCTTGATGTTTCTATCCACAGTTTTCTTGATCTACCTTTGACTTTATGTCCAGATATCCTTTTATTAAATGCTATTACTGGTATCTGGTTTGGCTTCATTCTCATAAGGTGACAGAACCATTTTACTTGATGTCACCATTTTATATGATACCATCACTGTACAAAAAATAAAGTTAGTTAAGATAATACTTATAATCTATTATGTTGTGAGTGCTGCGACAGTAGTGATGTGAAATCACACCTTTATATTTATGCCACTTTTTGTTTTTCTTCCATTTCACAGTACTAAGTCATCTGACATCTTCACTGTTGTTTCTCAGTTCTTTTTTCTTTTTTCATTTAATTTTGCCTGATCTAACAATATATTTTTGTATGTCCTAACAATTTACTCTGTGGATGCCTGAGTAGATATGTTATCTTGATATGGTTGTATGGTACCTTGATACCATGGCCTGGTATCTGACTTCAGCACCTGGTGTTTTGACTAGACTGTGGTCTTGCTCGATGTAAAGGATGGCCAAATCAGTCTTAGTTTCCAGCCTCTGTTGGCTGTATTAAGTTCTATATCAAGAACTGGCATTGATTCGGCTTTTATTAGATAATACATAATAAGATACATAAGAAATTGCTTTTCAGCTGCTGTTAATTGTTTAAGCAACATTTATACAGAAAAATAATATTTAGTACAACATGAATGGTCAACTCCTCTCACCCCAAAACACAGCCCAGTTCACGTAAGTTGGGTTTGTGAGACTGGCCCACTAACTTCTCTAACACCAGAGCAAGTTCTGTCTATATTATCAAGCCCTAGAAACCTTGATTGTCTGCCCCTAATGTTTGATATGATTGATCTTTTCTTGCCAGCATCAATAAGAACATCTGCATTAATTTTCTTAACTGTTCATGGTATTTTCATCATTCTTCTCAGAAACCACATCTCTGTAGCCTCCAGTTCATTTTGAATTTGTTTGTTTAGTCCATGCTTCACACCCATAAAAAAAATTGGTTCGATGTAACATCTCAGCACTCAAATTGGGATCTGCATTGATAGTGTTCCATTGCACAAAATGGTTCTCATTTTTTGGTTTTTAATCCATCAAAAGGGAAATGACTGTTTTATCAACTTGATTTTCTATCCCAAAATCCAGAATCTGTATAGTTTTTTTTCAAACTTCCAACATGCACTTTTTCTCAGACATTACCAAATCAATATCAGGACACTTTAAAAGGCACTGGGCAAGTTGCTCATTTCCTTTCTTGGCTGCAAAATGCAAAGGAGTACTATTTGTGCCATCTAAAAGATTTGGAGATGAGCCAGCACTCAAAAGAACCTCCACAACACTGATGCAACCATACCTGTAGACAGAGGCAAAAAAGAGTTACATTCCTCATAGCAAAAATTATACCGGAAACTAATTTATTTTTCTTCTTCAGCAATCATTCTCAAACTCTCACTGCATCTCTCTTGAAACAGGACCATACTTCTACTAGATTTCCAGCAAGATGTAGTCCAGAGAATGAACTGATTGTGTTGTTGTTTTACTTGTGCCAATGGCCCAACACATCCGTCTTCGGTTGATAAATTTATTCAACAACATGGTTAATAATAGTTAAATGTATTTATATTCACTTACAGGGTATAATAAACCTACATCAGGGGTGGTTCCATCTTGGCTTAGTTAGTCTTGTAATTATTATTTTGTTCACTAGGATGATGACTAGGCCATAATCAATGCCACTAAGTTGTTCATTTATTATTCTTTCCTCTGTTATATTTACATATCAAAAACATAGATATTCTTTGTGACATAATATTATGCTTATTCTTAATTCTTAGAGACCATGAACAATTCTCACAGTATTCACTGTGTTTATTTGAAAACACACTAACAACACTGTCAACATTCTTACAACATTCGTTCTTGACACTGTAATATATGTAGGTATTTTTTCTGTGTTGTATGTTTATGAGAATGTGAGTACATTTATGATATTAAGTACATCTGTTTCATTTATTCTTGTTGTTGCAATCAAGAATTCTTCTTGTAAAATACTATATTAAATTATTCACAGCTTGACAATAAAAATATATAAGCACTAATTGTATTCACAACTGCTATATATGAAAGAACTGAATACAACTACAGAACTGCCATGTTACAGATTTCGTCATTGCTTACCAAGCAGCATAATGTATAGGGGCACAATTGACACTGTCAAGCTGTGAGTGAGGATAACCCTGTTTAAGCAGTATTTCAACTTCAGTTTTGTCCCCAGCAGCAGCATAACTGTGTAAGGGATACTGGACACGCCAGCTTGGACTTCTATCAGAAGTGATTGGAAATGGTATAAATAAAATATGATCAAGCATATACATTAGAATTAAACTAAAATTATAACAGTTAAAAAAGACATGCATAGCAACTATAAATATACTCATACATGAAGAAACCATGTTATCTAGGATTACAAAAATAAAATATACTGCGACTATAATTTTTAAAATTTTCACCACATTTTTGTGTTGTTCATTCTAAAACTATAGCTAGATTCCTGTAACATGACAATGGTTATACTAGGTTTACAGCAGGATGTAGTACAGAAAAGATGCATTGTGGCATAGTTTTTCTCTTCTTCTGCGTTTACTCTCGGCATTAAACGGAGTACACCCGAAAGTGTGTATTTTTTTCATAGATGGCGTGGTAAAGGTTAATGCCTTTCATAATGTTTATATTTTTTTAAGTATTCCCTACACACTGATTGTGAAGGCCCGAGCACTCTGCATGTATTTAACAAACCACCATCAGTGTATATAATCATATTATCTCTGGCATTCTTGCTGATTAATTCCTGCATCTCAGACTCAACAACAATAGATTCCACTTTCTCTTTCTTTATTTAGTGTTATTATCAGAAATAATACTAGTAATAAAGTTGGATACAATGTTCTTGTCTTTTGTTCTTAACTGTTTTTGTTGTCTTTAAAGGTCCCAATTGGACCGACACGTTGACTGTTGTGTTTGTTCCTTTTATTTATTGTTATTTTCTATATTTTATTATTTTATATTGATATAGTAACCTATTTACTTTATTTGCATTTACCTTGGATACAATGGATACAGTGCTAAAATTAGGCTAGACATTTCCGACAAAGTAAACAAATAAAGTTGCAAATTATCAAAACAGGCAAAAGATCAACATTTTTCCATTACCATGCCAAATGTAAATTACATAACTTCCATCCTGCATGCCAGATTGTTTTTTGACAATTTGCATAATGAAGATGAAAAATGTAAAATCAAAAAAAAAAATCTAATGACTGACTCACATGCTCTTGTTCGATCTATGTATTTTTTAACCTGTAGAATGCTGTATTTACATTTACGTAATTTCTGTCCTGCTGTTGAATTAATTTTCAGAAATGTTACGCAATCGTTGGTGGCTGTTTTTAAATTGCGATAACTTTTTTGTTGTTAGAGATATTTAAATAATTTGTTCACATATAAATAAAGAATTGAATTATGCATATTTCTTCTTCTGCGTTCATTCTCAAACTCCTACTGGATCTAGCAGGACCATGATCCTACTAGATTTCCAGCAGGATGTAGTCCAGAAAATGGAAATGCATTGTGTTGCCGTTTTATTTGCGCCATTGGCCCGACACATCCGTCTTTGGCGGGAATTATGCATATATTGTTGTAGGTTTTGTTTGTTTTTGTGTGATACAAGACATGTAAGACAGTCTCAAAGACAATTTCCACAAAAACCCAACAATTTTTTACCTTTAGAACGAAAATACAATTGCATGAAGTTTATTAAATATTCCAGAGTGGAAACAGTATAAGATAGACCTAATTAGCGTGCCATTCACTGATTAATCATTATAACTTCACAGATTACAAGGATTACACCTTCAGGTATGTCTTAAAATCCTTTTATAAACCTAGATCTAGTCCAGAAATGTATCCTTCAAACTTGGTTGATGTTTTAATATCAAATTTGATAAAACAGTGTGGTGTAACTAATTTTCGAGTGTGGAAATGACTTATCTCTCCATAAATAATCATTTGAATCACAATCCATAATAATTTTAATTAAAATTCGATAAAATATACATCTATAAAACAGAATTTACCATAATGGCGATGCTCTTGTTTGAAATGTTCAATATGTTGCGAAAATATCGATATTCACATGACATTAGGCATATGGTTGCCCCTAAAACTTTTGGAAAAGGTAGTCAATTGAATAAAATGCCAGATTTAACAAATCTGGAGAGAAAAATATTAAATATTGGAGATTTTTTATTGATTGAAGTGTACCTAGCAACTGCGGTCTACGGCGGCAAATATACTCGCTGCTTGCTAACCAGAGAAGGGGAAATGTCTGTGAATAAAGTTGCCGCACGCGTCTTAAAGGTTAAAGAAGTGTCTTTACCTATCATATTTCTGATATTTTTTCATAATCAAACTAACAAGCTCATAACATCATATGTGAAAATAAAATACTTAGATGTCACTAATCTTCTCAACCCAATCTTAAATAGTAGATCTAAGAATATTTCTTTGACAGACAACCGTGACAATGTGATTTATATTCAATGCACAGTCCTAATGTAGTCACTTCATAACGAAACTAACATTCTCATAATATCTTGGAAAACAAATGTAATTCCCAACAATTCTGCATCATTAGAAAAAAATAATTAAAAAAACATAATCCATAAGAACTTCACTAAAAAAATCTTCCATTTCAACTCATTTGCTATGAGTGAATCAGAATAGCTGAAACTTTGAAAATTCCTTCATTTTGCCAGTTCCTTTGAACATGACCTTGACCAGAAAGTAAGCGAGATTAATTGTAGCAGTGTTCCCACTTTTCCCGGAAAGAAAATGATAAATGTAACTATTTATTGTAGTTACAAAACTCCTTAGCTACGGTCAAAATTCTGATACTATGGTGTTGAATGGAGTACACCCGAAAGTGTGGGTTTTTTCATATCCTGCATGGTAAAGGTTAACGCCTTTCATATTTTTCTTATTATATTCATTTACCACTGTGGTATTACATGTAATACACACACATAAAGCAAAGTTCTTCATTGCAGCTTTGCAGTGACTGATTTATTCTACAATAAGCTTCACCTAAACATGTGAGCCAGCTAAATAAACTGTTTTAAAGTTGAAAAAGTCATATATATATATATTATTTACCAAACTGTACATAGTTTTACTGCATTTTCCCATTATTTCACTGGCACAATACTAGATGAAGGGTTTACTTTCACACTTTTTATAAAATCTGCGCTAATCCGAAATTTAATGACATCATTTACTGACGGCTCTTTACTGGATACAAAATGGCCAATGTTATCATAAGTTTGTTAGAGATGTAGAAAGTCTGTTACAGTCGTGAGGACTGATGCCGTTTTCGACAATCTGCACAACATCCACTGAGAGGCCCACTCGTACAACCCTCCTAAATAAAATATCTCCACCCCCAAACCACTGATCAGTAATTATAGACAAGGGAAATCATTTGTGGGGAAATAAATTGCCAAAATTTTGTTCAGCTTATCGCAAAAAGTCCCTTTCTCTGGGATTGTACAAATTCACATCTTAAATATATATATCACAGATGAAATTTATAATTAGTAAATATCACTAATTATATGTACTTTCTTTTATAATAAAGCTACTGTTATTTTACTTACGGTAAATTTATAGCACTATTCATTATCTTGTCATATTTGGGTATACTTGGCCAGTGTTGGTTTATCACATAAGTATTTGGCTGAATAGAAGACAAAGAAAACTATAATACATAAAAACAGTTTTTCTTGCAAAAAGTAACAAGGTATGACTATACAATCATCCATTTACTATTGTGCATTTGGCAGGCCAGCAGAAACTGTTAAGCAGTGCTGCCACTGTAGAACTGGTAGGAAAATATATTTTATCAACCTGCAATGTATAGAAAATGTCCCTTTCTTCTCTGCCAAAAATTCAGTCTTTTATATTAATTTTTATATTAATTTATATTATTTAATATAATTTGTCTTTAAATTGTACTTCCATTGTTGAGTAAATTACTTCTGAACAAGATATTGTAATGCTCTTACCTTAGTTTTATAAGGCAGAAAGGATCCAAATAAAGGATTAATCACAACAGTATCACATTTCTCAATAGATAACATTTTGGCTAAAGTTTCATTGGCTATCTTCACAACTTCCTGTGGAGCAGCATTTCCACTTCCTCCTGGGATACTTTCAGGAACTATGCGACTGGAAATGAAAACTGGATTGTGAACTGTGAAACGGACGCGATATTCTGCTCCTTGTCTGAACATGCTCTCAATGGCATTTGATCGCATATGTTTCTCCTTTAGCCAACTGTGAAACAGAAAAAAATAGCTACTTTTCATTGAGGCTTCACATACAATTTTGATTTTTATTTATATTACAAGAATAAGGTCACAACACTTCACTCTTAAAATAAATATTATATTAGTACAGTTTTTTATCAGACCATCATTATGTTTCAATGGCAAAATTTGGTTCATGTTTACTTAACGGTACCAACTTTTTAGCAAAAAGAAAAATGAAATAAATAACAAGGGACAGGAAAATCGGTGGTATTCATTGATTGTTTCCCTTGGCTGCAATAATCTATCAGTCGGTGGACATAAAGATATTTATTTTGTTAAAGACTGATTTTTGTAAGAGTTGTATGTGTAGAGAAAGACTGATTTTTGGAAGGATTGTATAAGTAAGGAAAGACTGATTTTTGGGAAGCAGAATAGCATTCCACTGCATTCTTTCCCATCTGCAATTCTCATGCACATCACTCGACAGGAGTCAATGAAAAGCCCAGCCATAACAGAATCGACATATCGTGGTGGCTGGTATGTTGGTGAAATGTAAACATGTCAACCTTCAGCTCAATACACTGTTGGTGCTGCTTAATATTGCACTTCCAGTTGATTCTTTCCTTATTGTAGTAATATAACATCATAGAATGACTCTGCGTGCATATCTTTGCATCTGGGAGCAGTTCTCGCACCTGTAACATGCATACTGAATCTCTATTGGTTGCAGATAGGCTTAAAAAACTTATGAAATTCTTTTGAGAAAATATGGATTCATATATCCTTTTAATGATAACATTTTCGAAAAAAATTGGGGGATAAATCTATCCACAGATTTCGAAACTTGTTTGAGAGTAGTAATATCACTTAGCAGAGAATGCAGAGAATGGTGTCCCACAGCTGTGGAGAAAGAAGTGCAGGCTTTAATCAGTGAGAATACCAAAGAGGGGGATGTGATTATATACACTGATGGATCTGTAATTAGGCATGTTCGCAGTGCTTGGGCCTTTACAGCTCAGTGCGCAGGTAAAACGATCAAGGTGGAAAGTGGTGCCTTTGCGGTCACTACGAGTAGTATGACCATGGAGACTATGGCGGTGACCAAGGCATTTGAGTGGCTTCGCACACAGAAAGTAACGCAGGTCTGCATCTTGAGTGACTCTATGAGTATGATTAAGAAGGTACAAGTGGGTCTCGTTCGCGAACAGTGGATTGAGGCCTTGAGAAATACGAGCTTGAAAGCGGTTACATTTATTTTCGTGCCGGGACATGTGGGCGTTCGAGGCAATGAAAGAGCGGATCAACTGGCATCATGTGCGATTGTGGCAAAGGGCGATGGGGCAATGGATCGCGCTGACGTTTTGAACTCCTTAAGAGATATAACACGCGAGAGTGAGACTAATGTGGATGATGATTCCTTTTCAATGGCTAGGATTAAAGATCAGGGATTGAAATGCGGTGTTGCTAAGTCGGTCATTCTACATTAGGTCTGCCGTTTAGGCCTAATGTTTCTGTAAACTTCAAAGTATTTGCAGAAATGCCGCTAAATGAAAATGCATATTCCAGATGTCATTTCATTACTAATCTAACATGCTCATATATATTATTTGTGGAAGAAATTAAATGCGCCAATCTTATGTACGTTATCCGCTAGGCTCATGCTGAAGTCGGATGTGTCAGACCGAAAGGCGCAGATATCGCAGCAATGCAGGTAAACCATGACACAACGCATTCCATTCTCCGGACCACATCCTGCTTATCTGCAGGAGTTTGAAAACGAACGCAGAAGAAGATCCGCTAGGCTAGGTTTAATGTTCCTACAACTTTCGAAAAATTGTGAAGCCAGAAATGACTAACCTGAACGGGAGCTATTCACTATTCAACTATACTCATGATACTTTATGCATATACTGATAAACAACTACTGCACCAAACCATCAGCTATTTAGGCCGGGAAATAATGTCTGAATCCATGAATCCAACAAATTTGGCTAAGAATAAGAATTAAAATATTCAAATATGACCATCATTTCGAAAGATTTAGTCAGATTGAGAAAATAATTGTCAATAATTGAATCAGATGTCACCAAGCTTAGTTTTCAAGTGGAAATTAAAGTACATTATGTCTTCTTCTGATTCCTGTGTTTTACAAATGTACGCTGTCAGTTTACGCAAATTAATCTGTGTTGAAAGAGTGCACAGTGAAAGGTGGAATTTTCAGACTACAGTTGCTGAATATACCTCGACCTTGGTGGAATTTCAGACTGGTGCATGTAAAAGTTAAATGTCAAGTAAAGGAAGTGGAGAGAAAATTTGAGTCAACAATTTTTTTATTTTTTGAGTTCATTTTCAAACTTATCTTGTAGGATCTAATCAGATAACTGAATGAGTTTAAACATGGTTTACAGCTTGAATATGGTATTTCTGCCAAATTCCATTTAGCATGGTATTTTTGGTGACATTGACTGTCTGTGAGGCAGCTAATCAATCCCATTCTCCACTCTCAGTCACATCTTGCTCATAGATCATAGTTTTACTGTTATTTTTTCACCTTTCTGTGCCCTGGCAACACACAGTGAGTCAATTATTCACATGCATAGACTAGCACAAAACAAACACACTCACGTACACAAATTGTAAAGATTTCAAAATAAAATTTAAAATATGGGTGAAAGGGTTACTGGGGAAAAATATACATGCTGAAGAAAAAACAAAACTAAGATAAGTGATTTACCAAAAATGGGTCATACAATGAAAGCTCTTGACCAGTTATCACCAGGAAATCACTTGAAATTAAGGCAGCAAGAGTGAGCAGGTCATGTAAAATATAGAGAAGAGGCATTGAAGCAGATGTGGGAAGACTTTTATACTAATTAGGATTTTTATACTAAGAAATAAAAAATATGTGTCAGACTGAAAGGTGCAGAAAATGCAACTAAGCAGTAAACCATAAAACAAAAAATTCCATCCTCTGGAATAGTCGGAATTTGTAAAGAAATACAGAAGAAAAAGAAGTAAAATAAGGGCCTTTTTATACTAAAAGAAACTCAAACCATATTAATATCATAACTCAGGTACCTTTCTAGATGCTGTAAGAGTTTCTTAGTTGAAGAAGGAAAATGTACAGTTCTGTTGTTCACAACCTCAATTACATATTCCAGAGGATAAAATGCTGGAGAATTCTGGGTTTGTTCTGGAAACTTCTTGACTTTTTCTGGAGGAATTAAGATATTAAAAAATTGTATAGGCCTAAGTAGCAAAAAAAAAATATCTTTAAACTTAAACCAGAATATACCGCTGAAGACGGATGTATTGGGCCATTGGCGCAAATAAAACGGCAACACAACGCATTTTCATTCTCTGGACTATATTCAACTGGAAATCTTGTAGGACCATTGTCCTGTTACAAGAGAAATCCAGCGGGAGTTTGAGAATGAACGCTGAAGAAGAAGAAGCAACCAGAATATCCTCCATAAAGTTCAGAGATGCAAAATATAATGTCAATGTCTTTGTGCAAAACAGGCTTCTGTAGATTACCCAGAAGCCATAATGAAGTTAAATGTGTCAGGCCAAAGACGCAGGTCTTACAGCCAAGCTGTAAAAAAATGACCAACACATTTCATTCTCCAAACTGCATACTACTAATCTGCAGGAGTTTGAGAATGAATGAAGAAGATAGGACCCCCTCCCACCCTGAGGGAGTAGAGAACTTCCTCATAAGGCAATTCATACCTCTAAGTGTTAAAATCTTCTGGGAAGAAAGACTTCCACACTGTACAAGGATAAAAGAATTTATTGCCCATAATTTCTAGAAATCAAAACAAACAAACTGTACATCATTTTTCAATATTTCTGCACTTTATATACAGTACTACCAAAATATTATTCTTCTTCTTCTTCAGCGTTCATTCTCAAACTCCCGCTGGATCTCTGTCCTACTAGATTTCCAGCAGGATGTAGTCCAGAGAATGGAAATGCGTTGTGTCGCCGTTTTATTTGCAACAATGGTCCGACACATCCGTCTTCGGCAACAACAAAAATATTATTCAATAAATATAGAGATCAATGATATTAGCATCGATAGGTATGAAGATGTTACTTATACACATACTATCTATTCCGGTAAACATAAATAACAAAAGCAAAAGTGAATTTAATGTTTTAGCAAGCTGTGACCTTTGTTACAAAAACAAATGCAGAAACACATTAAAAATATGTTGTAAAGTGTGCCATGGAATGATCTCACAAAACTTTATTTGTCAATTAATCAACAGAATGTTTACAAGACAGAAGTTCTGATGTAAAATAAGAAAATTATGTACTTCTGACAAAGGTCACAGTTTGTCAAAATATTGAGATGTTACCTAATGAATAACATCTTGAGGCAGCTAGTTAATAGTGAGCTTGCTCACTATCATCGGGCTACAGCGCGCAAAGTTCGAAACCACATCAAGACAAAACAAAGTTTGTCGGGGTTGTGATTTCTCGCCTGACATGATCAACCCTCCAGTCGACCAAACTGTAAATTGGTGCGTGACACATGATTTAGGGAAGGTAAAGACAGCAAGGAAGGGAACTAGCCCCCCCCCCCACCTAATAGTTACCAGCTTAGTATATCCTCTTAGCACATGAAGAGTAATCTTCATCCCCGACAGCAGGTTGCTGCACATGTTAATATTACCAGCTTAGCTGTGATACTCTTCCCATATCTGTTTGTCAGATTTTCTCTGACATTCTGGTTATTAGATCTTTCTTCTTCTTCTTCTGCATTAACTCTTTGTTAACCAGCATGATTTTTTTCATGTGGTTTGAGTTTAAGAGCATGAATATGTTAACTCATAGTTTATAGTAGGGCTACAGTTTTTGCAACTTTCAGCACAACACACCCGGCTTCCGCAAGAAACATACCAAAACTGTGTGTTATTATATGTGTTTGCAGTGATTAGCAAAACCTCATTATCCTGTTTCTAGCTTTATCTAAACTGTGACAGCCTTCCAATCTGTTGATAGGCATATGGAGTTTATCAATTCTGACTGTAAAAGTTTATCAGCCACTGTGTTCTGAGACTCTAAGCAATAAGTATCCCTGAGTGATAGTTTAGGGCGACTGTCTATCTTGGTCAAGGTGCTCAGCTGCTCATGAACTAATTTCATGTATGAAGATTATCCATTGTCCACTGTGCCCACAAGATACTGAAACCTTCCTCATCTGTGAACCTGGTTCCAATATAGGAAACTAATGACACATTAAGTTGGACTTCGGTCAATTCATCCTACAAGACAAGGTTCCAATCACCAGCAGCATGAACATTTCATCCAAGTGTGAGCTTCTACATTCATTCATCTGCAGAGCAGATGTGGCTTTTTGCAACAAAATTTGTAATCATCATCACAACCTATTGGAAGAAGATAGAAAGCATGCTCTGAACCATGAACACTGTTTTAGTAATGTCTGCCATATTTTCTGTCCTGAGTGTACCACTTGCACTAAGTACTGCTCTCTAACACTGTGCTGTCTTCACCATAGACACTGTACTCAATAAAATGATCATTTTATATATTTTATCAGAGCTTACACCATCGTGGCCTGTGAGACCCACGAACCCAGATTTCCAGGCCAGTTGTTGTCTGGCCTGTTCTGTGACAGTTTTGTAGGCTGTGATGATCTAGATGACCAGCTCAGATATATTGCTTGTCGGAGTGAAATCAATTCCTACTCTTATTCCTCTTCTGCATTCATTCTAAAACTCCTGCAGATTACCAGTATGCAGTCTGGAGAATGTAATGTGTTGTGTCATGGTTTACAACTTAGCTGCGATATCTGTGCCTTTCAGCCTGACACATCAAACCTCAGCATGGCTTCTGAGTCACTTTGACCCTATATGGAATGCGACAGCCAATTTAACCCACAATCTTTTTTAGTCACCTCTTATGACATGCATGGAAAGTAAACAGTGTTGGTAATCTTTGTTCCCCTTTCAGGCCTATCAACACATGGGCAAATTCTTATTTCATCTTCACCTGCACAGCCCTGGTTTCTTCTTCTTTTTCCGCGTTCGTTCTCAAACTCCTGCAGATTAGCAGGATGTAGTCCGGAGAACGTAATGTGTTGTGTCATGGTTTACAGCATTGCTGCGATATCTGTGCCTTTCGGCCTGACACATCCGACATTAGCATGGCTTTGGGTCACTGACCCTATATGGGATGGGACAGCCAACTCCATCCCATAACCTCCTTAGTCGCCTTTTACTACATGCGTGGAAGGTAAACAGTGTTGCTATTCTTTGCTCCCCTTTTGGGCCCCAGCAACACACAGGCGACAGCCCTGGTTTGATCTGTTAAGTATTAAGCAGATGTTTCACACGTGCACGTAATCTACCTGTTACCAGGATGTACAACATACAAATGCTTTTAGAGTCTTGGTTATTTGCTAACCCTGTGAGTCACACAAAAGCAAACCATAGACTTTGCATCCTATTATTAGATTTATCAACACTATGCTTGCAACTTACTTTCTAAGAAAACTACCAATTGACAACATACCATTTAGACTGACAGGGACGAAGTACAAACAGAACTGTGAAAGAGACTCCCTTTGTGATCCAGATATGTCGCTGCTCCACTGGACATGCAATGCTCTTTCCCCTTGCAGAAAAATAGACAAAAGTGCCAAGAAAATAAGCAATACACACATAATGCAGTCATAAAATTTAAGCAAGGTGGATATAAGTGAAAAGTACACAATTAATTATTATTTGAAATTAATTATTAAATTATTATTTTAAGTAATAATTGCAATTTCATTAATTATTATATTAATTAATACCCTGTAATAAAAAATAATGGATCTTTACAGGAAATTGCAATTCAATTACTGTTTAATTTTTAGGTGCTACCAATACGTATCACCACTACAATATGGATGGTCGATGTTTGAAGCACCTAGTCAGACAAGTGGAGTTTGCGAAGCAAGTTCAGTATCAACTGCTAATGTGCCGACATTCTTCCTTGTTAAATATTCTCCTCGTTCCTCCCTGCTGGGATCCTGTTCTACTACTGCCACACTTAATACCAAATTCTTCAAATCTCAGCCTCGATGTTTCAAACATTGCAGTGTCTGCATCCGGCAAGCGCACATGAAGCAGCTTTAGTGCATTCTCCTTATCCATTGTTAATGCCCTGTCTATTAGTGCCTAAGATGGAGGACGTGTGTTTCTGTTCTTGATTCCTTTGTATACGTTAATCGATGATCTAACAAATCGTCATTGTAAAACTCCCAGTGTTTCTGTAACAGATGTTATAGTTCTAAGCAAATATGAAACCATCAATAAATATTTCAAATTCGTATACATCAGCCACATACTTAGAATGAAGGAAGATAGAATTCCACGACAAGCCTTCATGTGGACACCAGACGGGAAAAGAAAACAGGGAAGACCAAAAACAACGCTCAGAAAAACTTTTATGAATGAACTCAAATCAACAGGCATAAATGCACAAGACCTGTAATCCTTGACAACTGACCAACAGGCATGGAGAACTATGACATCCGCCCTATGTGCCAAACTTAGCAAAAGAGGAACTGACTGATTAGTGCCTAGGATGCCAGTCTCTATGCTCTCCAAATACTGTGAACACTGGCACATACTGGACAGTTGTTAGATGTAGTATGCCATCCACTCATATCAATATCAGCCAATTTTGACTTTTCGCAGCATGGACTTGAACATGAACTCAATGACTGCTTTTGTAATTGATGTTCCAGAGATCCATTTGAGGACAGCAGAGAACTTCCATCCTCATACTGAATTTAGTTGTTCTGTATGCTCTGTTGTTCTCAGCAACAACTATACCAGGATAGCTGGCTGTGAAGCCCCAGTCATAGGTAAATACTAAATAAAGTATGCAGGTTACTAGATAACTATGAATATAAAATAATCAGAAATAACAAAAAAACATAGAACAAAGACAATTATTGATGTGTCAGTGATGAGTTTGTGCTTCGAAACCATTGTCAAAGTCTTGGCTGTGTTTTTTTTATATTTGTGTTGTTTAATTGGGTTTTTTTCTTAAAAAGGTCCCAATAGGACTGACACGTCAAAGGTCCCAATAGGACCGACGTCGATAATTGTCTTTGTTCTATCTTTTGTTGTTATTTCTGATTATTTTATATTGATAGTTATCTAGTAACCTGCATATTCTGTTTAGTATTTACCTATTATTTGTTTTCTTACTACGGCACTTTCCATTTTGTCGGGCATCGATATTTTGGTTATTTATAGAAACCCCAGTCAGACTTTTACCACGATGCAGAGACCCATCTGTGAACACAATTATATCATCATCTCTAAATATTCCGATATTAAATCAATATCAATCATTCATCACTTTTGATCTATTTTACCTCCTTTGCCCCATCTCTCTTTTTCAGTTACACAAACGTATACCTTTGATATTTGTCACTTGGTGCACATAAGTAAGAACTGATGCTCTTGGCTCCTCTTCTGCTACTTTCATTTGAAACATTGGCAGATACTTGGCAGGTTTGACCTAATAAAATGTTTAGTTCTTCATATTATATCAATGATGGAATTGTTATAAGTACTGCATAACCTAAATTCAAAATGGATGTCTATCACTTAGTGGCAGATCAAGATAAACAGTAAAAATGGTTGCAGCTACACAAATTGATTTGTAATATCAATATTAATATTCATATAATCCATAACCTTTCAGGGTCAGTATGGGTACTGCACTGAATGCATCTCCAACAATTTCTATATTCAGCAATGAGGACAAGAGTAGAAAATATATATATTATAAGTACCATGACAGCTGGCGTAGGCGATCATGGCTCTCCACAGTTTTATATCTTCAGTATTATGTATTAAGATCATTGTTGTTTCCATACCAGGTTGTTAAACTGTCTAAAATGTTGTCTCACATTGTCGCCCTGTGTCTCTGTTGCCTTCAATCTTGCCTGTTGTGACTATATTCTCCAAATCTTCTTGTCTCGTAATGTGACCAAAAAAATGAAGATCTACATGCATCTGAGAATCACAGCAATGTGATAAACAGATGTGTCTTGTCTTTGTGAATACAAAATATATAGTTTCTGTGGTATTTAATTTTGTTTAACAGATATATAATTTATTTTCACTATAATTATGCTAATTAGCCGCCATTTTGAATATAAATTAGTTCTGTATCTATCCGAAAATTCCAGCTAAGTGATCAACAGGTCTTTGGTAGTAGTCTTTTCTGCACGAACACAAAACTGTCTAATTTGTATGACATTTTATTAAAAATAACTAAGATAATTCCGAAATTATGATTTCAGCTCTATTAAAAGTATATTTTGTGGTTCAAAGTTCAGTTTATATTTTCCTATATGTTTCATGTAAATTATTTGTATGCCAAATTATTTTTTTTTAAATCATAACTTTTTTCAGGATTGACATACAAACTTGATTGAGGTCTTTTAGAATTGCAATTTTCAAGGACTATTTAACTATAGTATTTTTAATGATATTGCACTATTTTAACAATTTTGTCCAAATACATACAAAGCTGGATGTGCCTAGCCATTATCACAAATAGAACGGAGATACATCCTTCTTTATGAACTCCATCCTTCCTTCTGGAAATCTTGTAGCATTATAGTCCTACTAAAAGAGAGATCCGGTGGGAGTTTGAGAATGATCACCCCAAAAAAAAAAGTTTAAGAGGGATGGGTCTTAAATAACATTATAATAAAACACTGACTCCGCAGCTACATGTATACAAAATTAAAGATTGGCAACACAGCCGTGTGTAAATATGGGCAGACAACAAAGCATATTCTTCAGAAATGCCCAGAATAAGAAATGATGAAGCAAATGCACTGGCTCAGAGAAACAGCAGTGGAAGAAATACTCTATGGACCTCTAAATAAGATATCAAACAATCAGGATTATAGAAGAGATAAAACTTCAGATATAAGCACATTCTGAGCATACGAAAGAAGAAGAATTGAACATTTTATTGAACATTCCTAGTTTTGTGTTTGATTTCACTTCTTTTAATTTTCATATATATCCTAACGCAGTAAAATGTCCTCTTGCTTTTAGTATTCTTAGCTGATGTCTATCCCTCTATATCGGTGTTTCCATGGTATGTGTATGATTCTTACATCCCCTGTAGGGATCTTCACCTAGCATAACCTGGTTTTAACTTCCATTTACTCTCATAATCTTTCCCAATCCTCTGTGTATATTCAAGACTATTATAAATTAACTTACTTAAGATTAAAGACACAATATATGGAACTAACCTTTTCCCCTGGTGGTGTTTTACTATCTAATAGCAGTATCTCATAGAGTTGTGGCTTGTAGCCTTGCCCTGAATGTCCTTGTTTGGGCCTTATTACAGCAACAATCACTTCCATGATGTGAATTATTAACTAGCCTATACCATAGATAATATAAAATATTAGATAAAGAATTTAAACATTTTAGTTGCAGAATGTTGCTAGTTGTGAGAAGAAACTGCAGGAATTATCAGAACAAATCAACAAAAAAGTAGTGAATTGGAGTTGAAACTCGCATTAAAAGAAAAAACTATCATCCTTTATCAACAAATCTTCTGCTAATATTAAGATTATAAATAAATAGAAAGAAAATGATAAATGTAAAGTATTTTGTAAGGATATGAAGAATGAACAAAGTAGTCCTGGTCACAGGAACTAGGTTCTATGATGAAGTGTAATGCCACAATTTGGAGGGTCCTCTACTTCAGGGAGGAGGATAATCAACAACAGGACATTTCAACATGAAAACATATAATTGTAAATATAGAATGCTGGTGGGGGTTTTCACAAAAAAGAAAGACTCATTCTTGATTTGAAACTGGCCTCACAGCATGTGGGGCATTTCCATAAGTGCTCCACCCTCTGTTCCAGCAGCCATTCGACTTGATGGTGTTTCGAGTCTAATGCTGCTGAAACAAACGTTGACATCAGGGCACAACTCTGGCCCTTGCAACAGGTTTCTTTGTTGTTCCGCCCACCCACGCCGTGTCCATAACTAGTTCAAGCACAACGTCTGCCTGTTGGAACAACATGGTAACTGTTATCGGAGGTTACGACTACGGGAGACTCATTATACAGTCATATCATCTTATAGAAATATAATATTGCATGATAGACCTTGGTGGTTGCTCTCTCATTTTTAATGATTCCACAGTGAAAAGGCAGCTAATGGAGAATAATAGTTCAAAATCTTTGGATATTGCAAAGCTCTAATCAGATCCCACACAATGTAACTTTATTTCTTCAAGTTATTATTGATGGATAAACAACAGTTGAATTCATCCACGTCCAGCTTTATAAACCAGAGTTAAGATCCTGCCTTCATTAACCACTGTGAGGGAGAAGAAATCTACATGGAGATGACAGAAGCTAGAACAGACCACCACATTTAATACATTAAATCAATATGGTTATATGAGAGCAAATGTAGAAGCAAATGCAAATATACCATCAAAATAACATTAGCAAAACAGTGTCAACTATAGTCTGTAAAGTAGTGTAATCCTAAATTAATATGGAAAATCATTCAAATTTAAATTATAAATTAATGGTTAAGATTATAAGTACTAGGGAAATTTCAAATCCACTCCTTGATAGTAAGATACTTTAGATACACATCATGATAAAAATGTTACAATTTTGTCATAACAACTATAAACACTTGAACAATAACAATAGTTATTTAAGTTATTAGTTATATTGTTTTAGTTTAAGTACAAGATCAAGTCGTCTCAATTGCAATTCATGGCAATTGTCAATATTATTATTGTTGTGTTGTTGTCTATGCATTTTTGTGTAACTATCGGTAACAACAATACAATCACAATAGACATAGTACAATATTTATTTTGTGTGCAAAGTAACTAGTTTTCTATTATCTTACCCTCAGTTTCAGTTAATTGAAACACCATTAAACAAATGGATTAAATCTGAAGTTAATTATATTAAATTAAAACAGTTTTAGTAGCATTTACATCCACTATTTTGTACAAGAAAACTTAGCAGAAAACTAGGAAGTTTCAGAATACCAGATTTTTAAATAGGCCTACTCAAGACTCCGAACAAAATTAAATTAATAATAATAATATTAAATTTCTTAATATTAAATATCTTTATATGTTATTGCTCCAAAAGTATAGGCCCCGATGTGATCAATACGAAAATATTGTATATATATATATAGTATAAGTATATATATATTAAGCTGTTTTATAAATAACGATATTTTACAGATGGGAAAATAAAATTAGTGTTTTATTGCTGCACATACTGTCATTGCCAGCTTGGCAAAAGAACAACCCTTTCGTTTTCATTTGGTCATGGATTATGGATTATTGACTCGACTACGTAAAATCTTTTTTTTTATTTCCTCTTTCCGCTGAGTACAGTGTGATTATTTTTCCATGAATCTAATCACACGAGTAATCGGCGAAGATGTACTATTGATTATTTTTGGTTCGGAAATGACATGATTACGCTCTGGGCAGGCTCATGTGTCGTGTGCTCAGTATCTCCAGCACATGTAGAAGGGTATGCATGCGGATAGATCCTGTTGATCGCAATATTAATTCTGTCCCGTATGCGTTCTGTTCTACAAGTATCACCTTTATTAAGAAGTCGCCTTACATTATCATATATGGGTTTTCAAACGTAGTGTTCGCAACCAGCGCGCAGAGTATCGTTCATTCATTTTCCTTTTGCGCTGAAGTTAGGGCAGAGGTCAGATCTCTCCAATTCTGTCTGTTCAAATCTATTCTAGTTCTTGAATAGTATGGATATTGATTGTTTTACTTTCTCTATGTATTGTTATTCTGAGTGTTTCTTTTGGTCTACCCCTGTCTCTTTTTCCTGTAGGTATCGATTCAAGAGATTGGTTGATGTATTATGTTGATGTATGCGTGTAGGACATACCCGGTGTAGGACCACAGGCGTTTTCTGATAACATCTGTGATGAAATTTTGATGTGTCTCTTCTCTGATGTTCGTGCGTGTGCTGATTGACTTTGACCTCAAGATATTAGACAGTCTGATAAAGGCACTTGATGCTAGTGCAATGCAAGTTGTAATTTCTGACATGACATCACCGTCGATTGTTAATTTGCTTCCTAGATAGGAGAATTTGTGTACCTTTTCAAATTGTTGTCCATTTAAAGTAATTGCGTTAGGTGAATTGGTGAAGTCCATAATTTTTGTTTTTGATGAGTTGCTTTTGAGACCTATTTGTCCTGCTATGAGTTTTAATCTATCAGTTTTTGTTTGTGCATCTTGGTGGTTTTCACTCAACAGTGCAAGATCATCTGCAAAATCTAGATCTTCTAGTGTAGTTTTATTTATCCATTTGATTCCTAAATTTGGATGTGCTTTTTCTCATATCCCAGTCAATTGCAATATTGAATAGTAATGATGACATAGGGCAGCCTTGTTTAACACCAGTAATCTCAGGGAACCATTCTGAATTGCTTTTTTTGTTCGAATACAGCATTTTGAGTTGGTATAGAATGATTTTATCACATTTATATATTTGTTTTGGAATCCATATATTTTTTTAATTTCCCAAAGCGATGGTTGATGGATGCTGTCGACGGCTTTTTGAAAATCAACGAAGTTTGAGATTAGCTCTATATTATAGACATTTTTCAATTATTGTTCTAAGAGTGAATATATGGTCGAGGCAGGAACGACATGGTCTAAAGCCTGACTTCTCTTCTTTAAGTCTTTTGTCTAAGGATGACTTTAATCTTGCAAGCATCATATTACAAAGAAATATACCAGAGACGGATAGCAGTGTGATTCTCCTCCAGTTGTCACAGTTTGTTAGGTCTCCCTTTTTTGGTAGTTTGATAATGATACAGTGTTTCCATTGTTATGGTGGGCATTCGTTTTTCCAAATCATAATGAAAATATCCCCCGCCGAAGACGGATGTGTCGGGCCAATGGCGCAAATAAAACGGCGACACAACGCACTTCCATTCTCTGGACTACATCCTGCTAGAAATCTAGTAGGACCATGGTCCTGCTACAAGAGAATTCAGCAGGAGTTTGAGAATGAACGCTGAAGAAGAAAATATCCAGTTAAATAGGACAAGGTTATTATCATTTGCTGCTTTTAACATTTCACTTGTGATGTCATCTTGACCTGCTGCTTTGTTTTTTATTTTCTTAATGGTTTGTTTTACCTCTTCAAGAGTGAAATTTTCTATCGAGGCTTCTAATGGTGACATTGTCTCCTCTTCCTCTAGTTTTGGAGTAGATTGGGGTGAAATTTATACCTACTCTGCGACAATTTTGCCATTATTACTATCTTTATGACTTAACTCTAGCCAGACTTCTCAACATTATGAATATACCCATCGGTGAACAATTAACAACATTTGTCTTTGATCCACCTGCCAATGGGTGTGAGCTCTTGGTGCAATGAATGTGACATTATCACATTCAATGTTAACAGCTATCAATTTATTACTTTCGAGGTTTGCTTTTTTTTTAGTAATCGCTTCACTATAAATTAACATTTCCGTTCGTCCGTCTGTTTGTCAGTATTAGGGTATATCATTAATATTATATATCCATATTATATATCTATTCTTGGTCTTTCTCTGGTTCTATATCCAAATCCTCTGTAGCCTGTGTGCATTTCATGTTAGTTGGTTATAATTCATTATGATTATATATCCAAAACACTTGAGTTGCTATTTCTTGGTGAATTTGTTGCACGATGTTGCATATCATATTTCGGTACGATCACATATCATGGGCCTACCAACCGTGCACTTCCTGTTCACAAATCTTAGGGAATCTGTGCCGATTGTAATTGGTTTAGTATTTTGTGACATTACTGTGCTGGTTCATTCCTAGTTACAAAATACAATGTGCGTCATATAGATATGCGCGCTACGCACTGAGGAATTCACTCCTCCCCCCCCCCCCAACATGACCCTGGGAAGCGGTGGTCCCGTGTGTAGTGCGCAGATCGATGCATATTAAAAAGTTGCATCATATATCCAATAATGGGCAAGTCCTAGATATGTGATTAAACCCCTATTTCTTATGTCTTTATGTCGTATTCTGGTCTTCAACTGGTTTCTATTAAACATTTAATTTAATCCATGACAAGCTTGTTATGGTGGTATCTCGACAGTGTTGCTAGAAAGATACTCTTTATATATTGTTCTGCTGTTGCCAAATGAGCTCGGAGGTCTCGCGTTCAAACCCCCAGTTGGGAAAAGATTTTATATTTTGACCACCAGCTAATGAAAACATCAAATATGTTTGACAGTATAATAGGTTTAAAACATTGTCAAGTAGAGCAATCAAGCCCGTAGCTAAGCGTGGGGGATAGGAGTTCACATCCACTCCCTTAGGAAATAACATGACTTTTAATGCTATGAACTTAGCCAAAAGTCGCGTAAACCCCACCTTTAACGATTTTTCCCCAAAATGTGATAAAATATTATTTTCAATATTAAAAATAATTACACACGAAATCGGGCGACATTTTTTTTTAAATTTTTTTTTTTTGGGTAAAACCCCCTCATTGAAAACGTATCTACTGCCCTGAGAGCAGTGACATTTAAAAATAAATTAAACTGAACTTGTTTTCGTGTAAAGTGCTATGTTACAATAAATCACTATTTTCATATTCAATCGTGTTACAATTTTTCACAAGAGATAGCTATACAACGAAATGTTTTATTGTTTCTAATTTGTCAAAGCAGATTCTATCTATTATATATATCTATAAACCTGTAACCCATCAGGTCCGTAGGGGTACCGGTGCCAAATTGGATGTATCAATGCACAGAATCCTCCGGCGAATTATATCTTGAGGAATGTGGACGAGTGAGGAAAATTCTTATCTTGTCCAGTCCTTGATATTTTCTTTCCATGCTTTTTGTCCTCTGCTTCTTCCATCTTCGACCGTTCCCTTCAGTATTTTTTTTTACAATGCATCATGTCGGCATAATGTCCAAATCATGTACGTTGTTCAGCAGATTAGTACGATATTGTTTTGCCAAAATACATCTGACTATAACTACTCATCATCATTAAGTGCCGTCTCCGCAACGAAGATTGGCTGCAACGTATCTCCAACATCCCCTGTCTCTTGTCTTGGTGGTGCACTCTGCTAAACTGTAACCTGTCCATTGTGTTATGTTACTCTCCCATTTGTATCTCTGCCTACCTCTTGCTCGTTTCCCTTTGACTTTACCCTCAAGTAAGGTCTTCAATAAGATGTCATGTCTTTTAATGTGTCCAAAATATTTTATTTGCCTGATCTTTATTTCTCTTAGTAGTTCTTTCTTCATATTAAGTGTTTAGTACCTTATTTATTAAGTTTTTTTAAATTTGATTTCTTCTCTTTCCATGATGTTCTCCCTATTCTTCTATATACCCATATCTCAAAGGCATCAATTCTGTCTTCTAATTGTTTATTTAGTGTCCATGTTTCTGAGCCATACATTAATGTAGAATAGATGTAGCATTTTATAATTCTCATTTTTAACTTGTTTGTAATTTGTATAGATATTAATAGTTTCCTCATGTCATGGAAGGTACTTTTAGTTATTCCTATTCTCCTTTTAACTTCTGCTTCACGTCGGCCATCATTTGTGACTATGTGTCCAAGATATTGATGTTTTACTTGTTGTAGTTTCTCTCTATGTATGTTTATGTTTACCTCTTGTTCTTCTGTGTCTTTGCTGATTATCACGGTTTTTTTTTTTTTGATATTTATATCCAGTCCATATTTATTGCTTGATTTATTGATCTATTAGTCTTTGTAGTTCATTTTAACTTTCCGCCAAAAGAACAATGTCATATGCATATATAAGGTTGTTTATTATTTTCCCATTGATCTTGAGCCCTGGCATTTCTTCTATATTACTATAACCACTGATAAACACTAAATAAGACGAAAAACAAACAGCAGCAAATAAATGTTCTGTAACCACTTATCTATACCACAAATGGCCCATATTCCGAAAGTCTGATTAGTGACCTATCAGACCAACCACCACGCAACAGTAAACCCCTCATATATATATATATATATATATATATATATTCTCCTTCTTCTTTCGTTCACTTGAAACATGTCTATAGTAATTCTGTCTCCTGAATAAAATTCACCATCTTTTGTAGTTCACACAGTGGCCCATAGAGCTTTGATTCCAGTGGTTTCCTTTGGCCAATATGACTGCCTCAGTATTTCATACTCAAAACACTCTTGAAGTATATGTTTGGCACTCTGTGCTGCCTATCCACATCTTCGTGTTGCCAATCGCGTTGTGTACACGTGACTGCGGAGTCGGTTGTGCCCCGTTCTGAGGCGTAGAATTACAACTTGTTCTGATATGTTCATAATGTAACCCCTAATATATTATATATATATATAGTGAGGCTTTACTGTAGTGGAAGCCCCAAACCAGTTCGTCTATACAATTATGTTTTTAGCCCCTCAAGTAGGTTTCTTCTCCAAATATTTGTAACAGCTGTAGCCTTCTGGGTATGAGCTCTAGAGGATCCACCCTATTCCATAAAAGGATACAAGAGCGATACTGTTCTTAGTTCTTGTGGATTTAAACAAAAATATGGATGGGCTGGGCTATTTTCTATTGGATGTCAGTAGACCTGGTGCACTGTTTTTGGTATTGGTGTATTGATTTAAACATCGTCCGTTTGTAACAGGACCCAAAATAAGATTTAAAGAAATAGCGACACTGCTACCTATATGCTGTTAATGTTGTTGTTCGTCCATCACAAGTGATGATGACCATTTGTTACATCCACTTTTGAAAATTCAATTTTAGCTATGTCCTTGATTATGAGTTCGTAGTTGGCTAATGAGCCCTATTCGAGCTGTAAATGTCCTTGGACAGTTCGGACATGGAATGATGACTGTAGACGGATTTTGGTCTATCCGTGACTTTCTAGCTTCTCTCCGCTGTTGAGCTGCTGCATTTCTCTTCTTTTCACAAGATGATGCGCTCTTTTTTTTGAACGCTATGTAGATCTATTTTGTGTAAGTTCTTCCCATGTATCGTGGTTTATTTCAAAGGCTTTCAGTGAGTTCTTTAACGAGTCCTTGTAGCGCTTCGTTTGGCCACCTTGAGATCGTATACCCTTCTCTAACTCACCATAGAGAAGTATCTTTGGCAGACGATGGTCTGGCATACGCACCAAATGACCTCCCCAACGAATCTGTATCTGCATCAGGATAGTGTCAATGCTAGGGATACTAGCTCTATCAAGGACAGTGGTATCTGGAATCTTGTCTTGCCATCTGATGTTCTGCTAGGCATAACGTAAGTGGCAAAATATACTTTTGAGGGTGAGTGGTGACTTTCTCATCTCATAGAAGTTGAAAGTGACATAGAAGCCTTACTGAAGTCGGATGTATCTGTCAGGCAGAACGACGTAGATATCACAGTAAAGCTGTAAATCATGATAGACCGCATTTCGTTCTCATGGGCACATCCTGTTAATCTGCAGGAATTTAAGAATGAGCAAAGAAGAAGCATATTTAACCATAAACAAATAAACCTGATAAGTTAATGTTTAGTAAACTATAAAATAAACCGTATAATATAAAAAGAAGATTGCAGGCGTTTGAGCATAAGTGCTACATGAGTGTGTTACATATTTTCATTGAGAAGATAAACCAAATGTATGTTTCCGAGACAAAATAACTGAATTTCAGATCAACAGGAACCACTGTTAACAATTATGAAACAGTGTAAATTTGTGTGATTTTAACATGTAACAAGGCACAATTCACTTTCAAAGATTGTCATGCAGAGAAACAGTTGTAGGTAGGAGGAGAAAATTTAGACTATGAAGATTCTGGTCTCATGACATCAAGTAATGGTAATGGCGTGATTTTTTTTCAAATCACATCCATGTGACTGAAAATAGGGATGTTGGGTAAGTTTCTTTGTGTTGATGTTTCAAATAGTTAGTCGTCGGATCACCATCACTGCACACTGGATACGTCCATAGCTGCTCCGATGTCTCCCAGAGTGTTTCCGCCATTACACTTCTGCTGACAGTACCTGTCCTATGCTGGTTCACCATCACTCTTTTGTGCCCTCCAAAATGTTCAATTCTGGTAACACCGCATTTAAAATCCTAATCTTTAATCCTGGCCTTTGAAAAGGAATCATCATCCACACTAGTCTCACTATCGCGTGCTATATCTCGTAAGGAGTTCAAAACATCCGCTCGATCCATTGCCCCATCGCCCTGTGCTACAATCGCGCATGACGCCAGTTGATTTGATCTTTCATTGCCTCGAACACCCACATGTCCCGGCACGAAAATAAATGTAGCCACTTTCAGTCTCGCCTTTCTCAAGTCCCCAATCCACTGTTTGCGAACGAGACCCACTTGTACCTTCCTAATCATACTTATAGAGTCACTCAAGATGCAGACCCGCGTTACCTTCTGTGTGCGTAGCAACTCAAATGCCCTGGTCACCGACATAATCTCCATGGTCATGCTACTCGTAGTAACAGCAAAGGCCCCACTCTTCTTCCTGATCGTTTTACTTGCGCACTGAGCTGCGAAGGCACAAGAAATATGAACATGTCTAATCACAGATCCATCAGTGTATATAATTACATCCCCCTCTTTGGCATTGTCACTGACCAAAGCTTGCACTTCTTTATCCATATCTGGGGGGGGGGGGGGGGGGGACACCATTCTCTGCTAAGTGTCAGAGTACGACTCTCAAACAAGTTTCGAAATCTGTGAGTAGACTTATCTATTCCGCACCTGATGCCACATTTTGCAATATGCACACGTTTTGTATGACATCTTCAGCACGTGCCATCCATGACTTCCCTCTCTTAAGTTTGCTGCCTTTAACTTTCTGTATTTCGGAATGCAATCATTTCAAATGTGGCAAATCAGTGGTCCTAACGGGTTAAACTTTAATAACAATTATTATTACTATTGTTATTATTATTGTGGGCGTCTGTGGCTATGTCTATAACGATGAAATGTATCGACGAAAGGAGCAAGCATGCATGACTGTGGTTAGCATGGAGACCTTTTAAACAAAGGCTATCGCGTGTATTTGGGTGTCGAATCGTCTTATTTATGTAACTTTTGGACCTTCTTTGTGAAAAAACCGTCACCAGATGGTGATTTGGGGTGGGGGCTTTTACTCGCACTGTGGTCATTTTCCGATTTGTTAAAGGGGAAGAGGTGTTTGAACACACCAACCCTCAATCTACGGGCTTGACGGTTCTACCTCATGTAAGACCTGTTCACCTAGTGTAATGTGGTTTCTAATCGCTTCATTTATTCGCAACATCTGTGTCTTTTCTCTGTGCATATTCAAGTGACTTGATATTTAGAATATTAATCTTTTATGTCTTTCGTCTGGGGGAGGGATTTACTAATTTCCTAAACTTATCCAGGCTACCATGACTACGGTCACTCGGTTGTTTTACTGGAGCAAAGAATAACAACATTGTTTACCTTCCATGCATGTATTAAGATGCGACTAAGGAGAATATTGGGTAGAGTTGGCTGTCCCATCCCATATAGAGCCAAAACTATGCTGAAGTCGGATTTTTCAGTCAGAAGGCGTAGCTATCGCAGAAATGCTGTAAACCAAGACACGCGCACTTCATTCTTAAGACTACATTCTGCAGGAGTTTTAATGAACGCAGAAGAAGAATATCTACGGTCCTGCTGGAAGGTTACTGGCCAAAGAAAAATCGGTGTAATTAGAAACAACAAGACAACTGGTAGGATCTACTCGTAGTGGCCTACTAGCTGGTCTACTTGAGGAATAAAAACGTTCGAAAGGGAGACACATAACACATAATAGAACAATTATTACTATTGATGTTTGTTGTAAGAGGCCAATAAGTAGGTTTTAAGGATGACGTCCGTCCCATCCTATGGGTCAAGGAGACTCAAAAAATATGTTGAAGTGCGAGTTGTCAGTTCGAAAGATCAAAGCTGTATACAATGACGCAACGCACTTTTCAAATATTAAATAACTACATGACGTTATTTATAATACTGTGGACAGAGAGCTGTGGAGAGCCATGACCGCCTACGCCACCCGGCATGGCACCTGATGATGATGACATGACGTTAACAGAAGAGGATACGCTACCAATTTTTTTTTAAAGTATAAATTATTATGTGATAACTCTCAAATTTGGCGCCTCATATAACCTTGGCACATACTAATAGTTCTTATAGAACTTTACCACCCATCGCTGGGAAACACTGCAGATTAAATGTCGTTATACTCCTGCACACATTCAACTGTTTAATTTGTAAAAAATGTTTGTTCGAATGTCACTCGCTGACATTCCATTTGCACTACTCAATTTATCCTGCGTTGGCACGCGTCAAGCGGAACAAAACAAAGCCTAATTACATGTCATAATTATTTACATATGTCACGAAACTGAATTCAATGATAGATATTCAATTGAACTATAGAATAACATATATATAGCATTACAAATTATATACTGTAATTCAATGTATGTGGAAAACAAGAAAAGCAGGAACTATTTCGTATAGTAAATTTTCACCCCCCCCCCCCCCCCCCCATTCGTGAAAACATCCGGCCCGTAAGCTATAGTTGTATGTGGATGTGTTATTAAAAGTTGCTACCATTTCTAATTTAGAAAGTTGTTAATAATGTGACCATATTTTATTACTAGAAAGTCGTTTTGATTATGTTGATAATAAAAAAAAGTTTGTATACTATATGGTAAAATAACCTCATCACATCCGACAGGTGCAAACGTCTGACTATTGCGCGAGAGAAATCTTACGCCATCTTGGATTTGAATATAGGACAGGTTTACTGGAGGGCGGCCTGTGAAAAATACATATTTCTAAATTGATTGCTTCGATTTTATGAACTATCGGTCCATGAGGGCCATATTTTCGGTAAGAAGACATACAATTCTTCTTAATTTTGAAGTATTATAGCTTGATATGTGAGAAGTAAAGTACTTAAAGTTTGTAATAAAAAAAATATCTTGCCTTCAATCACTGGCTACAAGTCTTCTCACACTACTCACTAACTCTGTGTCTACTATCTGTGTGCCACTCCTGAAGTGTTAATTTATGTGTTTTAATTATGTTCCAAATATTTTAGCGTTGCGAAACAATGGCACAAAATTGAGAGATCTGGCTAATAGAGTGAGTGAGACAATGAAGAGAATGACATAATTTCATTTTGATGTAGGTCTAGCAGAGTCTAGCCTAGCTCAATTTCAATATGTGAATTTTTGGTTGACCTATTTGGGCCTGATTATTTTACAAATTTAGTACTGATAATAATTAATATGCCTCTATATCATCATTAGCCTAAATGAATGTGTGAATTCAGGTCGATCCTGAGCTTCCTCATCCCTAAATTAGGTCTATCTAAAAGTAGGGAAAACCATATTGAAATTTTAATAATGATAATAACTTGGACATCTCTAGGATTAGCATCATATCATATTTGGAAAATTGTGCTTATGCCCTATAAATTTCTTGTGTCAGGGTTTATATTTAGTGATTTCATCGGTTTTTTTTTCCTGTTTGAACTAGATTTATTAAGTTCTTTAACCATTTTTATATATGTAACTTTTTAAGAGAGCTGGACATGGTTGAAAACAGCAATTAGCAGTGTTAAAACATCATTTTGAATATTAATTAGTTGTACCTGCATCTGAGAATCACAGCAATGTGATAAACAGGTGCGGTATGTCTTTGTAAATACAAAAATATATGGTGTCTGTGGTATTTTATTATGTTTAAAAATAATAGATATATAATTTATTTTAATTATAATTATGCAAATTAGCAGCCATTTTGAATATCAATTAGTTCTGTGTCCATCTGAACATTCCAGAAATATGATTAACATAAGCGTCTTGTCTTCATGAACACAAAAATATATAGAGTATTGTATTATTGAAAATAAAGATAATTTAGAAATTATCAACTTGGCTACATTTTGTAGTTAAAGTTTTATTTATATTTTCCTATATGTTTCATGTAAATTATTTTGATGTCAAATTAATTCGATAAAAATTCATAACTTTTTTCAGGGTTAACGTATAGACTTAGTTGAGGTATCGTATATAGTGGAAACTATTAATTGTAATTATGTAGCATTATTTAGAAATTTTTTTCCAAGTACCTACATAACTGAACTAGCTTATTATAGGACTCTAGCCTGAAAATGAAAACAAAATCAGCTCAAATCAAGATTTATTGGTAAAACTACAGATCAACTCTTCACTGTGCTATAAATAGCACATAATGTTTACATTTTTAACTACCAGATTCACGTATTTCCGTGTAACACCAATGAAATTAATGGATACAGTATAAAATTAATGGATGCTGTGACGTCACATCTCCAGACGCAAACGATATCAACCACATTTATTATTATAAATCGCCCGTGTGTTGCCTGGGCCCGAAAGGGGAGCAAAGAATAGCAACACTGTTCACCTTCCACGCATGTCGTAAAAGGCGACTAAGGAGGTTATGGGATGGAGTTGGCTGTCCCATCCCATATAGGGTCAGTGACCCAAAGCCATGCTGAAATCGGATGTGTCAGGCCGAAAGGCGCATATATCGCAGCAATGCTGTAAACCATGACAACGCATTCCGTTCTCCGGACTGCATCCTGCTAATCTGCAGGAGTTTGAGAATGAACGCAGAAGAAGATTATTATAACTTTTATAAACAATTCATTTTTTAATTTATAACTGATCCTAACCCTTTGTAATTGGTGACCTAGAGAAACTCTACAAAGAACCATTAATAGAGAAGGCATGTCAATGGACCTAAACAACACGCAACAATTGAAAGACCTGGCAACACAAAGACAGAAATGGAAAGCTATGGTTTCTGCCCTATGCGCCGCCTATGGCCCTGGAGGAACATAACATAACTAACCCTTTACACCCCTCCCCCAATCTAAATAATAATGCCAAATTAGTATTCCGTTTCAAATAGCATACTTTAATTTTAATTATTACATCTTCTGCAATCACACTGCAAAGGTTAGGTACTACCTCGAAACCAGAACAGAAGTCACAGTGAAGAGTTAATCCGTAGTTGCGCCGATTTATTTTATTGATAGCGCCTATGCATAGATATGCACTTAGGCCTATCCCACTACAAGTTAGTGAAATAAAAATACCGACTACTATGATTTATAGGTCTAATAATCCTATCTGCATTATAATAGGGCCTAATATAGGCCTATAATATACTATGCTATAACTATGCATGCATCAGTTGCTCCTTTGTTTTAAATTAACAAAATAATTTTGCTTTATTGATGATTCACTCCAAACCATAATTTTTACAGTCTATCAATCATGTCTGCTATTTTAATTTAGATAGAGGCCTAATGAATCTTTAGTAGACCATATGCATTTTATTTTTTTTCACAGGCTAGTGGCTAGTCTTTTCCTAAATAGCACAGACCTTAAATTAATATAATAGATAGACCTTCTAATGTAATAAAATAGGCCTATTTAAATTATAATATTAAATAAGATTGTAGGCCTATATTTATATATTATAATATTATAATTATAGGCATATGGACAAAATTTTCAAAATTGGTTTACATCATTATAAATACCACAGTTAGATAGCCATTGAAATTCAACGATATCTCAACCAAGTCCATAGGTCAATTCTGAAAGTCGAAATTTTACATCAAAATAATTTACATGGAACATTTAAGAATTATTAACGGAATAGTGCAGAGAATTGTGACAAAGAATTAGAGAAGAGCCCTCCATCGAGACCAGCACCGTGCAGAGGTGATGGGGCTTAGTTCAGCCATCAAGGGCTGGAAACTAAGACTGGTCGGGCAGTCCCACTCGAGCAGGACCATAGTCCTGCCCTAGTAAGCAGAGTGCTGAAGACGGAGGCATCCAGCCAAAAGGCGCACAGATAATCAGGATGCCACGCACAAAACACAATGGAAACATGTCTACATCTATAAATAGTTATGGTGCCTGCCCTGTGGCGGACGTTCAGGCAGGGACGGTGCCGGGCCCTATACCTCGAAAGGGCCCAACCTCAGTTACTGGAAGTCCTTCTCAATTGCCCCGAGGAGCCAGGAGGCAAGGGAATAGAGCTACTGGCCAAACAAACAAACGACCAATAAAAATAATGCACTGGAATGCTGAGGGTGTCAACAGTAAAAGAGATGGATACAGCAAAAAATTGGAACTTGAAAAAGTCCTCAGTGAAGAACAAGTTAACATATGCTGTATCCAAGAAACACACCTCAGCAGCGACATAGCCTTCAAAATCAGAGGCTACCAGTGCTACCGATGTGACCGAAAGGACAGGCGAAAGGGTGGAATTCTGACACTTGTTAAAAACAATATCAGTGCATGTCAGCTGGAAGTATATATGGAAGGGGCAGAATACCAGATGCTCCACCTAAAAACAGACAGTGCAGAATTCCATCTCCTGAACTACTACTGCCCAAATGATAAACCATTGGCACTAGACACAATTCCAGACAAAGAGAGACTTATGGTGTGTGGTGACTTCAACAGCCACTGTCAGAGCTGGGGCTACGATCATATCGACAAGAGAGGTGAGGAACTTGAGAGCTGGCAGGATGAAAATAATCTCATCCTTATTAACCAGCCAGCTGACTCACCAACCTTCTACTCGAGAGCATGGCACACCACCTCTACACCAGATCTGGCATTCCACTCACCAGGCCTGGAATGGAACATCACATGTGTCGTTGGAAAGCAGCTTGGGGGTAGTGACCACAGACCAGTATTTCTGGAAATCCACAATGAATTTACCAAGGACAGCAGCACGCTCACTAGGTGGAACTATAAGAGGGCAGACTGGAAAATGTACCAACATTTAACCAGTGTTCTAGCTAAGGACATGAACTTGGACAAAGACATCAATAGAGCAGTGAGTGAATTTAATAAATGTATACTACATGCTGCTAGTAAAACCATACCCAGGGGAGCACGCAAAAACTACAAACCCTACTGGAATGATGAACTGGAAAAGCTGCAAAATGAGATGGAAACATCTAGACAGCGGGCTGAGAACAGACCTAGCCAAGAACATCACAACAAATATCAGCAAACAAAGGCTAAATTTCAAAGAGCCAAGTTACAAGCCAGACGGAGTAGCTGGAAAGAAAAAACAGAGTCGCTGAACCTAGAAAGAGATACTAGGAAATTATGGAAACTTGTAAAACAACTAAATGATGAAGGTACAGGGAGAAATACCAGGATCACACTTTATAAAGATAGAGACATTTTAACAGGTAAACATGCAGCTGATTACTTTGCAGATTCCTTTGCAGAAGACAATAACATCAAAGTCAGCCCAGACAAACAACAGGAGGTTCGAGAGAACCAGCAAAACATTGGACAAGGCGAACCTATACCTGAAGTCATGGAGGCACCAATCACAATGAGAGAACTGGAGCATGCAATATCCAAATTGAAAATGAAAAAGTCCCCTGGAGCTGATGGAGTGTCCAATGAAATGATTAGAAACCTGGGAATTGCAGCAAGAGCAAAGCTACTGCAGATCTTTAACACAAGCTGGTCCACGGGTAATGTACCACAGGCGTGGAGAGAAGCAATAATGATACCACTCCTCAAATCAGGAAAAGATGGCAACACAGTCTCCAACTACAGGCCCATCAGCCTCACAAGCTGTCTATGCAAAACAATGGAACGCATTATCAATCTTAGGATGCAGTGGTACCTTGAAAGTGAAAACCTTCTGGTATCACAGCAAGCAGGTTTCAGACAGTGCTACTCTACTGAAGATCAGGCAACCTACCTCTCCCAAGAGATTGAGGATGCCTTCCAAGAAAAGAAACTGGTACTAGCAGCATGGATAGACCTCAGGAAAGCATTTGATAAGGTCTGGAAAGAAGGGCTCCTAAAGAAATTGCGAAATTGCAGGGTTAGCTCAAGAATGTACAAATGGGTAAAAACATACCTGCATAATAGAAGAGCCAGGGTACAATTAGATGGTCGCAAGAGCAAGAAAGTTCTACTGCGTCAGGGAGGAGTCCTGTCACCCACACTTTTCTTGGTTTACATCAATGACCTAGTTGCTGAACTACCACACGGGATCAAAGTGGCAATGTATGCTGACGACCTGGTGATCTGGTGCACAGAAGAACATGCGACAGTGGCCACTAAACAAATACAAAGAGCTATCGATGCCCTAACCTTATGGGCTAATAGATGGTGCGTCAGCATTAACACAGATAAGTGCAGCACTACACTTTTTACTCTCTCACCAAAACAAAAAGCCGGTCATATTAAAATAGATGGAGAGCTCTTGAAAGAAGACAAACAACCCACATACCTCGGAGTTACTTTTGATGATAAACTGACATGGAAGCAGCACATAAACAAAGCAACAACAAAAGCCAGGAGGAAGTTAGCTATCCTGAGAAAACTAAGTGGAACCACATGGGGAGCCAGTGGAAATATACTCAGTAAAGTTTACCAGCAAGGCATAAGACCACACCTGGAATATGGTTCAGCAGCATGGTGTCCTGCATCAAACACCACATTACAAGATCTAGATAAAGTGCAAAACCAGGCACTTAGAATAATGTTGGGAGCAATGAAATCAACACCCATAGCAGAGATGCAGAAAATGGGAAGAATGCAAACACTTGGCGAACGCAGAGACACAAAAGTACTAATTCAGGCAGAAAAGTTTCATTGTATGCCAAGTCATCCAATGAAGGAGAGATTCCAAAATCTAGCAATGGGACGACTGAAAAGAAGCAGCTTTATCCATCAAGCTAAACGACTCCGCAGACAACTTACAGACCTACCTGAAGTTGACAGCCCCTTAAGGCCTGTACCAGAACAAACCCCGTGGAGTGAAAGGCATGGAATGCCAATATACATTCAGACCCATGTGAAAGGAATACTAAGCGAGGACGAACAGAACAGTGTGCAGCGAAGGACAGTCACCCTCAGTCTCCTGGATGAGGAATATCCACAAGATATATGGGTCAGAGTATACACAGATGGGTCAGCACAGAATGCCGTGAGGAATGGAGGTGCAGGTGTATATATAGAATATCCACACAAGCCTAGAGATACAATCAGAACACCAACAGGAAAATTCTGCAATAATTATGATGCAGAAATCCAGGCAATTAGTGTGGCAGCTAAAAAACTGCTGAACTCCAACTCTGACCTACAGCCTGTGGTATTCCTGACAGATGCAAGGTCAGTGCTTCAAGCTCTCCAGTCTGGAAAACTAACAGACTTGAAAAAACTACTTAGCGAATTGTCTTACCAGTATAGGGTAACCATGCAGTGGATACCCTCTCACTGTGGAATACCAGGAAATGAAAAAGCAGACCAACTGGCTAAGGAAGGTGCTGCCGAAGACCAACCAGATATACCAATCACCTACCATCAGAAAAAACAGATGATCAAGTCAATAAGAAA
Source organism: Meghimatium bilineatum (assembly GCA_034231615.1). Classification (NCBI taxonomy): domain Eukaryota; kingdom Metazoa; phylum Mollusca; class Gastropoda; order Stylommatophora; family Philomycidae; genus Meghimatium; species Meghimatium bilineatum. The sequence continues at coordinate 50,327,742 of CM067305.1, forward strand.
GCCACAAACACCAACACAAGATGACTATCATATTATGAACAGACCAGAACAAGTTATAATTCTACGTCTCAGAACAGGACACAACCGACTCCGCAGTCACATGTATACAAAGTTCAAGATTGGCAACACAGCCATGTGGACAGGCAGCACAGAGTGCCAAACATATACTTCAAGAGTGTTCTGAGCATGAAACGCTGAGGCAGACATATTGGCCAGAGGAAACAACACTGGAATCAAAACTCTATGGGACACTGTATGAACTACAAAAGACAGTGAGTTTTATTAAGGAGACAGAATTACAGATATAGACATGTTTCAAGTGAATGAAAGAAGAAGAAGAGAAGAGCCAATAATTTATAAAATATTTAGTTATTTATGATAAAATATGTTATAAAGTATACATTTTTATGTTCGGAAAAACAAAACAAATTTGCGGATTACATTGTCATAATTTTAAGATGCAATCAAAACTAATTAATATTCATAATTTGCATAATTAAAATTCGTGAATTGATAGTATAGTCTCACTGTGCTATAAATAGCGCACTGTTTACATGAGCATCGTGGATTTCCCTTGAAAAACCAATCATATTGATACGTGCCGTGATGACACATCTCAGGCCGTAGACAAGAATTCTTAGAGAATTAATTATTATAATTCTAAATACTAATTCTAATTCTTTTAACCAACCCCCTCAAAAATCTATAAACTAATTATAATCCTTCTAAACACCCACTCCCCCCCCCCCCCAATTTATAGCCTTACACAATTTACCTAACACTGCATATGCTAGATAATACCTTGAAACTCGAACAAAGGTCACAGTGGAGACCTATATTAACAATTGACCTTAAAATTGAATTGAATAACCTAAATATTTCAGTTATTTACGATAAAATATTCTACAAACTTTATGTTTTTGTGTTTGGGAAGACGTGGCGGATCACATTGAGTAATTTTTATATGCAATCAAAGATTAATATTCAAAATGGCGGCTAATTTGTATAATTAAAATAATTATTCAATATCTTCATTATTTATGATTTCTTCTTTTGTTCACTTGAAACATGTCTATATCTGTAATTCTGTCTCCTTAATAACTCACTACTGTCTTTTGTAGTTCATTCAGTGGCCCATAGAGTTTGTGATTCCAGTGTTGTTTCCTCTTGTCAATATGTTTGCTTCAGTGTTTCATACTCAAAACAATCTTGAAGTATATGATTGGCACTCTGTGCTGCCTGTCCACATGGCTGTGTTGCCAATCTTGAACTTTGTGTACATGTGACTGCATAGTAAAATGTGTCCCATTCTGAGGTGTAGAATTATAACTTGTTCTGATCTGTTCATAATTTCATAATGTGATAGTCATCTTGTGTTGGTGTTTGTGGCTTTCTTATTGGCTGATCATCTGTTTTTTCTGATGGTAAGTGATTAGTACATCTGGTTGGTCTTCTGCAGCACCTTCCTTAACCAGTTGGTCTGCTTTTTCATTTCCTGGTATTCCACAGTTAGAGGGTACCCACTGCATGATTACCCTATACTGGTAAGACAGTTCATTAAGTAGGTTTTGCAAGTCTGTTAGTTTTCCAGACTGGAGAGCTTGAAGCGGGGATCTTGCATCTGTGAATACCACGGGCTGTAGGCCAGGATTGTAGTTCAGCAGTTTTTCAGTTGCCACCATAATTGCTTGGATCCCTGCATCATAATTATTGCAGAATTTCCCTGTTGGTGTTCTGATCAGATCTCTAGGCTTGTGTGGATATTCTATATATTCACCTGCATCTTCATTCCTCACTACATTCTGTGCTGACCCATCTGTGTATACTCTGACCCATATGTCTTGTGGATATTGTTCATCCAGGAAAATGAGGGTGACTCCTTCGCTGCACACTGTTCTGTTTGTCCTCGCTTAGTATTCCTTTTACTTGGGTCTGAATGTATATTGGTATTCCATGCCTTTCATTCCAAGGGGTTTGTTCTGGTACAGACCTTAAGGGGCTGTCAACTTCAGGTAGGTCTGTAAGTTGTCCACAGAGTCGTTTAGCTTGGTGAATGAAGCTGCTTCTTTTCAGTCACCCTATTACTAGATTTTTGAATCTTTCCTTCATTGGATGACTTGGCATACACTGAAACTTTTCTGCTCTGTATTAGCTAGCACATTTGTCTCATTATTTACAATAAAATATCTTACAATATTTTTGTGCTTCAAATATGATAATACTTTCATGGATTATTAATGTACATAGTGATGTGTTTAGTTTTGTGTGCTGCTTGTGTAGGGGAATATAATTCATGTGCCTTGAGTGGTACGTTTTGGTAAAACATTTTTGAGACATTTTAGTAAAACTACGGATGAAGTCTTACATTGTTTACATTTTTAACCTTTAGGCCTCTATAGGCGCGATTTGCGCCAATGAGTGTATACCCCATTGTGCCTATTGGCGCAAATCGACTACATACGATATGGCTCGATTCCCGAGTACGGAACTTCACGAAGTAATGATCCTGTGATGTATAAAACCCGACAAACGAAGCTAGGAATACATCACAGTTTAAAGGTCAAATTCTTTTACATGTTACGATTGCAAGAGAGAGAAAGCCAGCTGGTTTTGTCAACGAATTTGTCAACGACGTTGGCCATTTTCGGGCTGTATTTTACTATCAAATTAAGTACCGCATGGCATGGCTACGTGATCGTGACTACATGTTTTAATTGATGTTTTTTGTGTTTAATATGTTGTTATTTGATAAGAATGTGTGTGTGTTTGTTCAAAAACACAAAAATAATATGTATCAGGGGTGCCACATGTGTGCATGGACAATAATTACGCTCCGTGTCGGCATAGACCTAGTGTTGATCAAACTGACATTATATGCGATTTCTTCACGTTTTATTTGTGTTTTTAGTTCATATTATATTAGTTTTGATATAAAACAATATATATACAATAAGTATAGGTATTTATGAGGATTTTATCAATGTTTCCACACATTGGTCAAGCATTAGGGTCGTCACGAAGTTATATGTGCGATTTGAAAATGGCGGTTGTGATTTTTTGCTCCAATTTTTTTCCACAACTTGCTCACAACTGTCATATCATACATACAACAAAAAAAAACATGACTATATTCACTCCTTTATTTTGATATGCAAAAATTATTTTAATATCTTTTAAAACAAAAAGTTGTCACGTTTTCAAAACACCCACCATCAATAACGCAAATTTTCCACACAAAAATTCAGGCCCCAGGGGGTATTTCTTAATTTTTAATTCAGAGCCCTAAAGGTTAAGAAGTTGATGTCATGAATTTCCCACTGCACATGCCCAATCAACTATGTCTTTGCCAAATGGCAGCGAACTTTAAAATGTTACAATTATAACTAATTTTGAACAATGTTTGAAAGATTTAGTCACAAGAGTATGTTAACCTTTACCAAGCTGTAAAAAAAAAACTAACATTCCTTCTACCGCTGAATTTTCTTTTGGTAATGGTGACTGTATTGAAAATGCTATAACTTTTTTGTTGTTAGAGATGTTTAAGTAATATTTGTAATATATAAATAAAGAATTGAATTCTGCATATATTTTGTGGAAGTTTTATTTGTGTGTGTGGTATGAGACATGTAAGAAAGTATAAAGACATTTTTATTTCACCAAAAAAACCGAGAAATTATTTTTTTAAAATTGAAAATAGAATAGTACATAATGTCTGACTTAAATTTTTTTTTTAATATTCTGGAGTCGCAACACTATTTACAGACCTAATTCAGCAGTATGTGTCACATCTAATTCAGCCTACTCTGACTACTGCAGAAGGCTTAATAATTAGGTTAATTATTCGGCCCAGAAATAAAGTAATGGGTAGTTCACAAGAGTTGCATTTATTTATCTTTACCTAGATCAAATTTAAATTAAATACCCCCATTGAGGCCAACACCGTGAAATGGGGCTTAGTTCAGCCATCAGGGGCTGGAAACTAAGACTGGTCGGACAGTCTCACCTGAGCAAGACCACAGTCCTTCCCAAGTAAGCAATGTGCTGAAGACTGAGACAACCAACCAAAAGGCGCATAATTAATCAGGATGCCATGCACAAAATACAATGGAAACATGTCAATATCTAATAATAATTATGGTTCCTGCCTTGTCACGAATTTTCTGGCAGGGACAGTTGCTGGTCCTATACCTCGAAAGGGCCCAACCTCAATTACTGGAAGTCCTCAATTGCCCAGAGGAGCCAACATGCAAGAGAATAGAGCTACCGGCCAAATAAACTAATGACCAGTTAAAAAAATGCACTGGAATGCTGAGGGTGTCAACAGCAAAAGAGATGGATACAGTAAAAAAATTGGAGCTTGAAAATATCCAATGTGAAGAGCAAAGTAATGTATGCTGTATTCAATAAACAAAACTCAGCAGCGATATAGCCTTTAAAATCTTCAATATGAGGCTTCCAGTGCTACTCATCAGACGGAAAGGACGGACAAAAGGGTGGAGTTCTAATACTTGTTAAAAATAATATCACTTCATGTCAGCTGGAAGTGTATATGGAGGGAGCAGAATACCAGCTTCAGAAGGTGCTGCCGAAGACCAACCAGATGTACTAATTACCTACCATCAGAAAAAACAGATGATCAAGTCAATAAGAAAGCCACAAACACCAACACAAGATGACTATCACATTGTGAACAGATCAGAACAAGTTGTAATTCTACACCTCAGAATAGGACACAACCGACTCTGCAGTCACATGTACACAAAGTACAAGATTGGCAACACGGCTGTGTGTACATGTGAAAAGGCAGCACAGAGTACCAAGCATATACTTCAAGATTGTTCTGAGTACGAAACGCTGAGGCAGACATATTGGCAAAAAGAAACAACACTGGAGTCAAAGCTCTATGGGTCACTGTATAAACTACAAAAGAGTTTTATTAAGGAGACATAATTACAGATATAGGCATGTTTCAAGTGAACAAAAGAAGAAGAAATTATATACATTTTGTTAGGCCTAGATCTAGCCTAATTAAAATAGATAGGACCCAGGCATACCGGGATCTAGTAAAATGATTGTAGTTATAGGTATTCAAAAATCAGTAGCTTACACAGTGACCATCGACAATAGAAGACCTGTTGGCTAGAATTGTCATGCGGCCTGGCAAAATCCCCCTTTTTGTAAGCGTCATACCATCGTGCTCTGGCGATATATCACACAATATTATACGAGAAAGGAAGCAGATATGCCACTAAAATGTTGTGTTCCTAACTGCAAATCTATAGTGCAACCAAAGTTTATGTGACTATTTAAATTTCCCTTGGATATTGAACTTGAAGAAAAGTAGATTAAATGTATCCCACGAAAGGACTGGACACATACTAAATCAAGTATGGTATGTATCAAGTATTTTCTTGTCAACTGAACTTATTCACTCAGACAAATTCACCAATAAGCATTGTGTAGAACATGAAATTCCATGACTAAAACCTGTTTAAAAAATGCTTATACGTCTTTCCTGGTGTACCATCTTACTTTTAAATTTAAACAAACCACAGAGCTTCGTAAAGATCCTGAACAACATACTACGTAAATTATGAGTATTCAATGAACAGAAAGTTAATTAATTGTTTTTAGATCTTATTAAAGATTTTCATGACCTACAGTTACAGATAGTAGATAAATTGAAAGAGCAGTTAGGGAAAAATTTCATATTTATCGCTTATTTATTCTGTTACTGCGGTACTTTCCACTTTGTCGGATATCCTCTGACATGTTCATTATTTATACTTAGTAGCTAGACATGGTAAAGATTGAATCGAAAATAATAAGTTAAAATTAATGTTTTCTTTATTGTCCTCAGAAATTTACTAATACTTGGTCAAAATGAGTAGTTACCAGATGAATGCTGGAAGTGGACCCATTCGGGCCAGTAAGTATCTATTTGTAGTTATTTCATTATAACCATGATCACCCATGTATTTACAACATTGAACATACTTGCAGCCTATCTTGTCATGCATTTTCTTAGATGTAGTCATATTTTGCTGTCACTGAGTTCTCATTGGTTGGTTACATTTGATTTTTGGGGTCAAGGCAGCCCACTTTTTGGTGGTTGTTTTTACAAGGTTTACTATCTTACGGTGCTATTAGCAACTTTGTCTCTTGACATCAACTCCTGTTGTGATCTAATGGAATCCATTTGATAAAGAAGCTGAAAAGGCAGCAAAACTGAGACTTCAAAGCATTGTACATTTATACATAAAATACTAAGAGCAACAGAATAAAATGCACCAGTGGACAAAGGAGAGGACATTAGCAATGAAGTGAGGCATGTGTGAATAATGTAAAATTAACTTTAAATATGAATCTGTCAACACATTATGTGACCATGTAGCCAGCAATGAAACATGAATATAACAACCCACACAAGATTAGAACCAGATGTGAAACATTAACCTTTAGCACACATTGATGAGTAGTCTTGCTAACGGTTTTCTGTTTGCAAACAGCTAGCACCGAGTTAACTTGACTCGAAAAATTATAGCCATACTGTTGCTATGCACATATTTGCGACGTGGGATCACATGATTGTTAATTTAACGTGACTGCGAATTTGCGCGATCGATGCTAGGACCACGTCACATTATTTTTACCCATCTTGTGTTCAAGTTAGTTGTGGTTCAGAGCTGTCTTAGATTTATAATGCCTGTTCAAATCATGATCAATCTGAAATCATGGAAGCATTTTTTAATGAAATCTTTATGGATTCCGATGATGAGGAATTCTTGGAATTTACAGACATAGATCTTGCTCTATTACCCAATATGAGTGATGATGGAGATGCCAGTTCTTTGTTAAGCATGGTTACTGATATGTCTGAGGAAGAAAATGCTGTTCATAATGATTGCGGGCCTTCAGTTTATAGTCTTGTCTCGCCCGTGTGTTGTCGGGCCCGAAAAGGGGAGCAAAGAATAGCAACACTGTTTACCTTCCATGCATGTCGTACGAGGCGACTAAGGAGGTGATGGGATGGAGTTGGCTGTCCCATCCAATATAGGGTCAGTGACCCAAAGCCACGCTGAAGTCGGATGTGTCAGGCCGAAAGGCACAGATATCGCAGCAAAGCTGTAAACCATGACACAACGCATTCCGTTCTCCGGACTACATTCTGCTGATGTGCAGGAGTTTAAGAAAGAACGCAGAAGAAGAAGAGTAGTCTTGTCTGGCTTCGCAACTTGTATGAAGTTGTAGGGGCGCTAGACTTAGTTGATAACTTTAATGCGAATTTGAGTGCTAGGATGTTATATTGAGCCAATTCTTTGTTATGGATGCAAAGCATAGACGTGAAACATAATTACCCATGATAAGCTGGAGGCAACTGAGATGTCATGAGGGGTAGTATTAACTCTGGAAATTTTTAAAAAGTTAGTGCGTGTGTGTGTGTGTGTATTGATGCTAAAGTAAAGTGTTTCTTAAGAAGAGTGATGGAAATTCCATGGTCAGCCAAGAAAACTAATGTAGAAGTTCTCATACTGATTAAAACAATGAATTATAGCACAAATTACAAGCAGGAAATCAAGATTTTTAGGGCATGTGATAACAAAACTTGAACATTTAGTAACCACTGGAAAGATCAAGGGGTGAAGAGACACAGGAAGACAAAGAGAAATTTATGGATGGGTTGTCACAGTGGCACAAAAATGTCACCAACTGAAATTATTAACAACACAAGACATAGAGAAACATGATTGCCTACGCCACTCAGCATGGCACTTGATTGGTTATGGTAATTATTTGTATTTGATAAAAATATATTTATAGAAAATAACATGAAACTTCCTATTAATTATTCAGTGGGTCCATCAGGTGATGCAACTTACATGGATCTGAGCAGCATGCCTGTAGACAACAAGCAGCAGCAGACAATGATTTGGCAGCAGAATCAGTACATGAGTGATTCAGGCATCCATTCTGGTCAAACCACACAGGTATAAATAATGAAATATGTGTAATTGCTATTAGTGTATGGTTATAAAGTAACTTAATTTGGACAACGTTAGGGGACAGTGAAAATATGACAATGTTAATGAATCGGAGATAATTCATATTTCCATTTCTGAAGTGACTGCTATGACAAACCCGCTCTAAAAAATGTCAGCTGAAAATTCATTGATTGAATAGAGGAGCAGATATCAGCAAGCTGTAGCCAGGGCTGTAATGAGGAGTAGAGAATAGTAACATTGATCTGCCAGTCATGTCATAAGAAATGACTAATGAGGGTTTAGTTTTGGCTTGTCTACCCCAACATGTAGACAGTCAATGTGGCCCACAAATTCTATCCTAAAGTTGAATGCTGACCAAAAATGTGCAGATATTGCATTCCATTCTCTGAATTATATAATGTTAACATGCAGGGGTTTTGTAAAGAATGCAGAAAAACAAACATTTACAGTTAACAAATGTTCCTTTTAGGGTAAAGAACAATAACATTGAACTTTTACAATTTCTGAATAATAATATTTTCTTAGTGGTATTTGGTATTGGTGGTTGGTTGGTTGCTGATCCAGCGGTCTATGGGCTCATGCCCTTTGACCTAATACCATCAAATGGCATTATATTTCTGGGAAGTCTGGATTTTCGGTCCACCCCGGGACAGAGCCAGAGAATAACTATCACACCTCCAGGAAGGTAGGTTTCAACCTATGCACTGCTCCGAGCCACTGTAGCCAAGATAGGGTTCACTGTGCTCAATCCCCGCCACCAAATGACTACTGGTTATGCCGAACTTCTCTATTGCTCTAGGCATGCAACCAAATGTTCTAGTCAAAAGGATTGTCACGTCCTGAGTCACTGTGCCTCTATGATGGGTCTCAGCCATAGGAAAAAACAGTGCTGTCAGTTTCCTCCTCCCCAGTGCTGCACAGTACATCTCTGGCTCCCTCCAAACCACAGAGGGTGCATACATATATTCAAGTAAACATGAAACACAATTCAACAACAAAATAACAGCACAAGGAGCATAATTGTATAGTCAGCTGATGTTTGATTTAAAGTTTAGTGGTCTCAGTTTTATGATTATCATTGAGCTGATAGTCTGGGGCATTTTAAATTTTCTTTCACACTAAGTGAACTAAATTTTAATTTCTTGTCTCATCAAGACAGTTGCAGAGATTTTCCCACCCAAATATATCTCTTAAAACTGGGATATTAGATTTGGATAGTCAAAATTGTACAAATATACTCAGGTACAATGTTATGATTCCAAGAGGGTGTAGAAAGAATCAAACCAGAATATAGGAGCTTCAAAGTACTACTATGACACCAAATATATATATATATATATATATATATATTGCCAATTCAGTATAGGAAACAGTTTCATCTGTACTAAATGAATTGAGTTATAAGTGCAGTTTATCAGCACACATTAGACAATTTCATAGGTGCTCTGATCCCCCACCTCAATAAATCCATAAAAGTGTAGAAATAACAGTTCCAGTCAGTTTGGTGCTGATTCTGTGTCTTTTCATATATCTATTATGTTGTTCTTTCTCTCTAATTCACATTAACAATTTTCAGAACGAATAAGGTCCCTCAGTGCATTTACTATTTCGAAATGGTCAATTGAAGTACTTTTTCTATTATGATCATGCTTATCAGCTTGCTCAACACCTGCATGTCCTGATCTGAATATGAAAGAAATCTTTCTGATTGCATATTGTGTGAACAACTTCTCATTGCCCGCTTACATCTCGCACCTTATAAGACAATAATTTTTATGTTTTAGGCACCATCCATCAGCAGCAAAAGTCAAGGAAATGATGTAGATGATGGAGACATGGATCCCTCCAAAATGATGTTTGATTGGGGACTTGGAGGAGATTCCTACAACCAAGACCAGGTTGATGGTGAGTAAAAAAAAATTGAAAACAAACTGCTCAGTATATGAGAATTATTTATGTTGATAAGCTGTTCACCATATAGGAATCATTAAAATAAGTGGAGGGGGGAAATAATCACAACTCCCGCTGTGTATGTTGTACATAGGGTTAGCTACTACCCATGCACCTCAAGTCCAAAATCATCAACAGGTCTTCCTGAAGACATTTGAAGGAAAACTATCAACCATAAAGCTGCATTTCATTTTGCTGACTACATCCTGCAAACTTAAGCTTGAATGATAACTGCAGAAAAAAATTTAAACAACTAGATATTGAAACAATGATAATTTTTAAAACTGAAATGATGATATGCATAATTTTATCTCCTAATCTGCTTTGACATTAAATTGCGATTAACTTTTTTAATTTGTTATTTGTGGCATTTTTAAAAAAAAAGGGAATTATTCTTGTTTGCAGACATCAATCAACAGCTGAATCAGACACGTTCTCAGCGTGTGCGTGCTGCTATGTTCCCTGAAACAATGCCTGAGGGTGTTCAAATTCCATCCACTCAGATTCAACCTGACCAACCCACTGCTGTCCAAAGACTGAGTGAACCATCACAGATGCTGAAACATGCTGTAGTCAACCTGATAAACTATCAGGTATGAAGATTGAGCTCATACTATTACTGTTAGTTATTACTGTTACTATTTTCTGCTTTCATCCTCATAATTGTCATATTAATTTCTTTTATAAATTAGAGTAAATGAAGATATACAATGGTATATCTTTGTATATAAAATGTTATAGAATTAAGGAGGCAACAAAAGAGCAGACTCATTGGATGGCAATGTTATGGTTGATGGCATGGTATTGATTAGAAAAAGGGCTAACCTAATAGGGACAGTTGCTGATCTACTACAGAGTGAAGAAAAAACACTGGAGGTGATAATGTGCACATACACAGTGACAGAAATGAGGGTGACCAGTGGTGAGGGGAGAAAGTGGGTCTTCTGGAAAATATTTGAAGATCACATAATCAACATCTGCCTAGGACAAATGACATTGAGTCTGCACTCTTGTATGACTGCTGGAAAGGAGAAGTATCACTTATGGGATTGTGAACCATGATGCTGGTTTCTAATCAAGAATAACAGTAAGGAATATCAGATAGTGATGTTTCCATAGATAAATGATGCGTTTGAAAAGTAGATATATATAAAAACAAGTTATTGTGACAAAAGTGGTAGATGAACTTGTAATGTTTTATGTAGTAGTCAAAATTAGGGAGAAATTTTGTGATTGCAAAGTCATTCTAATAAAATTATTCACCCAAATCGTTAGGAGTTCAGAACATCTATAAAAAAGAAGACTATGTTCTGGAAAGAATATGTCATGAATGAATGCCCAGATTAAAATAACATGCACATACATTTGAGTCTCTTCATGGAACTGAAATTCAGACTTGCTTGCTTGGTACTGGCATCTAACAATGCTTACAAAGCTGAATTATAAAATATTGGAAATGTTATTTGAACCCGTAAAGGACTGAGGGATAATCAGATTTTCAAAATGTTTGTTTGCATTCTAGTTTATGTTATTGCTGTTTGAGAGTTAGGATTAAATATATCAGATTATTCACCAATATCTATCATTTTGTCATCTGTAGGATGATGCAGATCTAGCAACACGAGCCATCCCAGAACTGATCAAACTGTTGAATGATGAAGATCAGGTGGTAGTGTATCAAGCAGCTATGATGGTACATCAGTTATCCAAGAAGGAAGCAAGTCGACATGCCATCATGAATTCACCACAAATGGTGACAGCCCTCATTCGTGCTATGGCTAACACAGAAGACATAGAAACAACCCGCTGTGCAGCGGGAACCCTCCACAATCTGTCCCACCACAGACAGGGCTTACTTGCTATCTTCAAGTCTGGAGGTATCCCAGCCTTGGTGAAACTACTGAGGTTTGTATTAAGACACAGTGACGTGAAATTTTTCTGCAGTTTAACTTTGGACATGGCTTCTTTACTTGTCCTCCCTGCGTAACAATGGACATTTGGCTGCTATTGTCCCACACCAGTAACTTCTAATCTGATTCATTTTAAACTCCAATTTATGCCATCTTTTTTTACTGTTACTTGGCCTTGATTCTTCTCAGGTTTCACTTAAGCACATATACTGCCTTTTGGGTAGTGATAACTTTTGATAGAGAAGGTGCTCTATTCCTGTTGAGTCTGGGGTGCAGGTATTGATCTGTGAGAATTCCAAGGATGGCAATATTGTTGTAAGAACTGATGGCTCTGTTGTTAGACATTCTCAGTTGTCAGACATTCAATGTTTAATTTTGTACTTGGTCATCGGTTTTTCCACGGCAATGACAGAACAGATAGACTGGCAGGTTCTGCCACTATATCAAATAGCAGTGCAATTAAACCTGTCGACATATATAACTCTAGGAGATAAATTGCATGATCAAATGAAGATGATGTTTCCTTTTCCATGTTGGAGCTGGACATGAAATTTGGTGTGGGGAAAAATGAAAATTATTATGGACATCAAAGAATGTTTGTTATACAACATGGAACTGTTAGTTGGCTTGTAATTGTGGATTTACTCAAGGAGATTGGAGCACCTATGAGTTTATCCTTTGTGCAGTAATGATGATCTCTCAAGTACATGTTTTTGATAATTTCTGAGAACACTGATCTCCACTCTCTTTAACCATTAGCACTTTGCATTAAAATTAGGTCAATAAAAAATGGTAGTAAGCATAACTTTTCCTGCTGAAATTTGTGATTAACATTTTTTGTTCTTTGGTGATCCATGAGTTTTCCATTGCATGCTACATGCTTTGCTGCAATACTTGCTACATGCTTTGCTGCAATACTCAATGTAGTGACACCACAGTTTGTCACCTTCCACTGTTCGCGACAGAAATACATCACCATCCTCTTGGTAACACAGACATTGGTTCAACACCACCTCATTTGCTCTTCCTTATGGTGGTCAGTCAATAACAGCGAAAACATCTTTCCATTTGTCTTTTCCGAATTGTCATTTGAACTGTCGCTACAGACACAAAGAATTCATCAGCTAGGGAATGCAAACTCCGGCAATGGTCAACCTTTATTGTTGGATTCATCTGGTGATGGCTTCTTCTGTCACAAAGCATGTGTCTGACCCAGTCACAAAAAATTGTAGTGTCCTTCTTTGTGCGCTCATAAAGCAGCTTTAGCACATCTGCCATATTCACTGTCAACTCCCAGTCTTCAGATGCAAGCCATTCTGCTTGCTCTTTACTGCATATGTCTGCATTGAGCACATGTGACTGATTTCACACTCATTGACTTTTTTCATGCTGTAATCCTTACAAGAGAACATTCTAATTACAGTTTTTAAGTCTCAAATATTAAACATCCTGTGTAGAATCAAGTTTTTAAATTATATATTAAAATAACATTGTTAAAGTGTTGTACCTTCTCCTGTTAATATAATGCCACTAATTTCTTATTTACATATGTTCTGACAGTTCCCCGCTGGAGTCTGTACTTTTCTATGCCATCACCACACTTCACAACCTGCTTCTGCACCAAGAAGGCTCTAAAATGGCTGTCCGTCTTGCAGGTGGCCTGCAGAAGATGGTTGCTCTTCTTCACCACAACAACAATGTGAAGTTTCTGGCTATAACCACTGATTGTCTGCAGATTCTAGCATATGGAAACCAGGAGAGCAAGGTATATTTATCTTTTATCATAATGAAACTTTAGTGAGATCTAAGCAGATGATGATATGTTTGGTCTTGCCATCAAACACCAAGAACACAAGTAATGTTTCAGTCTGCTAAGAGAGAAGTGCCATGATTAATCAAGCTCAATAACCATTGTCTTCCACTGATTGATAGATTCTCCTATCTCTGTGGTACTTTTTCTATAAGAGGGAATGGATACAGATTGTAACTAACAATGTGACTATGGACATGTCTTACAGACTGCACAATTTGTTGCTCTAAACCACATTCCATTATACTCGTTTTCTATTTTGTCTGAGTTTTCAATTTTGTCTAGCATGACTAACATAGGAGCAAACAGATTTCATTCTTGTTATTTATATTATTGTTTTATTAAAATTATCTTGTGATTTTTTTGTTTGTAACAAGTATTTATGAATTCATGGTTTTCCCCTCATTTTTCTTTTAGCTGATTATATTGGCAAGTGGAGGTCCTGGAGAACTTGTCCGTATCATGAAATCATACACCTATGAGAAACTTCTGTGGACCACATCCCGTGTCCTCAAAGTACTATCAGTGTGCTCCAGCAATAAGCCTGCTATTGTTGAAGCTGGTCTGTATATTTTGTTTATATTATTATCGTTTGTGCTGAATTATAGTTGGTATCTGTAGTTGTAGAACATTAGGTATACTATTTATCTATATTTAGAGATTTTATTTTTCAAATTTCCAGTAGCTATTTATAACTGAGAAACATTAGTACTTAATAAAGCATTGGCAAAGAGAATTCTCATATTTCTTGAAAATATGAAATAGTGTTATGAAAATTAAAAAGGGAAGAGGATTAGCTTCTAAAGAACATAATAAAACATTTTTGGCAATCTAAAAGAATATACCCACACGGAAAATCTAGTAATGGAAGATGTTACTGGTAATGAGATAGGGCCACCTAAGATGACTGAATAAGCGAAATCACAGAGTGTTTGAACAAGTCCTTGACTGTAGCAGGTATGCTTGTCCAGAATCATAAGTTTAGAGCATACATAAAGAAGTTTCAAATTAATTCTAGAATAGTGTTTCCCAAAGTGGGGCGCACGTCCCACAGGGGGACAATTTGATTGTTCTTGGAGGCAATTCAAACAAGTGGAATAATTCAGTTACTGAATTTTAAAAATGTATATATTACATGGGGGGGGGGGGGGTCAGAATTTAAAAGAAAATTAGGTGGGGCATGGTAGAAAAAAAGGTTGGGAAACAGTGTTGACACATATCTCTTATATTCTGATATTTATTTAGTCTTATCATCAACAAGCAAGACTATCTAAAAGAAATTAGACCAAATCCAAACTGCTAGGCTCATATTTGGGGAATGAGAACTACACCAACAGCTACTTTTGTTGGTGTAAACTATATAAACCCACACAATCTGGCTGTCTGGAAAGCAAATTAAAAAAAAAAACTGAGTATATTTGTTTAACTCTTTAACAAACATGACTTTTTTGCCATTTTAAAATTGTGGAATCATTTTAGTGAAAACATTTTTAAAATTCAATTAAATGATACAGGAATGTATCATACATCTATTTGATCAGAATACAATGCTCTATGTATTTTTCTCACAAATTTGATATTTCAATATAGCCATAGTTTAAAATGTTAATACAAAATTGTTCTTAAATTATATAAATGGCACAATGACAAAAAAATTCATAATGAAATGGAAATCATATAGAAGTTAATTTTTATTGCACCTAGTGCATTTATACAAAACAGAAAATTACACCAATAGAGCAAGAAATGTAAGTACAGCACAAGAAGGTTACATAAGTATTGAAATGTTTTATAAATTTGATATACACATATGAGACATGTAGGTATTCTGTACGATTTACCAGGTAGAATGCATTGAAATAAATACTGATCAATTTATATGACTTTGCTGTTCAACTATTGTTGAATTTGTTGAGGCCGCTAATACATTCATTCCTATTGACAAGACAATGGATTTTGAAGCAGATTAATATTCGATCAAGTTGAGTTTCTGTTGTTTTTAAAAAAAATTTGTTTGCTGTCTGATTGCAGCACCAACAAATAACACTCAAGAATATTAAATTGATAATATTTTGAATGTGAAAAAAGAAAATTAGTAATTTTTTTACATCACAAAGAAGACTGAATGGACAGTTAGCCAAAAAAAAAGGCATTTTTTCAAGCAAATAAGATACAACAGATTAAAATGAAATTATCGATAAAGACAAAATTTGGAACTTTTTAAGTTGTTTTGCCCTGCAGATGATGATTTGCAACATATTAGTAGCATATCCTATTCAGAGTAATTATTTTCTAGGCAATAGTTACATTCAGTAGGTTGCTATTGCTTTCTAAACAGTCTAGATGAATAGCTCCCAGCATAAAATTGTACATTGGTTGAACTCTGTATATCTCCGCCACAGAGCCTGAGTACATGGAGTATTTGTGTCTATTAAACTGACAGTATGTCATCTGTAATTCCACTTTCCTATTATTGGAGATGATATGTTATTCATTTAGATGTTATTTCTTACAAGTTCCATAAGTGTAAGATGGTATCTCTGCAATGCTCATGCACTTCTTGTGTATTCAGAAGCAGACTTTTACAGTCCTAAAATCAGTTTATCTTCCATGTGACTGGTCTGAGGAACTTGTTTATTTTGATAGTTTGTATAAGAATGAGGCGTAAATTAATGGTATAAAATTTTATACTGTTAAACATATCTAATATATATTTTGAAAAAAAGAACCTGTTAATATTTAACCAGGTGGCATGCAAGTCTTAGCCATACATTTGGGTCATCAAAGTCAACGTTTGGTGCAGAACTGCCTGTGGTCTCTCAGAAATTTGTCAGATGCAGCTACAAAGATGGTGAGACATTCAATGTGCTATTTAGAAACATCCTTTTTTATTTAACATTGCCATTTTTATTAAGTAGACAGAATTATGTAAAACCGTTAGACAGAATTATGCTTGTGTTTTTCTGGCGGGTCTGAAAGGGGAACAAGGAATAGCAATGTAACCTGCCATGTGTTTTTGGAGGCAATGCTAATCAATAGTCTAGGGGGAGGAGGTATGAATGCATAAAATCATCATCTGTTATATTTTTAAAAAGTCTATAGGGATGTAAGATTATGTATTTAGTATTGTTTGGTATTTGGAATCTAAAATTTTCTCGGTGTATAATAACTGCATTCACAATATAGCAACATCAGTATTGTTCGTTGTCTGTGATGTTGGTATCAGTTTAATTTTATTGTTGTATTTTATCAACAGGATCAGCTTGAAAACCTCCTTCACATGCTTGTCCAATTACTGTCCAGCAATGACATCAATGTAGTTACATGTGCTGCAGGTATACTTTCCAATTTGACCTGCAATAACCAGAGAAACAAGGTGTTAGTATGTCAAGTTGGAGGCATTGAAGCTCTTGTCCGTACAATTATGCAAGCTGGAGACAGAGAGGACATTACTGAACCTGCTGTAAGTAGTGACTTAAAAGGAAATTTACTGAGCAATTAGTATTATTTATAATTAAATGTGAACATATGTATGTGTGTCATTAGGGAGAAATGGATCTTGGAGATTCCATTTAGACAGCTATATTGTCAGATTATCAGCTTATGCTTCAAATAACCAGGTGTCAATATGAAGTGAATGACATCTTTAGCTGTTTCCAAGCTCCTTGGTATTATATGGATTATAGAAGGTAAAGGTAAGCTGAGTTATGAACTAGTGCCAAATCACATGGTTTCCCATAAGTGCTCAGCTGCCTTGTCAGTGATTGACCAGAAACTGCCTGACTAGTGTTGCTTGCCTCATTTCCTCAGTATCAACAGTGGGCCATCTTTAACGTTCTCAGGGCATGAGCCCTCATACCCTACTTCTTGATGGTTGGGTGAACCACAGAAGGAATTTTTATTCCAAACAACAAATAATGAGTGAACCTGGGTTTGCTAGTTAGCGGACAAATGACTTAACATTACACTATCACCTCTCTCATATGGACCTACTGCCCTAGACATGGTGGTAATATGAGAAAGGAGAGCGGACAGACCTGAATCTATAGTCTGTGAGATTGATAGGGGAAACATGCTGAAGTTGCTTATCAAAGCTCCTGCTTCTAGTTAACACTGAATGAGAATTCAACATAAGGTGTGACACAAGTAATACTGGGAAACCGAGGGCACAATGAGTGAACCTTGGAAACCATCAGCAACATACATTTACAAATTTGCTGGATAGTCTGGGCACCTATAGATTTTTTTTCTTGTAGTTCAGTGACAGTGGTTCCTAGTAAGAACAACATGACTCCCAGAGACACCTTTGTGTTGCTGGACCTGAAAGGGAAGCAAAGAAAAGTAAGACTGTTACCTGCCATGCATGTCATAAGAGACGATTACAGATATTTCTGGATTTGGTTGACTATTCTATAGAGGTCAAAGCCCTGCTGAAGCCGGATGTGTCAGACCAAAAGGCGCAATGTTGCAGCAAAGTTGTAAACTATAACATAACATTAATTTGCAGCAGTGTAGACTGAAGGAACGCAGAAGAAGGTTTTTAAATTTTCTGAATTGGGAACTCTCTTTAAAAAAAGCTTAATTCTACAAAATTAATGTGGTTTCATTGTAAAATCATCATAATATCACTGGTGAGAATGAATGCACCGTATAGATTTGCTGTAAATTGTTCTCAAACCCTAGACTTACTAAGATTTGGGATCGCTCCAACAAAATTGAATTTCTGCTTCTACCTCATGAAAGCCACGTGATCAACACTATATAATAATGTAAAAATCAACTTACCTCTCAAGAATTCACTATTCACGTCACAATCCATAATGATTTTTACTGAATATCGTTTAAAAAAAAGTCTATAACATCCTATTCACTTTCATGGGTCTGCTGATGTGGACAGATGAAATATTTCGCTATCGCAACGCCATTACGTTTCCCTCTTCACAAACTATGGGGGAAAGGAAGTCACTAGGATTGCAGCAAGCTGTGCTACACAGATACAGTGTAGGCAGACCTAGAGGTTGACCACAAAAACGATGGACCACCGAGATCCACCCCAATGCTGAAAGGCAACAACGGGTTTAGCGAATAGATATAGTTTTACTGTTTATGCAAAATTTAAGGCAAGAATTTAGCAGATATAGTTTGTCATCCGGACTATTTATAAGAAGCCTTGAGTTTTAAATATATGTACCATTTATTAAAATTGTATATCATTAACAGGTGTGTGCCTTGCGCCACCTGACTTCCCGTCACCCAGAAGCAGAGATGGCCCAGAATGCAGTCAGAGTCCACTATGGGTTGCCTGTTTTGGTAAAACTTCTGCATCCACCTAGCCGCTGGCCACTTATCAAAGCTGTTGTTGGTCTCATCAGGTATTTACGTTTGATAAAATCAATGCTGATACTATGGTCAATCAACTATCAGTTCTACCAATTCATGGCAGACATCTTAACATTTACTATGCTCTTGTTCAGTTTGAAAATATTCTGTTTGAATGCATCTAAAGCAACCATGTTTCTGTTTGTCTTATTTATGTTTGTCACTTTAAAAAAATGAATGCCTATTTGGCCCATGTTTGTGATGCCTGTGTTGCAGTCCATATGAAGAGACTTGAAAATATACACATTGGATTTCATGAAATTTTTTTTTTTTAAATAAAAGGATGTGGTTTTGTAGAATTAAGAAAACATGTTGACTGAAGTTTCAATGTGAATTGTTATCTGCTGAACAAAGTTAAATCATGCCTGCTGCTTGAATGCATTTTGTATTTCAATAATGCACTTTTATTTTGTCATATTGGGTAGTCCAAGACATATCTGGAGAAATGATTTATATAAAATACTCAAAGTATGGGTAAGACATGGAAAGAAATTAAGGCAATAAATAAAGTTACGCAGAAATGAAAGATATTTGTTGAGGATCCATGTTCTGCACCGAGTGAAAAAGGATAGACACTTCTATTGTATTTAAATTAACGCTTATAGTTTCGTGTTCTCTCTAATCATTATTTATGAACCTATTGCAAATGTAAATTTTAATAATAATGCCAACTTATGTGTTATTTTTCTTTCTCTTCACATAGAAACCTAGCCCTGTGCCCTGCAAACCATGCGCCACTCCGTGAGCATGGCGCCTTGCCAAGAATTGTGCAACTACTCATCAGAGCTCATCAGGATACCCAAAGAGTGAGTAAAATATCTTCAGTTGTCAATTTATTATGCCATGCATTATTAATATTCCATAAGCTAAAATAATTTCTTTGTGACGACTATACAATATTTTTTCATAATTTTGTAGAGTAGACATTATAGAGTGGATATTTTGTGTAAATCAGTTTATTTTCTCTTAATGAATGTATACACTTTTTCTTAAGAAAAACTTTTTAAATCATGAAGTACACCACAAAAAATATCTTTGTATATATCAAATATTATCTAAATTTCAAATTATCAAACATTATTTAAAATGTATATTCCAAGGAAACTGAACCATGCAAAAAATAGGACATGGATTTGGCAAGATCCCCGTCATTCACTAGCTAAAATAACCTCTGTTCTGCCATTATTAAAACTACAAACTATGGTAAAATTAAACCTACTCAGGCTGCATCATGAGAACCTGATGTCATTGCTAATGGTAATGTGCCCATAACAAAGAACAAGTGATTACATGTTGGTAACGTACATCCATAGGGTGACTTGTTTGGAATAAGCAGACTGTTGACAAATTTGTTGAAGACAAAATTAGATGATTTCACTAATAGAAGACACTTGTCAGGATTGATGTTGAGTGAGACTACTTGAGTAAGCAAAATACCTACTACTATGCCATCAGTACTACTATGCAGTGGATACCAGGCCATATTAGCATCAGTGGCAATGTCAGTACTGTTGAATAAGAGAGCAGATATGTCCTAACTAGGAATTGCCACCAACCTTAGACCAGCTAAACACAACTAAACAACAATGGATGGACTGCTAGGCCACTCACTCAAAAGGAAGAGTATTATGCAGACATTCCAACCAAATCCATATACTATGACCTTGGACAGGGAAGAAAGAGCAAAAGCTTGCAACCTCAGGGATAAATAAGTTCAGTTGAATTTGTTGCAGTCTTTGGAACAGTTCAAATGACGGTTTAGAAGGGAAACTAAAGATGTGTTAGCAATACACTCATTGATGTTGCGCTGCTACCAGAAGAAAAGACTGAATGGATTAACTTTGAAGCACTTGCTGCGTTAACTTTTTTGGGTTTTGTGAACACTTGCTGTGTATTGAAGAACAAAAATTAGTGAACATTCCCAAAATGCAGTTACATGATACATTCTTCTTACCGCATAAAAAAATCACAAAAGACATAACATAGTAACACTGTAATTCAGCTATCAAGAATAAGAGGCACATCCCTTTTTTGGTCATAGTGAAAGAATAATATTTGGAGGGATGATTTCATTTTTTTTTAAAATGGCATACCAAGAAGACATCACAAAATAGCCAACACTTGGCATAAAAGAAGAGTAGACAGCTGAACCTGAAGGAGATTTGCAAAAAAAAATAATAAGCGTAGAGCTAGTTTTAGAACTCTTCACTTAGTGTTACAAAATGAACTATAATGGTCTTGAACAATATTACAGGGTACATGTGGCAATTAGTGCCAGAATTGTAGTTCAAGCTCATTAAATTCAGATACATTTATACCACAAAACTCAAATATATCTGGCTAATATAGTTATTCATAATAGTGCAAATAAAATAGTGATAACACATCTCCATACTCTAGACTACATTTTGCTGGAAATCTAGTTGTCCTGCTACTAGAGAGATCCAATGAAAATTTAAGAAAGAATGCTAACATAAACATTTGCAAAAAGTAATATATGCTGTATCATTTCTACAAATTCATAAGTACAACATGTCTCTTCTCAATCTTCAAGAGAGCTTCCATAAGCTCCAATGGACCTCCGCTGACTGGCTATGTTGATGGTGTTCGTATGGAGGAAATTGTGGAAGGCACTGTTGGCACAGTACACATACTAGCTCGTGAAGCCCACAATAGAGCTGTCATCAGAGGACTGAACTGCATACCCCTCTTTGTGCAGGTATTGTTTCAATCTATCTTAAGTTTTTGTTTATTTGCATGATTGATAGTGAGGAAGTCAGCTGTTTCTGTTAAGAATTGCAAGATTTTAGCTGTGGTAATAAATGCTACTTTGTAGTACAATTTGTATGGAGGTAGAAAATTTACTCTATTTTTTTCCAAATTTAACACCATTCACTATTGTGAGACAGAAATTCTAACCATTACTTCTGCGTTTGTTCTCAAATTATACGATTCTTTCTTTTCGCTTTATACCCTTTATGCGGATGTCTAAACATGACCCAGAGTTACAGGTACTTTAAGAGCAATAAACATTTTAGGAAGTACCAGTGACAGACAATGGTATGCTTATTTTGCTACACTTAACAATACGGTATCACATGCTGATGTTATTAAATTTATGGTACACAATAAATGGTATCATAACTGATAGTAATAGGCACAGGTGTATTGTGGAGATTCATGGCAGCATGTCTTATGGTGTGCTTAGATGTTAACTAACTAATGAATATCCTACTTATTTTAGCTTCTGTATTCACCAATTGAGAACATTCAACGTGTAGCTGCTGGAGTGTTGTGTGAGCTTGCAGCGGACAAGGAAGGAGCTGAGATGATTGAACAGGAGGGGGCAACTGCTCCTCTCACTGAGCTTCTGCATTCTAGAAATGAAGGAGTTGGTGAGTGTATTCATTTTCATGCCGTGTTTTTTCCTGTTAAAATAATATATTTTGAAAGTTACACATCCTACATTGCTGTGATGAAAAAGGAGATAGATTACAAGGCAACACTTTCTTAAAAGATCTGAATAATAATTCTTCTGCAAACTCCTGCAGATTAGCCAGATGTAAACCAGAGAACGGAATGCATTGTTTACAGCATAACTGATATTTATGCCGTTTGTTCGCCTAGTTGATTACTGATCCAGCGGTATCATTGTGTGATATGTGCATGTGTTTGTGAGCTGTTGTTTTATTCCATATCAGGTGTTCCATTTATTTATCTGGCCTCAGGAGAAGCATTCACCCATCATCCAGCGCTGGACATCATCAAAAGGTAGTTGTGAAGTTTCATAGGGATGAGTGCACAGCCGGCACCCTGGAGTTAGTCATTGGATCACTGCACTCTGCACAAGTCCATAGCTGCCCAGATCTGTCCTTGAGTGTAGCCACCATTACATGTTGACTGACAGTCACAGTATGCAGTTGATTGACCATTATTCTTTCTTGCCCACGAAACTGCTCCTTTCTAGCGACACCACATTTCAAACCAAATTCCTTTATTCTAGTCATGGAACAAGAGTCATCGTCACTTATTCAGTCCTTTGCTCGTTCGTTTTCCCGTAGGGCGTTCAAAATGTCTGCTCAATCCATTACTCCACCAACAGCCGCAGTAGCAGCGTGTGTGGCCAACCTATCAGCTCTCTCATTACCCCGGACTCCCGCATGTCCCAGCACAAAAATGAAAGTCACTTTACGCATACAGGAATTCTTCACTGCATCCAGCCACTGTTCCTTAATGCATCCCACCTGAACTTTCACAATCATGCTCAAGTCATTGAGTATGCAGGCAATTCTCGCAGATAGTCTGCGAGCAGACCCATTGCAAAGCTTTGGTTACTGCCAAAATCTCTATTGTCATGCTACTTGTTGTCTTAGAGCGAATGCATCACTTTCCTCTCTGATGGTTCCCCCCCCCCCCCCCCCCCCACCTTTGAGTTGTGAAGGCCAGGCACTTCTGATGTCTCTCAACCGACCCATCTGTATATACAATCATATCACCTTCCCTGGAATTTTCGCAGATTAAAGTGAGTACCTCAGACTCCACCACTGTCGGACACCATTCCTGCATTCTCTATTGAGTGTTATTATTACTTTGAAGGCTGTTGGACAATATAAGGGCTCACGACTTCCAATCTACACACCCTCTGTATAATATCCTCTGCGCACCCCATCCACGACTTTCCTCTCTTAAGGCGACTGCCTTTCAGTTTGAGAATTTCAGGGTGTAGAGGATGTTCTTTATCAGCGGTGATTTGCAGGTAGTCCCAAGTCCTGCAGATTGGTATTCTTTGCTCTGTAGTTGGGCAGTTTAATAAATATTGCATAGCCCGTGTGAACGTATCTCTCACACACCCTTAAATGATTCGCATTGCCTCATTCTGGATTCTATCCAATCTTTCTGTTTGAGTCTGACTCAGTATTAGAATCGCCAGTGCGTACTCTACCACCGCCACCACCAATCCCTAATACAGCAGAAATAGCAGCCTCTGTTCAGATTTTGCAGCAGCCATAATTTTCATCGCCCCAAAACCTTTATACGCCTTTACAATGATGTGGTCAACGTGATCTTTGAAACTTAGACTGCGGTCTAACATAGCCCCTAAGTACTTCATCGTGCTGGTTCTCTCGAGGACATCCCCTCTCAAAGTAACCGATGACATGTTTACTATGTGGTTATTTAGGGAAAACCATGTTATCAATGCTTTTGATGGATTAACAAAATATCCAGAATTACTGCACCAATCCCCTATACAATCAAGCTCACTCTGCATATAATTCCTGGCGATCGTTTTTCTATCTCTGCCCTGTCTATATACCTAGATGTCATCAGCATAGAACATAGTTCTCCCCGGACCTGCAATCTAACAGCTTATAATTTGAACTTCTTCTTCTTTCGTTCACTTGAAACATGTCTATATCTGTAATTCTGTCTCCTTAATAAAACTCACTGTCTTTTGTAATTCATACAGTGTCCCATAGAGTTTTGATTCCAGTGTTGTTTCCTCTGGCCAATATGTCTTCCTCAGCGTTTCATGCTCAGAACACTCTTGAAGTATATGTTTGGCACTCTGTGCTACCTGTCCACATGTACACATGGCTGTGTTGCCAATCTTGAACTTTGTATACATGTGACTGCGGAGTAGGTTGTGTCCTGTTCTGAGACGTAGAATTATAATTTGTTCTGGTCTGTTCATAATATGATAGTCATCTTGTGTTGGTGTTTGTGGCTTTCTTATTGACTTGATCATCTGTTTTTTCTGATGGTAGGTGATTGGTATATCTGGTTGGTCTTCAGCAGCACCTTCCTTAGCCAGTTGGTCTGCTTTTTCATTTCCTGGTATTCCACAGTGAGAGGGTATCCACTGCATGGTTACCCTATACTGGTAAGACTATTCGCTAAGTAGTTTTTTCAAGTCTGTTAGTTTTCCAGACTGGAGAGCTTGAAGCACTGACCTTGCATCTGTCAGGAATACCACAGGCTGTAGGTCAGAGTTGGAGTTAGCAGTTTTTTAGCTGCCACACTAATTGCCTGGATTTCAGCATCATAATTAGTGCAGAATTTTCCTGTTGGTGTTCTGATGGTATCTCTAGGCTTGTGTGGATATTCTATATATACACCTGCACCTCCATTCCTCACGGCATTCTGTGCTGACCCATCTGTGTATACTCTGACCCATATATCTTGTGGATATTCCTCATCCAGGAAACTGAGGGTGACTGTCCTTCGCTGCACACTGTTCTGTTCGTCCACGCTTAGTATTCCTTTCACATGGGTCTGAATGTATATTGGCATTCCATGCCTTTCACTCCACGGGATTTGTTCTGGTACAGGCCTTAAGGGGCTGTCAACTTCAGGTAGGTCTGTAAGTTGTCTGCGGAGTCGTTTAGCTTGATGGATAAAGCTGCTTCTTTTCAGTCGCCCCATTGCTAGATTTTGGAATCTTTCCTTCATTGGATGACTTGGCATACACTGAAACTTTTCTGCCTGAATTAGTACTTTTATGTCTCTGCGTTCACCAAGTGTTTGCATTCTTCCCATTTTCTGCATCTCTGCTATGGGTGTTGATTTCATTGCTCCCAACATTATTCTAAGTGCCTGGTTTTGCACTTTATCTAGATCTTGTAATGTGGTATTTGATGCAGAACACCATGCAGCTGAACCATATTCCAGGTGTGGTCTTATGCCTTGCTGGTAAACTTTACTGAGTATATTCCCACTGGCTCCCCATGTGGTTCCACTTAGTTTTCTCAGGATAGCTAACTTCCTCCTGGCTTTTGTTGTTGCGTTGTTTATGTGCTGCTTCCATATCAGTTTATCATCAAAAGTAACTCCGAGGTATGTGGGTTGTTTGTCTTCTTTCAAGAGTTCTCCATCTATTTTGATATGACTGGCTTTTTGTTTTGGTGTGAGGGTAAAGAGTGTAGTGCTGCACTTATCTGTGTTAATGCTGACGCACCATCTATTAGCCCATAAGGTTAGAGCACCGATAGCTCTTTGTATTTGTTTAGTGGCCACTGTCGCATGTTCTTCCGTGCACCATATCACCAGATCGTCAGCATACATTGCCACTTTGATCCCATGTGGTAGTTGGGCAACAGGACTCCTCCCTGGGGGACTCCATGACGCAGTAGAACTTTCTTGCTCTTGCGACCATCTAATTGTACCCTGGCTCTTCTATTATGCAGGTATGTTTTTACCCATTTGTACATTCTTGAGCTAACCCTGCAATTTCGCAATTTCTTTAGGAGCCCTTCTTTCCAGACCTTATCAAATGCTTTTCTGAGGTCTATCCATGCTGCTAGTACCAGTTTCTTATCTTGGAAGGCATCCTCAATCTCTTGGGAGAGGTAAGTTGCCTGATCTTCAGTAGAGTAGCACTGTCTGAAACCTGCTTGCTGTGATACCAGAAGGTTTTCACTTTCAAGGTACCACTGCATCCTAAGATTGATAATGCGTTCCATTGTTTTACATAGACAGCTTGTGAGGCTGATGGGCCTGTAGTTGGAGACTGTGTTGCCATCTTTTCCTGATTTGAGGAGTGGTATCATTATTGCTTCTCTCCACGTCTGTGGTACATTACCTGTGGACCAGCTTGTGTTAAAGATCTGCAGTAGCTTTGCTCTTGCTGCAATTCCCATGTTTCTAATCATTTCATTTGACACTCCATCAGCTCCAGGGGACTTTTTCAATTTGGATATTGCATGCTCCAGCTCTCTCATTGTGATTGGTGCCTCCATGACTTCAGGTATAGGTTTGCCTTGTCCAATGTTTGGGCTGACTTTGACGTTATTGTCTTCTGCAAAGGAATCTGCAAAATAATCAGCTGCATGTTTACCTGTTACAATGTTTCTATCTTTATAAAGTGTGATCCTGGTATTTCTCCCTGTACCTTCATCATTTAGTTGTTTTACAAGTTTCCATAATTTCCTAGTATCTCTTTCTAGGTTCAGCGACTCTTTTTTTTCTTTCCAGATGCTCCGTCTGGCTTGTAACTTGGCTCTTTGAAATTTAGCCTTTGTTTGCTGATATTTGTTGTGATGTTCTTGGCTAGGTCTGTTCTCAGCCTGCTGTCTAGATGTTTCCATCTCATTTTGCATCTTTTCCAGTTCATTATTCCAGTAGGGTTTGTAGTTCTTGCGTGCCCCCCTGGGTATGGTTTTACTAGCAGCATGTAGTATACATCTATTAAATTCACTCACTGCTCTATTGATGTCTTTGTCCAAGTTCATGTCCTTAGCTAGAACACTGGTTAAATGCTGGTACATTTTCCAATCTGCCCTCTTATAGTTCCACCTAGTGAGCGTGCTGCTGTCGTTGGTAAATTCATTGTGGATTTCCAGAAATACTGGTCTGTGGTCACTACCCCCAAGCTGCTTTCCAACGACACGTGTGATGTTCCATTCCAGGCCTGGTGAGTGGAATGCCAGATCTGGTGTAGAGGTGGTGTGCCATGCTCTCGAGTAGAAGGTTGGTGAGTCTGCTGGCTGGTTAATAAGGATGAGATTATTTTCATCCTGCCAGCTCTCAAGTTCCTCACCTCTCTTGTCGATATGATCGTAGCCCCAGCTCTGAGAGTGGCTGTTGAAGTCACCACACACCATAAGTCTCTCTTTATCTGGAATTGTGTCTAGTGCCAATGGTTTATCATTTGGGCAGTAGTAGTTCAGGAGATGGAATTCTGCACTGTCTATTTTTAGGTGGAGCATCTGGTATTCTGCCCCTTCCATATATACTTCCAGCTGACATGCGCTGATATTGTTTTTAACAAGTGTCAGAATTCCACTCGTTCGCCTGTCTTTTCGGTCAGATCGGTAGCACTGGTAGCCTCTGATTTTGAAGGCTATGTCGCTGCTGATGTGTGTTTCTTGGATACAGCATATATTAACTTGTTCTTCACTGAGGACATTTTCAAGTTCCTATTTTTTGCTGTATCCATCTCTTTTACTGTTGACACCCTCAGCATTCCAGTGCATTATTTTTATTGGTCGTTTGTTTGTTTGGCCAGTAGCTCTATTCCCTTGCCTCCTGACTCCTCGGGGCAATTGAGAAGGACTTCCAGTAACTGAGGTTAGGCCCTTTCGAGGTATAGGGTCCGGCACCATCCCTTCCTGAACGTCCGCCACAGGGCAGGCACCATAACTTTTTATAGATACAGACATGTTTCCATTGTGTTTTGTGCGTGGCATCCTGATTATCTGTGCGCCTTTTGGCTGGATGTCTCCGTCTTCAGCACTCTGCTGCTTACTTGGGCAGGACTATGGTCCTGCTCGAATGGGACTGCCCGACCAGTCTTAGTTTCCAGCCCCTGATGGCTGAACTAAGCCCCATCACCACTGCACAGTGCTGGCCTTGATGGGGATAATTTGAACTGTATACACATTAAATAATACTGGGGACAGAGTAGTACCTTGTGGTAGTCCTGGGTGTATGCCTTTTGGTGCCGAAGACCAACTCCCACACTTAAGAACAACTTGTCTCTGAAAAAGTGCAGAGATAATCCATCTGACAATGAAAGGACTAACTTGGAGTTGCAGCATTATGGTCATCAAGAAATCCAAGGGAACTCCGTTATAAGCATCTTCCATGTCTATTGCAGCCGCGCATGTCTCTATTCGTTTGTCAAAACTTTCTAACACTTCCTGCGCAAATACAGCGACGTTGTGTGTTATGGTTGTATTCTGTTCACGTGATTGTTAAGCTGTACACGTTGTGTACGAAATTGGAAGATGATACTCTGGTCTTTACATCCCAGTAGGGTGGTGTTATCTTTGGGATTTGTGCTTGTCATATATTTGTAAATTTTCCTTTCAATGTTTCCCATGGGACATCATTCAATCAAGTCTCTTTGTTCACAGGTTTTAACATCATTTAAGCTGCATTGTTATTTGTGTGTATGGCTACTCTTCTCTTGCTTTCTTCTTTGCTAGTCTGTGTGTCATGTCATTGCCAGGTGTGTTTGAGTAGTCAGGAATTCACTGCATAACAATGCTGACTTCATGAGATGTAAACAGGTGGTTGACATGGTGAGATATTTGAACTAGCTCAGGCTTACAATGCTCATCACATTCTAGTGCTTGAAGAGCAGACAGTCTGATATAATGTGAAATATACCAATTTTGTGCTTACTATTCTCAGAAAATTGTTCTTATATTTTTGCTTGTTACAGCCACATATGCTGCTGCAGTGCTGTTCCGTATGTCAGAGGATAAACCACAAGATTACAAAAAACGTCTGTCCTTAGAGTTGACCAGTTCTTTGTACCGAGGAGACAATTGGACAGACGTAAGTAATTCGAATGTATGATTCACTTAACCTTTAACATGGCTGGTTAAATTTACGTTATCTATCTCCTGTCACTGGGTTATTTTTTGAAAATTTGTTATTTTTGGTGGGTGTTTGGAAAACGCAATAACTTTTTTGTTTTTAACCATTAGAACCCAATGGGTGTGTGGATACGCCAAGGAGTATTTATCACTTAGGTCCTGGCGACGTACCAATATGCCTGTTGGTTCATCAGTACAGAACTACACGATGTTAGACCCTCATGATGAATGTTTCGCTCCATTCGGAGATAGGTCTACGTCACATCCCACTTGATTCTCTTATCGTCCTGTTATAAGACAGAACAGCCCTGTTGAATTTTTCACCGTCTTTTTGCTGGAAATATTTCTGTCCCGATGAATGCCACATTGAAAGAAATTTTCTCACAGTAGATGCATGTGCTGGGCCATTGGCACAAATAAAACGGTGACACAGTGCGTTTCTACTCTCTGGACTACATTCTGCTGGAAATCTAGTCTGCTGCAAGAGAGATCCAGTGGGAGTTTGAGGATGAACGCAGAAGAAGAAGAAGAAAGAAATTTTAATGAAGACTGATTCAGATGATGAGAAATTCCCTTGAGATTTACATTTATTTTCAAAGAAAATGTGATTGTTTGTTTCAGTAAATTGACCCAGACATTTAGATATGACATTGGATATAATAATAATTAGGTGATGTCCATTTGAATTATTTCTGGACCTAGTCTTAAGCAGAACGAACCTGAACAACATGATAAGTGACTATCTACATATTTTATTTGTTTTCCTAGTGTTATTTGTTTCAATATTATGTGAACATTAGTTTATTTATGGAGTAACATAAATACAGTAGGTCCAGATAAAGGGAAGAATTTATTAAGGGTGCCGCAGAACAGCATTGAATATAATTATGTTGTATGTCAGCCTAGACCTTATTTGACATAAGTGATATCTGCATGTTTTATTTATTCAGTCCATATTATGTTAGTTTGGTTATGAATCATCCTAAATATATGTCTAGCTAAGTAGGTAAGTTTTATCAGTTGTGCCACACATTGGCCGTGTAGAGTAGGAATATAAATTTAGGCCAAAAAACAAACAGACCAAAAAATGTATAAAATCTTTATACCTTTTATACCTTGCAGCATCAGGGGTAGAAGAGTTATTTGGAAACAGCCTTTTTTGTGTTCTTCATATATGTTTGTTTTTGTGGACTTTATTTTCTGTTATCCATCATGTAAGTATAGCAATGCTTTTTGAAGGGCACTATCTTATGGTAGCCTGGAAGCATGTGAGAACCACAAGCAATATGGTCACTAATAGTTTAAAAAGCAATGTCCTATACAGGGCATGCTTCAGTTATTTATTATTATTAATACAATAAACTGCTGTCCTCATGGTTTTAACATGATGTACATACAAAAATTGTGCGCAGAACATTTTTAATCAAGTATCAAAGACTTGTGTATAAACCAGTGGATGAAATTGTTAGAAACATGATAGTACTATAGCCTTTTGAGGTGGACAGTTTTGATCCTTTGTAACTTTGTTCATGCACTTAGTTGGTCACATATCTAATTACTACTTCTGTAATATGTAATTACTGTATTGCAAGAACTACATTAACAGCATGAATATGCTAGGGCACAGTTTCAAATAAAAACATTTTTTAACCCTCAAATAATTAATCGTGGTATATACAGTATATTAAAAAATACGGCCTTGATTTTATTTGTGACATATTTTGTTTCAATGTCATTCTAAATACATATATCATTTTCTCAGAACAATTTTTTGCAGCCCCCTGGTTTTGAGGATATGTCCATGCCATTGGAAGACTCAAGGGACCAAATGTACAACCCACAAGGTTCTCAGGGTAGTATGTACGGACATGGAGGGCCACACTCTGACATTGGACGAGGACCAACAGGTATTTCTTTACAAATACTATTGTCATTCACAACAGTGTCACCCGTGTGTTGCAGGGGCAGTACGGGAAGCAAGGAGTAGTGACAATCTTACTTGCACGCAAGTTCTAAATTAAACCCATGGAAAGCAAAAAAATAATGACATGAAATGTTACTACGGAAGGTTTGGCATAATGTTTGGTACTTTATTCTGTAGAAAATCAAAGCCATAAACATAGCTGATAATGTTTACACTATAATTGCATTTTATATCCCTTGCGGCTGAAAGAATACAAACATGAGCATGTGATAAAGCATGGCAAATTTCCCTTTGGAGTATCTCCGCTGCTTGTGACATTGCATCTTGCAGCCACATTGAGTAAAACAATAATCTGGAACTTGCAAAAGCTTTAGATACCTTTCCAATCCAAAGAAACACCAATCAGGAGCTGAATGTAAATTTCCACCATCTGACATAGGAAACGATTGATACGCACATACCTATATTGGAGTTCTGTCATAATTTTGAAGTATAGAGAAAATTAGATTCAATATCTTGTGATGGTTGGTGATGAACAGTAAGTAGCACAGAGTTGAAACAGACTATTTGGTGATGTATTGGAAGAGTGAGACGAGTACATGAGAAATGCAGAGGTTGAGACAGACTGCATGGGTTGGCAGCACTGCTGATTTAAATTTCATTTTCATCATTTAATAATTGAAATATTTATTTAGGGTTGGTGTTAGGGTTAGTTATTTAAAACACAACTATCCTAACCCAAACCCTAAAATAAATAAATGATTAAATGACAAACATGCAATTTACAAATACAGACAAGGAAAATAACTCTACTGTCCTGGCGTCTACTTGTACCGTACCAGAATAATTTTTAAATATAGGCTTACTAATTATTACAGATGACCATTACAAGCAGAATTTATTACTGCCTTCATTATCTCTTCTCAACAATGTGCTGTCTATCGCCGCATTGCCTTCCAATAAGTCGGCTCTCTCATTTCTTCTGACACCAGCATGACCAGAGCAGTATATCCATGTAATGCTCTGGACAATTGAGTTGTTCAATAAGTCCTGCCATTCTTTTCTTAGCATGAACGTTTCTATCTTGCGCAGCATGCTTTGAGAGTGTGAGTATTACTGGGTGTGTTGAAGTATCAGTTATCAACCAATTAGGTCCTGCTGTGACTCTGACTCCATTTCCATTCTCATGCTCGATGTGACAGTGGAATATGCTGAATATTTCTCAACCAACTTCTCACAGTTTTTCTAGGCAACAAAACCTTAACAACATTTATTTGTGTTTCTGTTAATCTGTGTATATAATTATGTCTTTGGTTTCAAGTGTAGTTGGTTGAGTTCATGCACTGTATCCTGAGCCCCGACATCTGTCCATTTTTGACGCGCTTTATGTAGTTGTATTATTACTTTAGTCAGTTATTTCTTCTCAATGTCTACCTCCACCCATTCACTGCCCTTTCCTATTTCTTCAAATTCACATGCTCTTCGCAGTGTGTCTTCAGCCTCTGCCATCCATGATCTGCCACGCTTGATTCGTTTTCCCTTTGACTCATCTAGACTTTGGTGTAATGGGTGGTGGTTGTATTCTGTCACTTTAAGGTAAAACCTAACTTGTGCTACATGATGTCGCACTCTAAATGCTGGGGGAAAATTTCTGCTTGATCTCCGCTTACCGAAAAGGTACTATATTCTCATATTCCAAGATAGTACACATTCTTAATATTATTGTGACTATAAAATCAGTTACAGATGTGTATAGTTGGAAAATAAATTACAATTTGTGTTGAATGTTTATATTTCTGGTTTCATTCTTAGCTCATTTTACACATGCTTTTTGTTCCCAAAGGTTATGAACAAGTTCCTATTGACTCAATGCAAGGGTTGGATATTGGAAGTCAACATGGCAGTGCATACAGCCCTATGGACAACCTCCCAGATCTGGCAAACTCTGGTGAGCTCAACTTTGACAACCTGGATCCAGCCCTTGGGCCACATGCAGATGACAATCCAAACCTCTGGTATGACACAGATGTCTAAGTGTAGAACATGGTCGAGGACAAGACAAATTGCAGACAGCACTTTCGTCTCATCAAATATTTATGTTCCAAGATGTTTTATTTTTGTCTTCTTCAAGAAGTAACTACGCTAACAGACTAGTAGTTAACTGAATTATAGTACAGAAAATTAATTTTTAAATAATTATCAAATTAACTTTTACCATGCCAAATTTTTAAAAACTCAATTTCTCCCTAGCAACCAAATTCTCTTTTGATAAGTTGCATTATTTTTTATATGTTTGGAAAACACAATATTTTTGTTTTTATAGTTTTTTTTACATGTAAATAAAGAAGTAAACCTAATCTTATGATGTGAGTTCTGTTGGTGTATTTGTGATGTGTAGTAGGTGGTGAAAATCAAAAATGGAAATTTTTAAAACAAAATTTTAAAAAATTGTGAGGTTTATTGTCAGATGTGGCAACCATGATAAAATTCGTAACACACCTAGGTCTGTTGTATCTATGTAGTTAACCTCAATCTCAGTTGCCTCAAGCTTATATTGGACACTTTTGTTTACTGTCCATGCTTCGCTTCCATAAGAAGGATTTCAGTCATGTGAACATTAAATGTTGTACGACACTGAGTGTATAACAATTTGGCGCCAAATGTCTCCGTCTTTTACCACTAGAAAACTACTGCCGATGTTTTTATCTTGTGGCATGGTAAAGGTTAATCAACAAACCATGATTTTTATTGGCCAATAAAAATATGAAAACATTTTGTTTTGAAAGGTGGTTTTGAAATTGTAATGTTTATACTGAATTATTTTTCTAATACACCAAAGGAATTATTTTGAAATGTAAAGTTGACACTAGAATTTTGATTGAGCAGTGAAGTTGAGGAATAAGAAACTCCACTCATTTTATTTTATTTTTTATAGTTTGTGTGCATTTACATGTTTCACAGTTTGTACAATTTATTTTACACATAATTGTAGGAGGATCTAGTTTTTATGGACAATTGTTTTAGTATCACTTACATCTTATAAAAATACATAAAATCTAGTGCAAATTATTATACTATGAGTGCATACAGAATGATTTTCTTTGTGCAAAATAAGCTTGTACTTGAGATTATTTATTTGTGGACATCTATAATAAACACTACTATCAGTTATATTATGTTTACAAAATTTGTTATCAAAGAATGGCAACAAGCTGGCTGTATTAAAAAAGTTGAAGCAAACGCAGCATATTTTGTTATAATATCTGCAATATTTAAGTGAACAAGCATGAACTATTTTTTTGAATCATTTGAGTATATCATAGACCACATAGCCAGATTTGTTCATAATTTAAACTTGTAATTTTTGGGGGTGGGCACATTTTTTGCCAATCTGCAGTATTCCTAAGACTTCTTTCTTTTCTGATTTCCATTTGAATACAAGAACATTAAAACATATCCAGGAAATACCTTGAAGTTGGATGCTCTTAGAAAACAATAGAAGTGACAGTAATCCTCAGTTCAACAATCCATCAAATGTTGCAGTGAAGTTAGCCATCTAGTTTTCATACATCAACACATCATGTCTCTCGAGTGATGAAAAAATACACGTAAATACAGCTAATTAGTTGCAATAATCCAAGTTTCCAGTCCAATTTGAATCAAAATATTAATGTATGTTTTATACTAAAGATTGTCACAGAATGTGGACCAGGCATTTTTTCTTTTACATGATCATCTGAACGTCGTTTTTAACTATAGTTATATATATATATATAACCTTGCAAGTGTTATTATTTGTCACAACTTGTACATTTTTATCATTTATTGTCTGATTTCTGTAGTAATGTACATAGTGGGGTTTTCATGTCCATTTGTGTTGACAATAATCTGGATATTGTTGCTCTAATTTAGTTCTAGAATTGCCCAATCCTCAAATAAAGTGCTTAGAATTATCAACTCATGCAAAACAGTTTAGTGGGGACATTATAGAGACCACAATTTACACATATGAACAACATGCAAAAACTATAAAACAATACTCAAACATGGAGAGCACTGGTTTCTATTTTGCGTTGAGTAAAAAATATATAATGGAATTTTGTGCAGATACAAAACAACTTCCTATTAATTTCTCAGTGTTTATAGAAATTCTTGCCATCACTGTGAAAGGTTGAAACTATAAAACAGAACTTCAAGCTTACAAGTCTTTAATTTTATTTAATTCTATCCACCTTTAACAGTCACTAACTCTCTATGAATGGCATTGCGCTGTTAAGAGAACAACTCAGCAGCTTTTGGATATTGACATCATTTAAAACTACCAACAATTGAGATTAACAAACTTTTCTGGGCATATTGCACAAAAAGAACAAAACATATTAGGTTATAAGATGTGCACAAGTTATTTAGAGACAAAATAATGTTAGCAGCATTTATCCAGGAGTATACAATATAACAAGTTTTCATATCATATGTGTGCGTGTTGTACTGTAATCATTTATGAATAGTTTTATCTGTCATTAATTTTTATGTTGTTAAGTGTCTTTTCTCCTTCCCCAGTTGTTTTTTCATTTACATTTATACTATCATAGCTTTGGTTTGCGCAAGTCGCCATCAAAATAAAATCTCAAAAATCATGTTTAGTTTTATCCTTTGTATTTTTCTTAAAGTGCATGGATGGTCAACAATAAATTTCATAATCATTGTTCTTTTTTGTGTTTGTTTATATTTTTTAATTTAAAAATAAATTTCCATGTTTCATATCTTTCAAATACAGCTTATATAATTTAACTCATTATCTTAGATATGCCACCACTTAGCCTCTTCTCATGGCTGGAAAATCTTTATTTAGTCTTCTGCGTCCGTTCTCAAGCTCCTGCTGATTAACAGGATGTAGTCTGGATGGAGAACAGAACACTGTGCTATGGTTTTACATAATACTTAGCTGCAACATTTGTGCTTTTTATCATGAAAATTCAGAACGACAGCTGGGTCACTTTAACAATGTAATGTGATAACCAACTCCACCCCAAAACCTCTTTAGCTGCCTCAAAGACATCAGACTGATTAGAAATATATATTGGGAACAGACTGCATTAATAAGGCCTGAAAACAGCTATTCACCATACATCGAAATAAAAGCGGCACGACAAGGATGTATTTTATCACCCAGCTTATTTAATATCTACACAGAGAATATCTTTCAATATATACAATAGAATCCTGTTATAACTATAATGAATTGGTTGGGTCTGGCAGAATATATATACGTTATATCCAAATTTCGGTATATATTATTATGACCTTTACCGCACTCTCAGCGAATATAATAGAAAGATATGTATTTTCCGTAGCTGTCTGTGACTATAGGCGTACATAGAGGTCATATTGCGATTGTAAACAAACGTTATTCACCCGGTTAATTGAAGAAATGAAAGTATACCTAACTAGATTCAGTTTTCACTAGTGTTCAACTAAATACAACACATTACAGATCAGTTGTCTGTTCAGCTGCCGAAATAATCTCAAATTTTTTGTTATTACAACCACTTTCGATGATTTCTTTTTATATTCCGTTCTTTTTGTGTGGCTGATAATTTTAGTTTTGTTGACGTGATTCATTTGTTTACAAAGACGAATATTATATGAACAAGTAGTCTGATTATAAAATAACGGCGGATTAATCCAGGCCTATTAAGCGACATCTATACCAGATTGAATGTATCAGAAGTTTTCACCAAAATTCTAGGCCTAGCTGGAGATATCACGCATACACCAACAAAACTTGCATCATTACATTCAGTAACCATTCCTTTATTTTTCCACGCACAAAAATTATACACACATATTTAAAAACAAACAAGTTATTGCATTTTCCAAATACCTTTCATGTTCTCCAAAAATAGGTGTAAAGTAACCCATGGCATTTATTAATGCCGTAGGGGTGTGAGATGTTAGCGATCTCACATTTCACAGGCTCTGCAAATGAGGGCGGTAGCCATCTCCTCTCCCTCGCAGTCTTTACTTCCCGGATTAATCCGGTACCCATTTAAGGCTGGGTAGACCTGGGAGCCGTTGCGATCTGAAAACATTTCCGCCTCAGCTGGGGAAATAGTGCATACGGACAAAAAGAGAATGCGGTGGCAGGCAAAAATTACCCTATTTTAACGCGGTGTGGTAACGGTTAACATAAGTTAGTCCCTTGCGATCATTAATTAATGTCTATTGTCTTTCCCCAGGTGAATGATTGTTGATCGCATTCACACTTGCCGTTAAGCGTAGGGGTGGTAGCTTGACACCGGGTGTGATCTCTTGTAGCAGGACTATCATGCTACTAGATTTCCAGCAGGATGTAGTCCAGAGAATGGAAATGTGTTGTTTTATTTGTGCCAATGACCCCACACATCCTTCTTCGGCGGAATTAAAGACCTTACTGAAATCCTTTAAAATAGACCATGATACATGGGAAGAACTTGGACAAAATAGATCTACATGGCGCTCTACAGTCAAAAAGAGTGCATCATCTTGTGAAAGGAGGAGATACGCTGCAGCTCAATAGCAGAGAGTAGCTAGAAAGTCACGGATAGACCAAAATCTGTCTACAGTGGTCATTCCATGCCCAAACTGTTCAAGGCCTTTTACAGATCGATTAAACACATCTACAAACTATTAGGCGTGGACATAGTTCTAACAGAATTTTCAAAAGTGGATGTAACAAATGGTCATCATCACTTGTGATGGACGAACACACATATCCACATCTCAAAGGCATAAATTCTGTTTAAATAGATTTTCAAAGGCACAGATTCTTCTTTTCGTTCACTTGAAACATGGGGTGCAAAGGGAACGCATTGCTCTAGGCGGACCCAGGGTTAGCAGATAATAACGCAAAATGAGGTAAACAGGTTACTAAAACACTTACCTAGCCTATTAATAAAAATATATTTTAAAAAAACAAACAAAAAACATACAATAAAACTAAACAGGACAATTCTCAACGTATCGGCTCAAATTGAACCTTTTTCAAGAGACAAACAACAGAAAACGACAAAATAAAAAACAAAATAGATGTCTATATTTCATCAAGCCCCCGTCTCCATAATAGCGCAGGGATGGCAACGCATCTAGTAAAAGTGAAAATGCGTGCATTCATTATAAACAAACCGAAAGTGGGAAATTAGAGACACTATAGATGAGTGCAAGAATAATAAAAGAAAAAGATAAGAAAAATACCCCTTTTATTAATAGGCTAGGTAAGTGTTTTAGTAACCTGTTTACCTCATTTTGCGTTACTATTTGTTCATTAGGTTACTGCGGCACCATCCACTTTGTCGGACACCCTCTGACCATTTGGTTATTTATATTTGGGTTAGCAGATAACCAAGATCCCAAATGTACCTCCACGCAGTGCACCCTGGAAACAGAAATACAGCAGCTCGAGCTGATTCTGGCCAAATCATTTGGGGATCGTGTCCGAGAATGTAGAGGTAGCAGATGGAAAGAGATTTGACTGCACAAGAGACAGACAATATCTCCGACATCACCCCATATAGCGACACTGTCGACATACAGTGAAGCTAGTCAGTCCAGTCCGAACATTGGAGGGGCGGCCAATGTAAAATGCACATAAAGGTAGATGCATGGCGAGAGACAAATAGATTTCATACCGAATACAATGAAACAATGAAAGGGCAGAACAGCGCTAGAGGGCAGCGCGAACTGCAAATAGAAAGTGAAAAGTCCCTAGGAAAGGGGAACTACAAGCTCCGTCAGCTCGAGACAAGCTTCTAGTTACCTGTGTTCCTTACAGGCAGAGACCCAGACCTTTTAATTGGCGTTTGGTAAAGCAAGAAGACCTAACCCAACTCTAATGTCGAGCCTTCCTAAACCGGAAATATGCTCGCGAAGAGAAAGGGTTCTGTACCCGATGGGCTCAGGCAAGAAAGGGTCAACGATGGTAGTCCTGGCCCAACTCTACTGTCAAGATTTCCTACACCGGAAATACACTTGAAGAGAGAAAGGGTTCAGTACCTGATGGGCTCAGGCGCTATTGGGACAAGGACGCTCAGCTCGAGAACGCCTTGCCCTCAAACGCGTGGTGTGAGACTCGAACTTAGACAAGGGGTACACGATGTCGGTGAACGACACCTCGGCTAAGAGGGCGAAAGAGCCAGGGTCCAACTCCTCTGTTGAGTTCTTCCCCTTAAGGAACCAGGCTCACGGATGAGAAACGGTTCAGTACCCAATGGGCACAGGCCGTCCAATTACACGAGGCAAGTTCATAGACAGTGGAACACCTCGTGCGAGTCAGACGAGAGCAAAAATCGTCTGGGCGAAGAGTCGCCACTACGCGTCCCTGGAGACATATATATATAGGCTGTCACAGGCTAAGGGTAGCCCACCCGAATTGTCAAGGCATGCCGAAATCGGATGTGCTAGGCCTACAAGGCGCATAACGGTGGCACAACGTAATCACGCTCCCGGCGGAAATCGCACGGATATCCGTGATGGTTACAATGGAGCGAACGAAAAACAAACTTGAAACATGCCTATATATTCCTTAATAAAAGCTCACTGTCTTTTGTAGTTCATACAGTGTCCCATAGAGCTTCTATTCCAGTGTTGTTTCCTCTGGTCAATATATCTGCCTCAGCGTTTCATACTCAGAACAATCTTGAAGTATATGTTTAGTACTTCTGTGCTACTTGCCCACATGGCCGTGTTGCCAATCTTAAACTTTGTGTACATGTGACTGCGGAGTCAGTTGTGTCCTGTTCTGAGGCGTAGAAGTACAACTTGTTCTGATCTGTTCATAATGAGATAGTCATCTTGTGTTGGTGGTTTTCTTATTGACTTGAACATCTGTTGTTTCTGATGGTAGGTGATTTGTACATCTGGTTGGTCTTTGGCAACACCTTCCTTAGCCAGTTGACCTGCTTTTTAATTTCTTGGTATTCCACAGTGAGAGGGTATCCACTGCATGGTTACCCTATACTGGTAAGACAGTTCATTAAGTAGTTTTTGCAAGTCTGTTAGTTTTCCAGACTGGAGAGTTTGAAGCATTGACCGTGCATCTGTCAGGAATACCACAGGCTGTGGGCCAGGATTGGAGAGGTCGTGGTAACTGGATTACCAGAGCCATGATCTCCACTATTTTTTTATGGTTAAATGCTGTAATATAACCAAATTGGACTTGAATGGAGAGTATCTCACCACAAGAGGTACATATTACTTGACCACAAATAAAAAATGAACATGGCACATTGGCTATATCCAAAACAAGTTGTGTGCCTCTCTGCCACATGACCAATACTGTTGTAAGAAGTAAAAATACAAGAACAATTTTTGAAAGATGTTTGACTTTAATTTTAAAAGCAGAAGAAAATTTGCAAACATCACATAATGGATACCGGTATTTTACATGGATATTACAAGTAATTCCTTTAATTATAGTTGTGAGGAAGTTGCACTGTCAAATAAAAGTGAGCTGGTCCACAGGTTGATCAGGACTTTGACTAACTTAAATTTATTAAAATGTGCCTTATTTAAGCATATTTTCACACATTGATTAATTATTTTGCTCTATCTTGAAACAATCGAGTGGTACTCGGCTCCTGTGATTTGAAACTGAAGTGATTTCCGGTCAACAACACGCACAAGTAAAAAAGAAACTGTGTAGAAGTCAATGTAAAATGAACACAGCCTATTATCATCAACAATTATCTGCTCATTACAGGTTCTCAAGTTCTCTGAAATTGTGAGTAAATGCTCACGGCAAACGGATTATCACAATCCATCTGTACAGAATGACAGGAGAATGGATTGTCAACATATTAAACTTTTTGAGAGAAGTTGCACGATCAAATGAAGGTGATGACTCATTTTCCAAATCCAGAATAAAGAACCTGGTCTGGAAGTGTGGCATGGCAAGAAATGAACATTATTATGGACAGTAAAGGATGTTTGTTAACCAATAGAGAACTGGAACTGTCAGTCATGTAACTGCTGGTATACTCAGGTGGAGATCGTAGCACCTATGGATGTGTCCTGCGTGATGATGATCTCTTGACTATCTACCTATAATTGATTCTGGTCATCAGGGAGCAGCAGTGTATGATGACACTCATCAGTATTGCTTCAATTCCCTCATTCATATGAGCAAATATTTTGCTTTCATTCTTATTTACTTTATGGAGTTTATACACTGGGAAATACACTAAGAGTTTATCCGCATGGAGTCTCATAGACATACAGATCAAGGATTGACAAAGAGGGATTAATCTCATGCTTGTTTCTAATCAAGATTATATGCCTTCGGTCCGACTTCAGCTTGGATTTTAAGTCACTTTGATAATCTATAGGATAGGACAACCAAGATCTCATTAATTATCTTGTACAATATGCATGGAAGGTATCAGTGTCACTATTCTTTGTTCCCCTTTCAGGATCTGGCAACACACAGAGATACATCTAGAGATACACAAGTATACATTCCATGACACACATCATTGTTTGTGCCTAGTATGTTCCTTGTGCCTCAAATATGTCACAGGGCAGTAGTAATTTCCATGTCAAGTGTCTCATTAAAAGCTGCAGTAATTCTGTATTGCTTATGCACATTATTCTTCTGCGTTTGTTCTCAAATTCCTGCAGATTAGCAGGATGTAGTCAGGAGAACGGAATGCGTTGTGCGATGGTTTACAGCATTGCTGCGATATCCGAGCCTTTCTGCCTGACACATCCGACTTCAGCATGGCTTTGGGTCACTGACCCTATATGGGATGGGATAGCCAACTCCATCCCATAACATCCTTAGTCGCCTTTTACGACATGCGTGGAAGGTAAACAGTGTTTTATTCTTTGCTTCCCTTTCGGACCCCAGTAACACACGGGCGATGCACATTATTGAGCTTTCTTATCTTTATTGTTCTGTGTAAAGTTTAATTTGGTCACTCTACCTTTCTTTTAACTTCTGCCTTCTACATGAAGGTTTAGTTTGAGAATATATTGTAATATTTAAGTAAATAAAAAAACTGGTAGACAAACTCTTCAAAGAAGGTAGGTAAGTAAGGCAGGCAACAAACAATATGAAGTGGCTTAAAAAAAACCCAACCATAATTGACATTATCAAAGTTGGAGAGAGAAAACCCAGGCCGCACACAAAAATGTGCGTATCAGCTCGCTAGATGCAACCAGGTCATAATTTGTCCGCAACACACAAAAATTAATGGTTGGCTGCTGCTCCAGCGATTCATGACCTTTGACATTGTATGATATATTCATCTAAGCTGTTGTTTTGTTTCATATAAGGTATTCAATTTATCTGTCTTAGAGGGAGAATAATTTTTCTGACACAAAAACTAATAGTCATCCCACTTCTATGCCACAACTACAAAAATGACACAACAGATCCATTTACTTGTGGTCTGTTCTGTGAGAGTCAAATTTCATACTGTTTTCTTTGACTTTCCAGTTTTCTTTTACAAATGCTGAGTCATATCGTTTCACTGGTTGACCATCCGAATGCTATATGCAAAATTTACCTATAAATGATAATGGCATGTCTAGATACACTTGTTGACTGTTTCTGGATTTTATATGTACAATTTACACATAAACAATAATGTCATTTCTATATTGCAATTGTTTTTAGTTACTTTTATACAAAAATATTAGTTGATTGGACATCATTCAATCTATCAACTATGTCCACCTGGTCTTCTCATTGTTACCTGAATTGTAATCAGTTCATGATTCGTGAGGTCATGATAAAAACATTTTTGGCAATAACTTGTGGCAGTTTCATGAGAATCCCATGAAACTTACTGAACACAAATCTCTCTGCACATATTATTGAATGCCTATAAATGACAATCCTGTCATAAATTCAGTTGAAAATTCAATGCGCAAGTGTGGCTCTTGTTACTACTGATGAACAACAATACATCATTGGATGTATTGACATACAGACTGGACAATCCCAAAGTAAAGGCCAGGGAATTTAATGTGGTTAGAAGCACCATGACCCAGAGTCGCAACCCCTCGCCGAATAGCACTTCATATGGCTGCATCACCTCAGGAATCGGTTTGCATCTGCATCCTCCACAGTCCAAATATGCCAGCAGCTTGTTGAATTTCTGATCAAATGGTCAGGAAATGGCTGCACAATGATATTCTTTGGGCTAGAAGGACACTACAGAGGTCCTGTTCTAATGGACCAGCACCGCCAAAACAGACTGCAGTGGGTGAACCAGCATGGTCAATGGACCGTTGGGAATTACTGGAGACTGGTTTAGTTTAGTTTAAGTCTGAAAGATTCTTCATGCCAAGGTTGAAACTTTAATTCCGTAAAATAATATTTTGGTACATGTTTTAAATAATGTTGCTTTTCTTTTTTTTATAAATATAGTTAAACTGGTTGACTGTGGATGTCATGTGTAAAATTTACACATAAATATCATGTTTAGTTACACCGTTTGGCTCTTTCTGGATGTTATGTCCTACCCATGTTTATTTTCACAATTTCAGTATTTACACATAAATGATGCAGTGTTTTTAGTAACACTGGTTGGCTCTTTCTGGATGTTATGTCCTACCCATGTTTACTTTCAGAACTATTTTGAATGCAATCAAGGAATAAGTCCGGTTGGAGATATTGTGTGTATTTCTTCTTCCATGTCTATTAGCTAGAATGGAGGACTTGGGAGTGTAGTGTGATATTTTATTTTTTAAAAGAAACAAACAACAT
Source organism: Meghimatium bilineatum (assembly GCA_034231615.1). Taxonomy (NCBI): domain Eukaryota; kingdom Metazoa; phylum Mollusca; class Gastropoda; order Stylommatophora; family Philomycidae; genus Meghimatium; species Meghimatium bilineatum. The sequence goes on from CM067305.1 coordinate 50,371,788, forward strand.
ATATGAATCAAAACAAGTTATTAACCCGAGACAGAACTGGAAGTCTGTAACCACATGCTGAATTTGAAGCACACATGGGCTTTTCCAGAGTGCCATGATGATGGTGATCTGAGAACTAACTTTCACAACTTCAGTATTCACACAAAACTGATCTGTATTTTCTCTCATATTAGCACAGCAAATTCACTATCCTAAAATTGAAGATCTAACTCAGACATAATACACTCACTTTGCTGCCATGCAAATATATAAATTTAACACACTAATATGTACACATCTCACAGACTATCACTCATTTAGCAAGAGACTCAACGTTTGCAATGTTCATATAATCAACAAATGTTAACATCTTCATTCAATGAACGTTGCCACATTTAATACATCAAATAATATAATTCAACTGTTGCTGCTTTTTTTCCTTCCAGTTCTGGTTTAGTTCAAATAATCAGCAAGCCAATAACTACTGTTGTTTTCTTACTGCCTCTAATAAAACATACAGTGTATCAAATTATTCATTAGTACATCCATGTTACAAACAGGTCTGTTTCTTTTTAAAAGTTTGACACACTTCAAGAGACAGTGTTTAGTTATCGTTTTCTCTTGATTTTGTCACTGCCTCCAGTCCTTTCATCAATTTCCTGCTTATCTTTACCTCCTCCACTCAATTTTGGTTTCTTGGTAATAATTCGTCTTTCTTGCACCTCTTCATCTGATGTTGATGACGACGAGGAGGCAGACGTTAGAGATCCACTAGATGACAAAGACTTCCTTTTCTTAAATTTCTGTGGCACATCTGGTCTTGACTTGGAAGAATGAGTATGTTTGTTACCTTTCTTAGACTTTGATGACTTGCTGTATTGCTCATCACTCGATTCGAAGTCAGAAGTATCAGCTTTATGAAGTCTCTTTTTGTTTTCACTTCTGTTTATATCTAAAGATTTCTTCCTGTTTTTCTTCTCTGGGGATGAAGACAAATCTCTCCCATGGTCTGGTCTCTTCTTCACCTGTTCCGGACTCGATCCACTCCCTTCACTACTACTATCGTGTCTTCTATCTTTCCTTTTCTCTCCTCTCTTTAAAACATGTCTTCTGTCCTCATCACTGACATGATCTCTATCATGTTCATTTCTCACTCTTTTGTTATCTCCTGACCAATTGTTGGATCTCCTATCCCACACATTTTCAAGATCTTGTTGAAAATCATCATCCCTCCTGATGTGATTCTGCCTTCCTCCTCTTCTCCTATCATCCTCCCCACTTTTACTTCCATGACCCATGCTGTCTTGTCTGCTCTCTCCTCTATCATCCCTGCCACGACGTCTATTCCAATTTTGACCCAATCTTTCACCATTTTCCTGACTGTTATCATATTCTCTCTCATCACGTCCACTTCTTACTCTATTGTCATCCCTACTATTGAATCTTGTTTCCTTCTCTCCATCCCATCTATCCTTTTCATTTCTTTCCCTAGGCTTCTCTATCCCATTCCGGATATTTCCATACAGCGCCATATCAAGAAGTCTATCTGCTATAGTCCTTTTCCTTTTTTCTGGTGAAATATTTTTGGTCACATGTCTACTTCCTTTGCCTGAAGATCTGCTTCTGCTTTCAGATTCACTATTACTATCTCTGTCTGAGGATATTCGCGTGTGTCTATTTTCTGTCTTATTTTCTTTGTCTGTGGCTTTTTTCTTAGATTTAGAAGTCTCTTTTCCAGATTTAGTTTTTGTTTTAGAAGTATCTTTGCCAGATTTGGTTTTAGTTTTTGGAGCTGATGTTTTCCGTTTTTTCTTTGGCGATGAATCAGAGTCTGAATTGGATGAACTATCAGAATCTGTGAACATAAATTGAAAATAGCGTTTGTTAAATGTGTATTTCAAACAATCAAGTATATATAATTGAGTATTTATCATTATAAATTTCTGTATAGAAAAATGGATGAAATACTCAAGGAAAATAAAGTGTGGTCAAATTGTGTATCAAGATGGTAAAAAAAACTAAAATAGTTACAACTATGACTTATTTAACACCAACAACAGTTTAGTCTTACATAACACTTTAATGACCAAATTCAATGGTCATTAAATACCATTATATAAACCTTGGTGACCAACTTCGATAATAGCCGAAACTATTAGAAAAACAGAAACTTCAGAAATTTGGCAACCATAGCGATAGTATTACTAAGAATAGCTCATCCAAATGATAGTATGTCACTCCAACATGGTGGCACCTACAAAATTCAGTCTCTATATGACTGAGTTTTATACTTGAAATATCCAAAATTCTTTATGGTGAGATTATGTGATACATAGAAAGGTAATGTAAATCCTCACTCAGCCTTATAATAAGTAGGATTTCACTCTGTAAATAACTGAGGGCTTTCAAATAATTCAATCAGAAAACATAAAAATTCATTATGACACATAGAACATTTCAAAGCTCTGTATCGTATTCGATTATATACAGATTTTTAAAGACTTTTATCGATGTCTCCACAATTTGCATGCATCCTTGGTAACAGAAGATTAAGTATGCTCTGATTACTGGTCAACAAAGTGTTAAGTATAAACAAACCTGTGAATACTGCATTTTTTCCCAGAAGAGAGTTGCAGGAAGGTTGCGAATGTTAAGAATACAGAGTTAAAATCAAGTAATGAGTTAAATTAATAATTACAAAAGTATATCCTATTTAGGGCATTCTACTTTTGTGTTCATTCTCAAACTTCTGCAGATTATTATGATGTAGTCCAGAGAATGAAATGTGCTGTATCATGGCTTACAGCTTAGCTGCAATATCTGAGTTTTGGATCCTGACACATCAGACTTTGAAAACAGTTTTGCCGCTGCGATATGTTCTTTGTATTTCACCAAAAAAAAATTGATCTGCAGGAAGTCCCTTGAAAATCAGTTTTCAGGTAAGCATAAATTGCTGAATGAGGTATATACTAGTGGATACATACACGATGACTTGATGAGATCCGTATTTATAGCCTTACCAAAGAAACCAGGGACCACCGAATGTGAAGAACACCATACAATCAGCCTCATGAGCCAAATAACAAAAATACTTCTCAGAATCATCACGAAGAGAGCGAGAAACAAAATAAAAACAGAAATAAGTCCAGAACAATGTGACTTCATAGAAGGCAAAGGCACCAACAATATATTTTGAGAACACTAATAGAAACAGAGCTTAATCAATAGTATAATAAAAAAGACAATCTTCATTTTTTGGCCATGTTATGAGACAAGGAGGTTTGGAGAACAGTCACAACAGGCAAGATTGAATGCAACCGAGACAGAGAGTATCAACCTGACACAGCAGGAAAACAACAATGATCTTGATACATAATACTGGAGATAGAGAGCTGTGGAGAGTCATGATCACCTACGCTTGCAGGCATGGCACCGAATGAATGATCATAACATACTTCTCAATTACAGAAGTCAGAAAATGCTGGCCAACGAGGCATGAAACTTAAGAGGGTGTTCACATTACACAACTGAATCTATGCACAGCGCTGAAGACGGATGTGTTGCGTCAATGACGCAAATAGAACAGTGACACAACGCATTTCCATTCTCTGGACTACATCCTGCTGGAAGTCTAGTAGGATCATAGTCCTGCTACAAGGGAGATCCAGCGGGAGTTTGAGGGTCATCTCCAGAAAACTCTTCTACCTCTGTCGCTGAAAGGCAACAAAGGGTTTAGTGAATAGATAGATGATGATTCAATCACTTTCGCCATGAGAAGGCAGCTCTTGACAGTCCATAGCCCTTCTGATGAATGCATAAGTTTTCCTCAGCTGTGGTGCAGTTGTGTAGAGTATTTTGTATATAGTTGGAAGCTGTGGTAGTAGTTATTGTCAGATGTCTGTTAGTTTTGAGCACTGCAGGAATAGATAGATATCTGCAGAAAGTGGTCAAAATGTCACTCAAGAGTGCAGACACAAAGTAAAACAATAGGGACCAAATAATAATAAGTACAGAACTGTCCCAGTTTCGGTGTTCACAGAATGACAATCTGGTCCACAGGATCTTCTCTGCAAAACAAGTGGGAACCCTAGATGACCTAAAACAAACCGCTCTATACATGACCAATATTGGATTGAAAGTTTAACAATTGATCGCAGAGGCTTCAACATGGTTTCTGGGTCATATTAACCTATTGCGTATGATAGCCAACTCAACCCCAAATCCCCATAGTTGACATTTTGAACTCTAGACGTGTAGTTTTTCAAGTCTCCCTCTGGTTGTATACAGACTTGATAAGAACTAGACATTTTAGTCTAAATCCTTAGAGTCATTTCAACACTGTTTCATTGCGAGCGAAGTAATGCAGTGCATATGTGATAAAAACTCCAATGGTGCAATTTCACAAAACCATATTTACTATCAAGGATGGCTTTACATTTAAGTCTCACATTATTTAGAAAAGCAGCTAAGCATACTTTCTTTTTTAAAACCCAAGAGCCAAATTGAAAACATACCTGATGAGGCTGAAAGGGAATCGGATGAACTATTTCCAACAATATCTGCCTGGTCAGCCTCCAGGTTCTGTTGGGCAATCTGTTTGGTGGTAGCCTTTAAGTGTTCTCTTAAGTCATCCCTGCAAAGCAAAACATAAAATATGTGTAGTTAGACGATAATCTCTTGACACAGTGGCACAACTGCAACATAAACGGTCACACCCAAAGAGGGATTCTCTAATTGTGGTGGATAACAATAACCTGATTGTTATATGCTAATATACATGTCACCATATTTATCCCAATTTCTGCATCTTATTCCAGTTTTGGTAGATTGGGTTGTATTTAATTTCCCAATATTGGCTGCATACAAGCCAGTAACCCATAGTCCACCATCAAATTTCTGGTTGGTAATAGAATTACATTCCCCATTTCTTTAATACTGTCAATGTGTGAGTCCAAAGTTGGACCACTAACAAAGACCTTCAAGCATCTACATATGATGCAACCTGGAACAAATGAAAACTAAGTTTCTATTGGCATTTGTGCAGTACCAGGGTAGAAAGGAAAGTAAATAACAAAACAGTGACCTGTTACTATGTAATAAAAAAGGAGCATGCAAAAATTTGACTCAAGACTGCCGTTATTTTTATTGGTTAAGAGCTATGATTTAATCAAATTGGACTAAAACCCGCAGCTGAAAGGAACTTACCTCATCATAAGAGGTACTAAACCTACAGCAGCCCAATGTCGACAAATGTCAGTCACCATTGAGATAGCCATGTACATCAATCTTCCATGATTATTTCCCATCATGTTTATATAATATCTATTTGTTAGGGGTTGTTCCTGAATTTTTCGCAGCGATATAAACAGAGGTTTATTGATTCTTTATGTGATGGACTAGATGAAAACAGATCCTTATGTGGACACCTGAGGGTAAAATAACACAAGAAAGACCTAAAGAAACCCTAAAAAAGACCATTCTTAAAGGGGAAATAACAGGCTGCAAGACTGCACACAAACCGAAACTGCAGGAAGTGGACCGCAACACATGGAGAATCAAAACCTCTGCTCTATGGTACCTCCGCCTGCTGTACGAAAGGAACAAACTAACCAACTAACTTCACATTATGTTGCAAGCCATTCTGTACAGACCTAACTTCAGTGGCACCATTGTTCATTAACCTTAGGCACACTGTGTTTACAATTACGCAATTTCTCTTCTGCCGCGGAATTGGTTTTTGGAAATGTTACGCAATCATCGGTGGCTGTTTTGAAATCACGATAACTTTTTTTGTTGATACAGATATTTAAATATTTGCAAATATAAATAAAGAATTAAATTCTGCATGTATTGGTGTAAGTTTTGTTTGTATGTGTGTGATACGAGACGTGTGAGAAAGTGATAATGATAAAGGCAGATTTCGACCTATCTACAGCTAGACCTACCGTATTTTTAAATGATCAAAAGCTGTTGAATATTATATAATTTACATAGTGAGAACATTGTGGAACCTCGTGTTTATTCTAATTAAACAAATTGAAGTGATTTCCTAACCTTTCGTGATTTCTACCTTGAATTCGGAATAAATAATGATTTCACTGAAAAAATCAATGATAGAGAAGTATGATAAACTCGATTAACTGGCATGTCGCCTCGCTGCTAAGCCAATGCTTGAAGATTGCTCGGAATTCCATTCCATAATCAAATGCTATCGTCTATCGCCATTTTGACAATAGAAACAGGAAGCTAGATAAATTCTCTTCTCGATGTTACCAAAACATTTTGTAAAAAAGTTACCAATCTCCATTTTTTGGTTTGGTTTTGGGTTTACAGAATCGGACGGTTTATTTTGCCTTTTGTGTCAAGAAATGGCACATTTCTGGCTATATGCTTTGCCCAGTTTGCCAACACAGCGTGCTAAAGGTTAATTCTTCATGGATGCTATTTCAGACCAAGATTTTGAAGGCTTCAGTGCATTATTATATTATGGTATATATATATATATATATATATATATATATATATATATATATATATATATATATATATATATATATATATATATATATATATATATATATATATGATTGATTAGTTTATAATCAGTTGATAATGATAGTTGACAAGATGTATAGATCTACATTGTTATTTGCCGCTATAGATATGGATTAACTCTATACTGTAAGTCCTTTATGTGCATATGTTTTTGTCATTGTTACCACTGTCAATGTTGGTTGTCCACATAATACTGACACACACAAACAAACACCACCATATCCAGCATTCACGTATCTCTATTGTCTCTAAATTTGATATCAATAAATCAATATTTAAAAAATGTATGCCAAAAAAGCAAAAACTTCCAGAAAAATCAATCATAAAAAAATGGCCTGGTTTCAGGGGAAGCTGTATAATTTTTCTCTGTGTCCGTTCTAACAGTACCAAATTGCCTTGCAACTCAAGCAAACTGTTTCTTCCATGGCTCTGTTATTTATGTTTACAAGTAGACCTATTGGCCCTTGTAGTACGAATATGGATGTTATATGTTTGTGTTCCTGAGGATACTTCAATACATGTACAGGATGTTCATTGTTGTAATAGTCCTTGTCTCAATTCGTCAGTTCTCAGTCATTTGAGTGCACAGTTTGATGGTCTTGACAAAATTGCATCTTTTTATGGAGATGTGGTTAGACAAGTACGGAAAAACCCATTTACAGAGTTGCAAGTTTTGGAACGAATCTGAAAGTGATGTTTCATGGAGCTGTTTCGATAGCCTAAATGACAGGCATAATGACGCTTAAAAAAACGGTGTTTCGGTGCCATTAGAACAGACCTGGTTCAATTCCCGTTAGTCTCAAGAATAGTATTCGCAAAACACTTCCATAGCACTTTAATTCAAATGAAGTTATTCTCTTGGACAATGTTTTATTTAGTGTCCATGTTTCACATCCATGTCACTACAGGAAACACACATGTTCGTAGTAAACACAACTTGGTTCTTATGTAAGTACCCTGCCATAGTTTCTTTAGCAGTCTTAATTTTGACAGTGCCATTGCTGTTCTTCTCTTAATCTCAACTGCACAGTCATCCACATTGTTTATATTAGTTCCTAAATAATAAAATGTTTCACTTCTAAATTGCAGTTCTCAGCATTAATTTTGGGTCTTGATTTTAATTTTGTCAGTTGCCATTATTTTTTTATTTTTTATATTTAAGAACAAGTTTTGCTAACAAGAAAAGCACACTACCAAATCCATATTCAGGAATGGGACCCATGCACACTTATTTTGTTGTTCTCACTTTAAAATATGTTAACTGTTCCTCTCAATGATGTAACAAAATCAGATATTTTCATCATTCTCCCCACATGTATTGGTATAACAAAATCAGATATTTTCATCATTCTCCCCACATGTATTGGTATAACAAAATCAGATATTTTCATCATTCTCCCCACATGTATTGGCATAACAAAATCAGATATTTTCATCATTCTCCCCACATGTATTGGTATAACAAAATCAGATATTTTCATCATTCTCCCCACATGTATTGGTATAACAAAATCAGATTATTTTCATCATTCTCCCCACATGTATTGGCATAACAAAATCAGATATTTTCATCATTCTCCCCACATGTATTGGTATAACAAAATCAGATATTTTCATCATTCTCCCCACATGTATTGGTATAACAAAATCAGATATTTTCATCATTCTCCCCGCATGTATTGGTATAACAAAATCAGATATTTTCATCATTCTCCCCGCATGTATTGGTATAACAAAATCAGATACTTACATCAGGAATGAATAATGAACAAATTGGAATTATAAGACTGGAAAAAAATATATGTACTTACGTCAGTCCTCCTAAACCAATCGTTGTAAAGAAATTGATACAAAATCGAGTGTTCCTGGGATTGTCTCTGGCCATGATGCCTTCAAAGTAAGGTGACAGAGTTCTGTGGAATAATCAAGACCATTCATTATATATGATCATAAATTTAGTCTGTATAATGGTGAAGTTATCTCATGATACATCAATATGTTTTTTTCTCAGCTCTCTTTGGTACAGCATAAGTAAATCTAAATGTTTTAGAATGTATGTGTGATGTAGCTGTTTCTTAGATAAGAGTGTATGGTGCAGATACTGGCAGTAATAACACTCTCAGCTAAACAAACAAAAATATAGATCACAAAGGTGACTGACAGGTGACATAAAACCAGAATATAATACAAACAAGCAAATAGAGAGCACCAAACATCAATATGTCTCTACAACAACAAGGAAAAAAAACTGGACTTTTATAAGCCATGTATTTTAAATGGACTGTCACTACAAACATTAAAAAAGATGTTAGACGACAGAAAAATCAAGAGTAATTATTGTACAATTATGTTAATGTGATGTTACTTGTAACAATATCAATATAACTAACATATAGTAAAACTAATCTACAAGAGAAATAAAAAACAAAAGAACAAGGACTTTTTCTGTGGTACAGTAAAATAGAGACCTTTATCAAGAAAGAAAGAAAAAAAACACACAAAAAACACGCGCGCGCGCACACACACACACACATTTATCAAGTGACATATTCTTTCCAGAACGTTGTCTTACCGCCGAAGACGGATGTGTTGGGCCATTGGCATAAATAAAACGGCAACACAACGCATTTCCATTCTCTGGACTACATTCAACTGGAAATCTTGTAGGATCATTGTCCTGTTACAAGAGAAATCTAGTGGGAGTTTGAGAATGAACGCTGAAGAAGAAGAAGAACGTTGTCTTGATCATGGATACTCTGAATGACTCTGTCCCAGGCAAACAGGCCTGCATTGGCCCGAGACATGCACACATTCTTCGCTGTCGCTGATCCATCGTGTTCTTGGTCTTCCTCCTCTTCTGGCACTCTGCCCTCCAGAATCAGCCTCTCGATACCATCATGTCACTTTAAGCCTTTAATTGTGTACATATGTGAATATATACACAATACATGTTTTGTCAACAGTTTTGTTTTCATCAGTTTGATTAAACCTATCCTCCACCCGATTGTCAACAACAGAGCGAACTTCTTTTTGCAGACGATCAAGAAATAATAACATCAGAAGAATAACTACAACAACATATAACTAGACTATACACAACATGCAGGGACTTTAACATGAAGATACAGACAGAAAAAAAACACCAGAGATAATGTCAATAGCAAAACAGAAAGAAACACTACTATTTTTACCGATGACCAACAACTGACACAGGTGAAAAACTCATCTTGGAAGCATCATGTCATTAAAATGGAAAAAACACCAAAGAAATCCAACATAGATGCAGCAAAGCATACACAATCTTAGGACAGATGTCTCCTATTTTCAAAAATAAACGTGAACATCAACACTGCACTATATAAAACCATTATCATACCTTCACTATGCTACCAATGTCAAATGTGGATACTAACAACAAAAGCCAAAAGAAAACTTGCTACAACAGAAATGACATGTCTACATATAATTCTCAGAGTAACAATAAGAAACAATCAGAAATGAAAACATCAGAAGACTAACAAATACAATGTCAATCCTGGATTATATTATAATTCAACAGATTAACCTTCACCGAGCCGATATGATATCCAGCAGCCGAAAAACAAAATGGCCGCGCGCGCTGATGGCGGGCCGTCCCACCCAGCGAGATTATCGTGAGATTTACACGTACCACAGTCCGTGCACATAGCTGGGGACATGAGCAATCGAAGCCGGTACATCCCCCACTTCCAACATGATCGTTTTTGAGAATGGCTGGCTATTCGTAAAAGTTTAAGAGCAATTAATCTGACCACATCTGTACACCGGTACGATGCCATGATGATGGATCGGTTCTACAGACCTTTATTTCATCGTATTTCGAATAAAATAACATTGAATCGTGGATTGAATCATGGATTATTAGGTTATTTAGTTTCACAGCAGTGAATATACAGAATGCCGTGCTGGTTTGGGGACTTGTACGTTTGATATCGAATATTTTGAAGTGGCAGAAAAAATAACTCTAGGCCTAAGCTCAAAGAACGATTTTACTGCAAATCTACATGTTTTATACAGTTCCCCCGGCTATATTTTGATAATTTCGCAGTGAAAGAACATAAATACAACAGATTTACGTGATTTAGTTGACAGTGTTGCCAAGGAATTCGATATGTAAGGTAAGTTATTTTTTTTCCTTATTTTTTCCCTCTTTATTTGTTATAAAATATATGTTTTTTGTGAAAAACGTCTTTACCACTTTCTCATACGTCTGGTATCACACACACACGTACATAAATTACACCAATATATGCATAATTCAATTCTTTATTTATATGTGCAAATATTATTTAAATATCTCTAACAACCAAAAAATTATCACATTTTCAAAAAAGAATCCGGTGGCAGGGAGACGTTTCGTCTTTTTTAATCTGGCTTGCTAAAGGTTAAGTTGCTCTCACTTGCATGCTTCTAGACTACCATCAGATAGTGTTCCACAAAAAGCATTGATATACAGAGACAATATGGATACAAGACCAGACCATGCAAATGCCCGTGTGGTGCCGGGCCCAAAAGGGGAGCAAAGAATAGCAACACTGTTTACCTTCCACGTATGTCGTAATAGGCGACTAAGGAGGTTATGGGATGGAGTTGGCTGTCCCATCCCATATAGGGTCAGTGACCCAAAGCCATGCTGAAGTCGGATGTGTCAGGCCGAAAGGCGCAGATATCACAGCAATGCTGTAAACCATGACAAAAATAAACGTGAACATCAACACCGTATTCCGTTCTCCGGACTACATCCTGCTAATATGCAGGAGTTTGAGACCGAACGCAGAAGAAGAAGACCATGCAAAAAACGGATCACAGAAATGAATCAATCAAAATAAACATATATGAAGCTCACAAAAAGGTCATCTCCAGATAACTCTTAACCCCTTACGCTGGAAGGCATAGAGGGGTGTAACGCGAAAAAGGAGAAAATCAAAGAGGGCATGACTATTGTTCTATTTAGTCAAGTTGGTTTCATGCAGAAAACGGGTGTGCTAGGTCTACATATAATAAACTAAATGGTAGCACAACATAATTCCTGCTCCCCAGGAAAAATCATACTATAATTCACATTGGTTATTCGAGAGTGAATAAAAGAAGTAGCAGGCATTCTAAGTTTCAACCTAAGACTAGATAAAAGTAAATTGAACCGACAAGAACTCATGTGGGGAAGAGAAAATCCTAAAGCTATCCTAAAAAAACACCATACGTAACACTTTGGTGACCAATTTCGACGATAGTCAAATTTCCGGTAATGGACCTTAGTGACCAATTACAACGATCGTAAAAATTGACGATTCATCAGAAATACGACCGCCGTTGTGATATTGTTACTAAATATACCTCATCCGAGGCATTACATTATTTAAAAAAGGCTGCTCCCATGATTTACAATGTTTAGCGGTATTTGTTGGCTAAAAATTATTTAAATCCCATTGTTTTTTCGCAAGTTTGCCTGTCAAATATAATAATCATGGCAGAAAATGTTGATCAACATTATAGAAGAGATGATTCCGATTCTTGGAGCAAATCTGAAGCAGAAAGTAATGTTTCATGGAGCAGTTTCGATAGTCTAAATGATAGGCCTAATGATAATTCGGTAATCACAGCATCGATACAGGTGATTTAGTAAGTGTAAATAGGGTTGAAAGTGAAAGTAGGCAGTGCAGAATTGACCATGAAAGGACTGATGTGCAAAACAATCATTGGGCAGGGAGATAGCGTGCTAGAAACTAACTTATTGAGCTGAATACTCTTGCTCCATACAATGAACAAGCTGTTACGAGTGCACAGATGGATTTCAGTGTTCAATTTTTTAAAAACATTTCCCCCTCGCCCGTGTGTTGCCGGGGCCCAAAGATTAGTAACACTGTTTACCTTGCACGTATGTCATAAAAAGCAACTAAGGAGGTTATGGGATGGAGTTGGCTGTCCCATCCCATATAGGGTCAGTGACCCAAAGCCATGCTGAAGTTGGATGTGTCAGGCAGAAAGGCGCAGATATTGCAGCAATGCTGTAAACCATGACACAACGCATTCTGTTCTCTGGACTACATCCTGCCAATCTGCAGGAGTTTGAGAACGAACACAGAAGAAAACATTTTCCCCGACATTGTAATTCATCATATAGAAGAAGAAGTGAAGAGATATGGTGAAAACCACCTGCTGAGTACACAGGTAAAACTTGAAACGAGGTAAAGTTTTGCTAATAATACGAAACAATCATAGGCACACACACTTTCAAATATTCAAAAACTTACGGATCCTTTAATCTCTCATTCAACTTTGGAAGCCCCATGTACTCAGACATTTCTTGAAAGAATATTTTCAGAAAAATTCGGCTGGCTGATGTGGTGTCTTCCTCTGTCAATTTGACTACACTTAAAACCTGATTTTTTTGGAGAATATAAAATAAACAGGAATAATAATTACCAAATATGAACACACTTCTGAAACTACTTTTGCATTAGAAAAAAAAACAACAAAAAAACATTGTATTATTGACAGGAGCAAGCAAATCTTCTTGTCACATGTCACTGCCAAATCTTATTAATAGCCGTCCACAACAAGCAATGATGACAACAGTTTCAGACTAGTGTGTTGTTACATCTTTCTGGTGTGTGTCGAGATGACTGAAAAGTTCCATCCTGGCATAGAATCCCCTGCAACATCAAATCTTCTAATATTAACAATACTAGGCATCAAACTTAAGCTTCCAGTACAGATGCAAAGACTTTTGTACTGTGGCTCAGAGACTATGGATGATGACAATGACAACTCAACATAGGTTACACACATTTGTGATTAACTACCCGAGAAAGATTTTGAACATTGAATGGAAAGAGACCATAAACAACACAGATGTCTGGATGTGAGCAGGGCAGAATTTTGTTTGCCTACAAATTGTTCCCAGGAAATGGAGATGAATTGGACATACTGTTGAACATTAGAAAAATGTATAGCAAGACAGATATTGGCATAGAATCCATAGGGAAAGAGAATATGGAAGGCAGAGAACAGCTTGGGGGCGAGAGAGACGTTTAAACTATTCACAGTGATAGTGGTATAACATAGGAAGATATATTGGTTTGATGGTAGTGATTAGTGGTTCCATCTCGCAAACACAACTCTGTTGCATTTGCCAGTGGATTGAACTCCGATCATCCGTTCAAACTGTGCTGATGATATGATTGGATGTATTGGTGATACATAAAAAACATTCGCTGAATAGCAATATCCTATACAGGATATGTATCAAATTATTACTATGGGAGGAAATGGGAGAGAAATGGAAATATAAGGATAAAAATATTTAGTCATCAGATCATCATTGTGCTCTGGACATGTCCATAGGTGCTCTGATCTCCACTTGTGTGTATCCACTATTACAAGATGATTGACAGCTCCAGTTCGACAGTCTACTAAGACCTGCTCTCATTTTTGACAATGCTGTATTTGAATCCCAGTTCCTATATTCGGGACAGGAAAAAGGGATCATCACCCTAATTAACTTTTAATGGACCAGGGACATAACCAGTAAATAGGAAAATGAGAATTAGGTTATTGTTTGGTCCACTACATATTAATTTCATTTGACTGTTATTTCTCATAAGGATTTCAAAATGTCAGCTCAATCCATTGTTCTGCAGCCTGACACAGTAGGTGCAAGCCAGCATATCTACTTTCTCATTACGTTGAACGCTCACATGATCGGACATGAAAATAAATGTGAAACATTACAACTTTGACCTCTCTACTGTTCACAAATGCAAATCACTTATATTTTTATGGTCATGCTCATCGAGTCATTAATAATGCTGTCATAAGATTCCCTGTCTGTACTCGTCCAGTTGAAGGCCTTGGTCATTGTCATAATCTCCATAGTCACAGCAAAAGCCCCACCCTCCTCTTTGATGGTCTTCCCTACAGACTGAGCTGTGAAGGCCCAAGCACTACGCATGTGTAATAACCAAACCATCTATGTATATAATCATGTTCCTTTCCCTGGAATTTTCTACTGATCAAAGGTTGTTGCATCTCAGAATCTTTATATCGCACTACTCTTTGCATTGTCTACCAAGACTATTATCAACTCTGGAAAGAACCAGTACAAGGAAATATTTGGGGGTGCTTTTTGATGGGAGTCTGAGTTTCAATGATAATTTTGACCACATCATTTTAAAGGTGTGCAAAGGTCTTGCAGCATTGAAATTTATGGCTGCTGCTCTGTGTGAGCATATGCACAGGGCAGTGCAGCAGATTTTCTCAGTATGACGTGTCTTAAAAATGCCACCCGTCCCCTCACACAATGTATTTTGATTGATGCTGCTTCTCTGCATCATATATGCATTGGCACTTTTACGCTAGATGATTACTAAAAGATTTGACAATATCCAGAATGAGGTGATGTATATCATACCTGGATCCACTAGAGTAGAGATAACTCTCAGTAGAAAATATAAGGATATGGTTAACTGGAGATAATGCAGTAAAACTACATACCAAATAAGAAGGAAGGAAGTTTTACAAACTACAACAGATTAAATACAAAATCAAAAGGCCTTTATCAAACAATGAGTAATAAGTGAACTAGAAACCTCTACAATCCAACAGCAGAAAAAACCATAAGCAACATATTTCAAGCTACAAACATACTTACATCCTATGGCAACAATACTACACTACAGTGGGTACCAGGCTACATATGTATCAGCGGGAATGAAAGTGCTGACAAATTGCCAAAAAGAGAGCAAGTATGCAGTAACCAGGAATTTCTACCAACCTTAGAACAGCTAAACACATTATCTGCAACCACTGTAAACAACAATGGATGGATTTCTGGGCAACTGGCTCAAAATGAAGAGTGCTATATGCAGACATGTCCCAATCAAATCCACATGACAGCATAAAAAGGACACAGCAAAGATCAAACCACAATATTTAGGCTGCGAAAACAAATGTACAAGTTAACAACACATAAAAAGAATTATCGCAGACCATAAACCACACCGCAGCATAAAAGAGGAGGAAACAGTAAAGCACCCCCAAATATTTCCTTGTACTGGTTCTTTCCAGAGTTGATAATAGTCTTGGTAGACAATGCAAAGAGTAGTGCGATATAACGATTCTGAGATGCAACTACTTATTAGTACTTCAAGACCTACTAAAACAACTGTTACTAATAAACCGCTCCATCATTAACATCCTTTATACATACACAACAAGAAGACATGCAGATACCATCACCAGGCTCAGGGAAGAAAAAGTGAAAGCTCACAACCCCAGGGATCAGATAAGTAAGTGATTTAAAAATATAGACCATCTGGTAACCAGGCATGTGACACTACGCTACCATGGTTACAGAAAACACAACATATCAGTTTTGTACAGGAAAACAGCTTTACTGGGAGATTCCATAATAAGTAATTGAAAGAATTCTAAAACAGGTTTCTAATGATTAGCAAAACTTTATCATCCCGTTTCCTAGTTTCATCTAGGAGATCCACTAGAACACATAGCTGCTGCTTAGTAGCAATGTAAACAAAAAAAACAAGTCTATAGCAGAAACCTCAATGAGATGTATATAGAAGATGGGTGTACTAAATCTTAACAGGGAGGATCAAACAGAGTGCAGAGCAAACAACTTTTCAGGAAGCCTGCATGAAATATAAACAATAATTTTAACAAAAAAAGAAACAGCCTCAACTATTCATTGAAGGAAGAATTCACATTTTGAAATACTTGACAGAAAAAAACTAGTTTGGCCCTAAAAGTCTTTATGATTTCAATCCATACTTATGATTTTAATCCATTTGTTTTACAACAAAAATGTATAGGTTGCTGTGCTTTATAAAGGTGGAGTACATGATATTTTATAGTATTTAGTTGTACTAGTTAATCTCATATTTCAATTTTAAGCCTCCAAAAACTTCAGTAATTTATTTAAAAAAAAGTGATATCCATACCCCCCAAGAAATGGCATCAGTATGCAGCAAATGTGCAAAAAATTTTGCCACATTCCGAAGCTTGTTAGTTTCCAAACGATGAATGGTGTCATATTGCTCCAAGAAAATCTGCTGAAATGGTTCGATGTACTTCTTGTCTATTTGGCAGAATCGCTGTCAAAGGATAAATATAGAAACATTTTTTCACACACAAATTTACAAAATAATTGTTGCAATAAAAAAAAAAAGGCTATATCACATTCAGATTATGTTTACTTAGCAATAGGTCTTTAATTTCAAGAATTATTTTGCAAATGAAATAATGATTAAATTAAAATTATTTTAAATAGATAAATAAAAATTATTAATTAAACAACATTGAATTTATGTCTTCAGTATCATATCAACCTGTAAAAAATGTGTTCACACAAGAAATGAAATCCGTATCTGCTTTACAATGACAATCTAGAAAACAAAACCAATGTTCTTATAACACATATCATTTTCTGTGTGTGTACTATGTAATATGACTGCTGGTGACAGCAGTTCAAAAACTAATGAAGAAATATACTTTGTTGTTAAAAATAATTTAGTTTAGACAGAATTTGAAGGAGCATATCTCCAAAGATGCATGAGATGAAGAACTATGTCTTTCTTGAGGTGGTTCTATTAGCTTGGTGTGTGAACATTGGTGTACAGGGTAAATCTTCAATGAAATTTGTGCGCTGGAAACTTAGGAGAAATTTAGAACAATATGAAACAGATCAGAGAAATGGAATCATCATAAATTAGACCAGAATTACTGAAATATATACTTGTATATAAATTGGTGATTCATAAATGGTGAAGATTTGATAAGAACTCAGCTTGATCATATTTATTGGTACTTATTGGCGGTGGGATTAAGCAATATGGGGATACATAACCTCTAGTGACAGATCCTCATTGGTTTTTACCCCATGCAGACAGGAAATACTCAGGTACTTGGGTCAAATGTACTCAGGTACCAATAGTCAAACAAAGAGATACAAAGTAACATAAATGCAAATTGTTGCCTCCAGAAGGGGGCTTTTGTGTTATATAACAAATTGAAGCTAGCAACATATTTCAGCCTTAAGAAACTTGTCATTTTTAAGCAGAACGTATTTATTTGAAGTTAGTAATTATTGGGCCTGCCTCAATTTAGATAGGACAATAGGAGGTAAATAGGATTGTGCACACCCAGTAATAATATAGCTAGTAGTAAATCAACGATATGGAAACCACAGGTAAAAATGAAACAAAGAAGATCTAGAAATACATGGAGAAGATAGACCACAAATGACTTTACAGAGATGAGAAATGTCATGGAATGAGCCTGAGAACACATACAAGAATAGAGATAAAGGAAAAGCTATGAACCCTAGGATGTGTAAATACCTTGCAGGTCCAAGGACATTGATTGATGATCAAATATATGGGCACCTTTGGGGTTAAAAAGTATGTGCTTAAATTTAACCTTTACGACTCTGTGGTCGCAATAATGCGCCTATGAGAACAGCTCCATTGTGCTTGCAGGCGCAATCCCGCTACATAGGATATCGCCAGATTCCCGAGTTCGGAACTTCACAAAGTAATGATCCTGTGACGTATAAAACACGCCAAACGACGCTAGGAATACGTTGCGGTTTAAAGTTACTTTACTCATTACGACTGCAAGAAGAGAGAAAACCGGCTGGTTTTGTCAGCGAATTTCTGGAACGACGTTGGCCATTTTTTAGCCATATTTTACTATCAAATTGAGTACCGCGTGGCATGGCTAAGTGATCGTGAATACATGTTTTAATTGTTGTTTTTTATGTTTAATATGTTGTTATTTGATAAGAATGTTTGTGTAGTCGTTCAAAAACACAAAAATAATATGCATCAGGGGTGCCACGTGTGTGCTTAGACAATAATTACGCTGCGTGTCGGGCTAGACCTAGTGTTTACCGGACGGACGTTATATGCGATTTCTTATAAACTACATGTTTTAATTGTTGTTTTTTGTGTTTAATATGTTGTTATTTGATAAGAATGTTTGTGTAGTCGTTCAAAAACACAAAAATAATATGTATCAGGGGTGCCACGTGAGTGCATAGACAATAATTACGCTGCGTGTCGGGATAGACCTAGTGTTTACCGGGCGGACGTTATATGCAATTTCTTCACGTTTTATTAGTTTTTTAGTTCATCTTATACTAGTTTTGATATAAAACAATATATATACAATAAGTATAGGTATTTATGAGGATTTTTTCAATGATTCCAAACATTGCTCAAGTATTAAGGTCGTCAAGAAGTTATATGTGCGATTTGAAAATTGCGTTTTGCGATTTTCCACACAAATTTTCAACTTCACAACTTGCTCACAACTGTCATATCATACATACAACAACAACAAAAACATGACTATATTCACTCCTTTATTTAGATATGCAAAAATTATTTTGATATCTTTTAAAATAAAAAATGTCCTTGACTATATTCACTCCTTTATTTAGATATGCAAAAATTATTTTGATATCTTTTAAAATAAAAAAGTTATCACGTTTTCAAAACACCCACCATCAATAACGAAAATTTTCCAAAAAAGAATTCAGGCCCATGGGGATGTTTCTTAATTTTTAATTCAGAGCCCTAAAGGTTAAAAACATCAAAGTTTTGCCAGATTTGTGTCTATCTACTAAATGGATGATCCTTAATGTTTCCTGCCAGATGACAGTAATAATATGTAAAGTATAAAGTCTAACAACACAACACACAATAATTAGAATATATTGTAGTTCTATAATTATTCTAGATAAATATAATGAATAGAGAATCTGACTATAAAAATAAATACAGAGGTTGAATTCAATTTAAACTTGTTCTTAGCATGAGAAAATAAAAACTGGTATACCAGTCCAAAGGTTAAGAAAGGCAACTCTAAACAGTAATAAATGTCTCAATCTCCAGCTCACATTAAAACAAGTAAACTAACCTGAGCGAGAAGGCCATAGAATTTCTCATATGTTCTCAACTGTGCGCAGCAGTCAAGAATCATATTACACATCTCAGTCTATGTTAGAAATGAAAAATATAATATATGAGAAAAGTGACAGAATATATTATACATTTACTTACAACTAGACATTCTTTGCACTCTTTCTTTAATGTCAATGATCTTCTGCAAATATATTCTGCATTCATTCTAAAACTGCTTGTTAGAAGGACGTATTCCAGAGAACAGAATGCGCTATGTTATGGTTTACAACTCAGCTGTGATATCTTTGCCTGACACATCTGACTTTAATGTGTCTTTTTTAATCACTTTAACCTTCAAGAAATACAATAGAGGTATCCAACTACTAGCCCACTACCACCTAAATTTCCTCTTACAATTTCTATGACATTTCAGTGTCCTTATTCTTTGCCAATCTTTCTGATCCTTGCAACACACATTTAGCCATGTCATCATTACTGCACATAGGAAACGTCAATAGGTGCTTAGATATTTCCTTGGGTATATTCTCAATTACCTGACTTACAGTTCCAGTTCTCTGTTGACTAACATCTAAGACAATGGTGATGCACATTTTTGAAGATGCACATTTCCAAGCCCAGCTTCATTATTCTGTCATGGAAAAGGAATCATCACCCTAATAATTGCGTTTTTGTATAAAAATATACACACTTAAACCTAAATATAGTAACAACATACACATAACAGTAAAAAATAAAGAGAAATTGTAGTTTCCTTTTCTATGCCTATGAGACACTTTGGGAAATGTGTTTCATCTGTATTTGTATTGACCAACAGTATACCTTAGTAATGATGTGGTCAGCATCCCACCCACCCAGCTTACTTTCCCAGGGGACCTGGTACACATTCCCTTATTGTGCCTAAATTAATTGATGACATTGTTCATGAATTCTTCATGGATGACTATCCGGGCGAAGATTTTGAAGACTTCAGTGCTGTAGGTAGTGTAGATCAATGTATGGGGGTTGAGATGTTGATAATATTTAATAGTGATGTAAATGAGGTCAGTTATGGTTGAGAAATTAAAGAACAAGGTTTTCTACAGATAGGTCTATGGCCTTGAAACTGTGCGTCCTTTATGTGCAATTGTTTTTTAATTATTGTACTCACTATCCATGTTAGTTTCCACACGGACACACACAAACACCACCTCCAAACCATATCCAGCATCCACTTATCGCTATTGTCTCCAAATTTGAAATAAATAACTCAATAAATAAAAAAGCTATGTAAAAAAAAAAAGCACCCACATTCAGAAAAACCAGAAATCATAAAAAATGGCCAGAGTTTCAGGGGAAGTTGCATAATTTTTCTATGGTTTGCTACATGTTAAACATCTCCAGTTAAACTGGAAATACACATTGCAGTATCTATATCTAAAGTTAAACTGGAAATCATCATCATCATCAGGTGCCATGCTGGCTGGCGTAGGAGGTCATGGCTCTCCACAGCTGTGTCCACAGTATTATGTATCAAGGTCGTTGTTGTTTCCTTGCCGTGCCAGGTGTCAAACTGTCTAATATTTTCACACATTGTCGCCCTGTCTCTGTTGCCTTCAATTTTGCCTTTTGTGACTATGTTCTCCAAACCTGTTTTGCCTTTTTCTTATAATGTTGATTAAGGTCCATTCGCATTTGACTCATTCAACACTTTTACATTAGTTACAAACTGGAAATACTATTGTCTATTGTCCATCCCCAGGTGGAATGATGGTTAGAATATACACACTTGCCATTAAGCATAGGGGTGGCGACTGGGAGCTTTAGTTGTCTATCCAAGGCCAGATGTATCACTTTGGCTGCATTGAATCTGTATTTGTTCAGGGTTGTCTTGGTGTTATCTATCTATCTCTTTCTAGGTCTTCCTCTGGCCCTGTATCTGAATCTTCTTATGTTATATGTTCTTGTTGGCTATGATTCATTCTCATAAGGTGTCCACAATTTCACTGGAAATACCCATAGCAGTATATAAAGTGACAACTTTAAAATGTTGAAAATTGTGTGTCTTCGACTGTTGTCAACAGCCCCAAGGCACGGCAGTAGAGCTTGTGCACCAGAGCTTTTTTTCAGATGGTCCTTTTTTTTCTAGTGGTGTTGTACAGTTCTGTAAAATATATTTTGATATCTGCAGAATGTCCACAGGGTAACATATCAGTGTCACCATTTCAAATCTTCTACATTTGTAGCTTGAAGTTGGTTGTGGCCAGTTCTCAATCTAAAAATGATTGTTTATTCCTTTCTTCTAAGATTGTGAATGATATCATATATCTTTGCCTGCACGTGTAAATTGAGTTCCATTTTATGTTTATGGAGCTTTTGCTGACAAATTTCATTTCTGGAAAAGATACAGAATTCTCTGTTATTGTTGACAGTGACTTTAAGTATTCACTAGCTGATCCTCTATCTCATTTCCCTTGATTTGAGAATTACCTGGAGTATGTTGGAGAACTAATTATTTTGCTTGGTTGTTTAGTTGAGATAGGATTGATTTTAAGGCATTTAAATTGAATGTGTTTGTGCTCTGAATGACTTGCAAGGCAGATTTGACATTGGTCAGAATCACTATCTTGGTTTCATCCAGGCTGGATAGTCCCAGCAGCAAATGTGTTGCTTCTTTCATAGGTTCACATTCGACCTTGAAATTTGTTGAAAATGATTACCTGTTTCAACCTATTCCAGAAACATATACTGTTTTTGTTTTGTTTATAAATATTGTTGATATTTTCTTACCTCTTGACCTGGTTTCAGCTCCATCTTCAACATTTTATGAGCACACTCATTATGGTCCAAACTAGATTGTATTGTGAGGTAAATATTTCTTCTAAGAGCTATCAAGTTTGTATTTGTATTGTCAATAATGGTTTGTTTCTCAGCATCTAAGAAATTGACAAAAAACATGGATGAGTTAATAGGCAACACTGAAAGGTAGAGAATAATAGAGCTAAAATAAAAGAATAAATGAGATGAAATGACATATTCTAACACAAAAATCCACATCACACACATATGGAATTGACCTATGTCTTTGACATAGTTTGATTTCAGCTATAGGATGTTGGGCATCCAGACAGTTCTGCCAACAATGGTAACCTACTGTAAATATTGCCTAGAAAATCGCCTAGGACAAAGAATGCTGGGTTGAAAGTACTGAAAAGTTTGTTGGTCATCCGATGATCATCACAGCAATTCATAATTTCTCCTATTCAGTATGTTCTTCAGCAGTGGCAATCGAATGATACAGTTCTGTGATGGTTCATAACTTTTTGCTTCCAAAATTCCGCTCATTTCTTTTAACTTAAAGCGGCTCTCCCAAATCCTGCATTCTAGCCATAGACAGAGAAGATACACACTCTGTATCCTCAAAGTGGCCTAACTCCTAAATTGCATTCAAAATATTAGCACTATCCATCAAACTCCTCTTCCTAATACAGCAATTCTGCTTGTTCATTTCTCTTAACAAAAGTTCTGAATAAGATATGCTACTAACCTATAAATAAGAATATAACTACACATATAGAAAAATATTGCTGCTCTGACAAACATTTCAATAATAATAATAATAAAATATAATAACAGGTACAATATTCTTTATATAGTGCAATTTTTTACTTATGTGGAACTGGGCCATCATGCACTAAAATATGCTGCCTTCAAACTGTCTAATCCGCAAGTTCGTTACCAGGACCCAAAAAGGAAGCAAAG
The DNA here is from genome assembly GCA_034231615.1 of Meghimatium bilineatum. Lineage (NCBI taxonomy): Eukaryota > Metazoa > Mollusca > Gastropoda > Stylommatophora > Philomycidae > Meghimatium > Meghimatium bilineatum. The sequence continues at coordinate 50,395,040 of CM067305.1, forward strand.
ATTAGTGACAGAAACTGTTACCTGCCATGCATGTTGCAAGGGAGGTTTTTGGGGGTGGAGTTGGTTGTCCCACTGTATAAAGAGATAAGTGGCCCAGATATCATGCTGAAATCGGATGTGTAGAACCAACTAGCGCAGATATCACAGCCTAGCTATAAATCATAACACAATGTATTCTGTTAATACATGTGACTACATTCTGTTAATTCACTTAATTAAGTATCACTTAATTTCAAATGCTGAATATGTTGGCACTTGAAAATATATCACTTCTTATAAGTTGCAAAATTGTTGTTCCACAATAATTTTTTAACTAACACTGGAGAAGAAAGAAGTTGATGTGTCACATTAAGCTTGTAAAAAGTAACACGATAATTTATGCATGTGCATAGAAGCCTATGGAAATTGAGTTGCTACAGAAAGCATCAATTATATAAAGCCCAACGCTCAACTTCTGAAATGGATATCAAATGTATTGGAACAATATGTGCACAAATGTATATTATTCTCTAGAAAAATAGCGATTGTCCCACATGCTTGCAGAACAATCCTAACTTGACTTTTTGGTCTATGACTATCCTTCACAGGATTATCAGCCTCTACAGTTCATCAACAGTTCATCCGCTGTTTAATTTCTTAAGGCCACTTTCATTATCGATGAGGCCTTTACATGTGAATCCTGAAAACTCATATTATATGTAAACATTGTGACAAGAAGTATATAGGTGAAACGGGCTTACGATTGAGTGACCGCTTCTGTAGGTATCTTCATGCCATAAAACCAACCAGTTGCCATTCATTTCAATGGTGATGGTCATCATGGTGCACTTGATATCCAGGTCACTGTCCTCAGATACTGCACCACGGATGGCAGATCTAGGTACGCTCTTAAAAATTGATTTTATTTTTTTTTAGTTTGGTACTCTCAAACCTTTTGGCTCCAAACATTCATTTGTTTAAATTTGTGCTGGTGTGGGTCTTACTGTATTGCTGCCTACGTTGTATTGGGTAATAATTTGTTATATCATATCCCATACCATTTTCAACAAAACCCACTTCCATGCCTACGTGTTTCCACATACGTCATTGCCACATTGAACTTCATTTTGTTTATATGTCAATAGTGTATCTAGTGCCTTTGTAGTGGTAACATTATTTCGACTGTGTTTTATATATTCTTGAGAAAGACCTGGTTCGAAACATTGAAAATGTCTTGTGTATTGTCATTTGTATGTCTTCCGTGTTTATACCTCATAACCCCTTAGAGATAGTCCGTCTGACGTGTTCAAGTGAAAATTCAAAAACCTGAGTTCTACACATAAGTATTATTGTTGTTTCGTTTCACAGCAGTATTACATTATATTGATTGTCAGTTCATCAAATTACCACTGGTCAACCTTTATCAAAAGAGGTTCCTTAAGAAAGTTTCAACATTTCCGGTATTCAGATCTTTGTATACCATAGAGGAGCACAAAATATTATTTAGTTTGGCCAAAACTGCCCGTCCTTGCTAATTCTGCAAGTTATTTCATTGCCGGTATTACTTCCTGGTGCTAGTACACTTCCCAAGATGTATACTCATTATTATTAGTCTATGGTTACAGATGTTCACATTAAAATGACTCAACCCAATACTAATGTATAAATGTTGAACTGTATGAACGCAAGAATCTGAACAAAGGATTCCATAACTTAAAATATCTCAGGGGAAAAATCTCAAATAGTAAAAAAATTGAACTGTATAAACAAGAATCAGAACAAAGGATCTCATAACTCATTAAAATCTCTAAGAAAAAATAACTCAAATAGTAAAAAATAACATACATTGCTATTCAATTATTATTGAATTCTGAGGTACCATTAATACATGCAGTCATCCTGTACAATGTGGAACTCAAATAGTAAAGTTTTAATTAATAGATTAATAGTAAAGATTCACATCTATCTATGTGATGTGTTCTTTACAGACAGAACGTTGTGATTAATCTCCATGATTAATCTTTCTAAACTAATGTACCTCCTTATGTGTCCAAAATATACTAGCTTGCGTTTAAAAAAAAAATAGTTTTAAGGAGCCATTCTTTTTTCTGTTCAGGTCTGCAGACGTCTGCGCTGGTATGTCTTTTTTCCCATGATATTCTTAGGACCTGTCTATAACATTTAATTTCAAATGGCGATATTTTCTTTTCCATATCACATCGTTAACTAGAAATTAACTTACCATCCTTTTCATCATCACCGCTTTCACTATCTGATGATTCCGATCCGGAAGAATCTGCATCCTCATCAGAGCTCTCTTCAAGAATTTCTGGACAGAGTTCAAAATTAAGAATAATAAAATATATGGATCATGGTTTGTTAACAGGATTCTATATTCAGCTAAACTGTTTTCATTCATACATGGTGGCATTCCAAACAAACATTGCAAACAATATAGGAGAAAACATTAGATACAAGCAATAGTAAATACCAGTTATAATTTTATATTGGCATCATTTTATGGCGAATACAATGAAACTTTCAAAGGGCAGAAATAGTTGAAAAAAAGTATGGTTAATGTTCACATCTTTCTACTATTTTTATTTACAGCTGAATGAACTCAGTTTTTCTTAGATGGTAACAAACAATATCTTGACACAGGAATAAAATGTACAAATTTCAGGGCAGAGGCAACTATCATACTCACAACTGTTCAAATGTTGAACAGTCCATCATCATGTGACATATTCTTTCCAGAACGTGGTCTTCCTTATGAATTATCTGAACACGTCACGATCCTGGGCGAGTTGACTTGCCCCAGCTAGAGACATGTTTAAGTAATCTAATATATATCTGCACCAACGTCCTCTTGGGTGGTGTCCTGTTGTCATTAACTCTTCATTCAACTATTAATTTGTCCATGCTGTTAAGTCTTTTGACTTAACAAAGATACAGAACCAAAAAAACACAGTATTCTTGTTAAGGAGCCAGCCCTCGACGTTTATTGATCTTAACACTTCTTGATTTGTCGTTTTAGCTATCCATAGTATACGTAACAACCTCATTTCGAAAGCAGCAGTTCTCTTTGCTATTGTTTTATTTAATATCCATTCCTCACAACCATATGTTCCCACTGAAAATATGCATGTTCTTATCATACATAGTTTGGCGGCTATGCTGCTGGTACCTTGCCAAAGATTTTTCATTTGGGCAAGTTTCAAAGTCGCCATTGCAATTTGATCAGAGTCCAATCTTCAGTGATCCAAAATCAGTTCTACCAGAACACACCAAACAAACTCATTTTTGATAGACAAAGCATTTCTGAATTATATAGAAAAACTACAGTAAGTCACAAATGGCTGGGGAAATAAAAATAAATATTATATGAACATGAAATCTATACAATTTTAGACAAACATTGTTCCTATATTTCTCCACATAATTTTCACAGCCATTGATGCATTTATCCCATGTTGCAAGGACATGACCATTTGTGTCATTCTGTGCTCTCTTGGTATTCATTGTGAGCACTGTTTATAATTTCAATTGGTCATGCATTATGCTGTAGGTCATGCAAACATTCTCCTGTGGTTGCTACCCTGTCTATCATTGAATAATATAATTGAATAAGAAAAACATCAAAGACATCCAATAAAGATGCAACATAGTATACCAGATCTTGGGGCAGCTGTCTCATATTTTCAAGAATAAATATGTGAGCATGAACAACAAAACTGTACTATATAAAACAATTTCATACAATCACTACGCTACCAATGTCAAGTGTGGACACTAACAACAGAATCCAAAAGAAAACTTAATACTACAGAAATTACTTATCTATATAGAATCCTCTGAGTAACAATAAGAGAAAGAATCAGAAAAGAAAACATCAGAAGACTAACAGACACAGCTCCAATCCTGGATTACATCACAAGCGAACAGGTTTTCACATGCTTCCAGACAACGATGAGTTAGTGCCCTTCAAAGAGCTTAACTATAGACACAATGAATACAAAGCCAGGTGCAGACCTTGTAAATGATGGATTACAGAAATAAAAGTCAAAGAATACAAACATATATGAAGCACACAAAAAAAGCCATCTCCAGAGAACTCTTCTACCTATGACAGTGCAAGGCATAAAGGGGTATAAAAAAGATTAGAAAAGTAAAAATTGAACATTTAGTAACCACTGGAAAGATCATGGGGAGAGGAGACAGAGGAAGATAAAGAGAAATTTCTGGATGGTTTGCCACTGTGGCACAAAAAAAGAAGTCACCAACTGAATTTCTTAACAACACAAGAAACAGAGTTGTGGAGAAGCATGATTGCCTATGACACTCTGCATGGCATTTGATTGATTGATGGTGATTAATGCATATGTCTGTTCTCGTCTTGCTCCCTTCTTTGCCGGTCGGTCTGCCTTGCCATGTGTGCTTGAATGGCTAGGAATTCATTGCATAACAATACTAACTTCATGAGATATAAGCAGATGATTGGCATGGTGATACATCTGTATTAGTTCAGACTTACAATATCCACATTCTAGAACCTGAATAGGTGACACTGAGTCAGTAAAGATTACAATGTTTTGGAAATTTCATGGAAAGGCATAAAATAAGGTTTTCAGGTAGCACAAAGCAACTTCTAGTGCTGTTATTTCAGTTTTACAGTTAGGAAATATCTCCACACAGGCATGATACTACAAATCACCCAATGTTTTGTCTGGATATTCTAGACCATCATCTTATTTTCAAACACCGGGAATTACTAGCGATTAGCTCTTACTTCCTATGTGCAGTGGGGATGTTTCTTTTTTCAAGCTTTCTTTCATACCCAGGAGGCTTCAGATTTCAGCTTAGTGCAATGCCTATTTAAGGAGCTTTCTACTCAGAGGGGGTATATGTCATGAGACGAGGCGAGCTGATAGTTTTCCTGGGTCACCCATTGCTCGTCTTTGCTTCCACGAGGCGCTTCACAGTCAGCAAGCTGTTCCTTGCATAGAAAGACCATTCCATTACCACCCTCTGTATCCCTAGATCCCAGATCTAATTTCTACCGCATGAGCAGTGTTGGGTAACAGTGATAGTCAAATTAGACTCAGGGTTGATACACCTTCCTAGACGAGGTGCTGCTTTGTAAAACATGTCAGAGGTCTGCAATTTGATGTGCATTTCTCACGCACCCATCTCATCCGCTTGAGATTGCCTTCCAATCCATCGCCAGGAGTGGTCTGTGTATTTTGACTCTTCGACATTGCGTATATTACCCAAAAACGAAGTAAAATACGCGTCTCAGACGAGGAGCTTCGCAGTGGGCTCTTGGGTACTGAACCTAATTCTCTCTGTATGAGCCATGTTGGGCAATGGCCAACAGTCAAATTGGGGGATTGGCCTGCAGTGTCGTTAGAGACTTGTGCTCCCTCTACGCTGCTCGCAGTGTCCAGAGTTTGTTTGAGTCTCAACACTGTTTCGGTCAGACAATTGAACAATGCAGTATCCGACATTTGTTCCATGCTTGACCTGTGTGCAATAGGGAGTGTATTTGTGTTCTTTGTGTATTAAAAGCTTTTTTGCCATACCCTGGAGTGCATGTTCAAGTTGGCATATCCAATACTTAAGCCATGACTCTTACATTGAATGGGGTCAATTTAGATGGGAAATGTGAGCTTCGGAGTGTCCTCGAGTATGAACGGCACTTCCGTCAATCAGTCTCGTGCTAGACTATTGTAGCTTCGTTGTTGCTGAACTGATTCACATACACTCACACTACACTCTACCATGTTTCCTTTTTCCAGATTCGGTGTGTACTCATTAGATCACCATTTGTTAGGGATATTGACATTAGTTGCCCCTCCAATGTTTTCTGCTTTTTAAGCTGGCCGAGACGGAATACACATGTGCCCTGCATCACTGTGTGCCAACAGTAATGTTGGATGTGATGAGATAGAGGTGGGATATTTTCAATGTGTATACTCTTTCCATAGGTGCCCGGTGTTGAAATATGTCACCATTGAAATAGCCATTTGTAGTCATGGACAACAATCTCCCATGTTAATTTCCCGCCATTCTTTTATAATAAATATTAAACAGAGTGATTTCTCTTGGTTTTTCCGCAGCCGTATATAAGCCTAGTGGTAATTTATTCAACACTTTCATGTTTGCAAACCAAACTGTGTAGGTCTAAATTTAGTTACACCATTTTCCAGGAATTCTTAATGGATGGTGATTCAGACAAAGACAATTTTTAAGGCTTTAGTGTTGCAGGTACTGTATTTCAACATATGGGGAGTTGAGGGGGATGTTGATAATATTTAATAGTGATGTATATAATCGCTTATGACGAGGAATTTGCGAAACCGTGTTTTCTACAGTTAAGCCTACGGATAACCTCAGCACTGTAAGTTCTTTGTGTGCATTTGTCCACACTGTGGATGTTCATTGTCCCCAACAAAGCACTGACATACACAAGCAAACACCTCCAAACCATATCCAGCATCCCCTATCTCAGAAAAATCAATAACTCAATAAATTAAAAAAGTTGTGCCAAAAATGCAAAAAAACCGGCAGTCATAAAAAACGGCCAGGTTCCAGGGGAAGTTGCATAATTTTTGTCAGGGTTGCTACAGATTATCTTGATTTCTAGAAATTTAAAATGTATGCAGTGATAAACATGCTGTTACTCTTTGCAGTTCTTGTCCCATGTCTGGGATGTGGTAGCTGTTTTTGATTTTATTGACATGGCAAAGTTGTCAGCTTTCTACAAGCTATTTAGTTAGGTGATCTTTAACTCATTAATTTGCTTCTTTCATAAGTTTTAATCTCAACCATGTCTCTCTGTATCTCAAGAGGTTCTATATTTGTGTAGATCTCATTACTCCACTAATAAGATGTATGACATTGTTCTAACTCTGTCCAGGAACGCTACATTTGTTTTGGAACATGCTGTCATGAGTTCCCAGCTGTGTTCTAAAGAATAAAATACATAACTAAGATAAAGGACTCAGAGGGTATCCTTGTCTGATCCCCAAGATGTGCCAATGAGCTCCTCAGTTGCTTTAGGTGCTTCAGTGCCATATTTTTAACACTTTCTACACAAGCAAACAGCTAGAAGACAGTCAGGATGGGATATAAAGAAAAATAAGGATGGTTCAAGAAAAGAGAAAAAAACAAATAGAACTTGACACTGTACTGCATATGAAGAAGAAGTAAAAATAAAATAAAATATTTTGGAAATATTTTAAGACATGACACCTTACTGAAGACCATACGTGAAGGCAGGAGTTACAGGGCAGTGAGAAAGAGGTAGGTAGAGATACAAATGGAAGGAAAACATCATGAGATGGACAGTATACAGTCAAGCAATGTGTACCACCAAGGAAGACAAAAGACAGGATATTGAAGGTTCATTGCATGTAAACCTCTGAAGCGGACACATCCCTTGATGATTATGATCTCACATTTTAAAAAAATACACTTTAATCCCTCCAAGTCACACAATCCCCTTGTTTGCCAAATTTTTACATTAAAAATAAGTCATCATCTAATAGTGTATAAAATGCTAAACACAAATATACGTATACACTTAGTGTTATGAATATAGTCACTGCTAAAATATACCTTTTTTCAACATCTTATATTTATCTTCATTTTCTGCAAAGTTTGGATCTGGTCTGAAGATATCTGGGAAAAAAAAAAGACATGACAATTAATATGTGTCAATCACATATTTAATGGTTTAGTCATGATAAAAAAAAAGACATGACAATTAATATGTGCCAATCACATATTTAATGGTTTAGCCATGATTCATAAAAATAATGGATAAGTAATAAATCCTTACAGACTCGGGCGTGTTGCACGAGCCAAAAGAGGAGCATTGAATAGCAACACTCCAACCTACCATGCACGTTGTTAAAAGGAGACTAATGATGTTTTGGGTGAGGAATTGGTTATTTCATGATATAGAGGGCCAATGTGATCCAGTAGCTATGCTAAAGTCAGACGTGTCAGGCCAAAACCACAGATATCTCAGCAAAATTGTAAACTATGACACAGTGCATTTCATTCTCTAGAATACATCCTGCTAATCTGCAGAAGTTTGAGAATAAACACAGAAGAACACATCATTAATGCAATCTATCTATTAGCTAAATCCTCTGCTGCCTTTCAGCATCAGGGTAGAAAAGTTTTCTGGAGATGACCCGTGTGTTTGCTGAGCATATTGTAGAATTTGTCGTCTCTTTCATTTTGGTGGTCAATCATTTTCGTGGTCAGCCTCTAGGTCTGCCTTCACTGTACCTGTGTAGCATAGCATGCTGTGGTATGCTGCCCGATGGTAGTCTACTGATGTGTGCAAACCATTTGATATTGTCTTAATATATTCCAAGATTGTGGTGGCGCCGGTTCTTTGTCTAATGTCCTCATCCTCACTGTCTCTTAGCAATATTCCTAGGATTCTGTGCAAGCATGCCATTTTAGCTGTTACATGTCTACTTTTGTCTTTTGCTGTCATTGTCCATGTTTGGCATTGGTAGAACAGCGTTGGCATAATAATCATTTTGAATACCCGGTAGTGTTATTTTAGTGTTTAACCTTTAGCACGCTGTGTTTACAATTAGGGCGATACATTTAGCCAGAATTGTGTCATTTTTTGATTCCGAAAGTTGAAATTTGTTGCCCAGTGTGTTAAACTCGCGCTAAACCGAATTTTAAAAAAGCATCCTGCTTTTTAAAAAAGGTTTGCAATTTTTTTGAGTAGTAACTCAAGTAGGTATTTTATTTAACTTCCTGTTTTTTATCATAAAATGGCATTAAGACAGAACTTGTGATTATGCAAGTGAAATCCGAACAATCTGTAGCCATCGGCATTGTAGCGAAGAGACATGACAATGAATCGAGTTTTATATACTTTTCTTTTATCATATATCCAGTGAAATCTTTATGAATTGTGATTTAAAAGTGGAAAACTTGAGAGGTAAGTTCTTCAAATAGATTAAATAAAATATACCACGAGGTTTTCCATATGTAAAATATACAATATTCAACAGATTTGGAGCAACCAAAAATACAATAGGTCTAGATCGAGATAGGTCTAAATCTGTCTTTATCACACGTCTCATATCACACACACACACAAACAAAACTTACACCAATATATGCAGAATTTAATTCTTTATTTATATGTGCAAATATTATTTAAATATCTCTAACAACAAAAAAAAGTTATCACGATTTCAAAATAGCCACCAACGATTACATAACATTTCCAAAAACTAATTCTGCGGCAGGAGAGAAATTACGTAATTGTAAACACAGCGTGCGTAAGGTTACATCTATATTTTTGTTTCTGAAGATAGATTGGTGTCATTTGCCCTCAGCCTTGGTATCCTTTACTACATCTAGTGTGTATTTCTTTGCTACTCTTGCCGTCTGTTTGTTTCCAATATATATTTTGGTGTTTCTTTCTTTTCTTCCTATCTTCATTACTTCGATCATCTATATTTGTCTTCATGTTAAAGGTTTGGCATGTTTGATATAATCTGTTTATTTGTCTTAGTTGTTCTTCTGATGATGCTACTAGTGTTTGGTCATCTGCAAATAGCAATTCATTTAAGTTATCCTTCAGATTGTTTTCTTTCATCATCTTTGCTACTTTGCAGGTGTGATCTATGTATGTTATGCACAATAAGGGGAATAGTACACATCCTTGTCTCCCAAGTGAATTTGGAAATTATCAGATTCTTCTTCTTCTGCGTTCATTCTCAAACTCCTGCAGATTAGCAGGATGTAGTCTGGAGAACGGAATGCATTGTGTCATGGTTTACAGCATTGCTGCGATATCTGAGCCTTTCGGCCTGACACATCAGACTTCAGCATGGCTTTGGGTCACTGACCATATTTAGATTGGGACAGCCAACTCCATCCCATAACCTCCTTAGTCACCTTTTATGACACGCGTGGAAGGTAAACAGTGTTGCTATTCTTTGCTTCCCTTTTGGGCCCTGGCAACACATGGGCGAATTATCAGATTTACCTGTACATTCTTACTGTGCATTGACATAGGCTTATCAGATGTTGGGGAACTCCATATATCTGTAGTATTATCCATAGTTGTGCTCTATCCACTCTGTCAAAAGCTTTTTCTTGGTCCACGAAAGCAAAATATAAGTCTTGGTTATGTTCTGTCGCTCTTTCTAAAAGTTTTTTGAGGGCGAAGATTGCATCTGTACAGCTTTTATTTTTCGGTAACCCAATTGTGTGTTGTTGATCTGTGGTTCTATATATGCACACAACCTTCTCTCTATTATCTTAGTATTTCCTATGTGGCTTAAGTGCGATATGCCTCTATACTTAGTGCATTCCCTCTTACTGCCTTATTTCTTCCAGAGGGGAACAATCACCGCTGTATTCCACTCCTGTGGTGTCTTTTGTTTCCTCCACATCACATTGAACAGTCTGTGTAGCCACTTTATATCTGACACTGTTAGCATTTTTATTAGTTCTATAGGCATGCCATCTATTCCTGGTGCTTTGTTATTTGGTGCATGTTTAACTGCATCTTCAATTTCGGATTTCAGGATGTATGGTTCTAGGTCTTCTATTGTATTTATTGTTGCAATCACTTTTTCTTCCTCCAAGTTTACAGTAGATTGAAGTAATTTTTCCATCTTTCCATGATTTCTTGGGGTCTAATTAGTATATTGCCATGTACATTGTTGATTATTTGGTTCGTGTCTTTATTACTTCTCATGTTTTGTACTTTTTGAAGAACATCTTTGGTGTGTTTTGTCTATCCTTGTTAAGCATTTCTCAGCTTGTTAATCTATTTTTGCAGATTTTCTGTACAGCATAGCTTGCTATGTTATGCTGTCTGATGGTAGTCTGTTGATGTGTGCAAACCATTTGATATGTTGTCTCTTAATATATTCCAAGATTGGATTGGTGTCAGTTCTTTGTTGTAATCATGACCGACATCATCTCTCATTCTGATGTGGAAAATTAACTATGTTCTTAGCGAATATCAGGTCTATGAAAAAACACACCCTGTGCTTTGCTCAACTCCACTGTATAGAAACATATAAATTATGAAATGTTATTTACAGCCACCGTCTTCAATCTTCGTATCTGCTAGTCCTAGTATTTTGATGTTTCTACTTTTCATTTCTCAAGTCTTGTTTCTTATTTTTTATTCCACAGATGTTGATTGTAGCAAATTTAATATGTGGTTTTTTTTCCTTCGTTGTTTAATATTACTAGTAGTAATCTTCAGAAAACTCTCCATTTTACTATGAGCTATTGTGTTTTCACTGATGGTTTGCTAATCGTGTCTCGGTATTGTATCCGCAAACTCACATGGCTACACAGCGATCTTTAACTAATACATACAGAAAAAACCCACATATCCCATGCAAATAGTCCTGAAACATTGAACTGGACTTCCATTTGTGGTCAAAAGAAATAACACGGTTGTCACTTTGTCCCATTTTACCAGAAGGCATTAATGTGATGAAAGTACTAATATACAGAATACAAAACACATATTTAATGAGGAAAGAAACAAAACAAATTAATTATTGTATTTCAACAACCCAGCAACTCTTTATTACTACTCTGCAGCATGTAAATATTAACTAAAAGGAACAGTATTAGAATAGGAAGAAAATGTATAAGAAAAGCTAGTACTTACACACAATTAAACCTCAAAGCACAAATTTGTTATTATTCTCCCAAATTGGTTACCATTGATGATGTCACTGTGCAAAGATCCTATGATTTAGGTCACAAATAAGGAAGACTTGAGTGTTGTATTCTATAGTGCATATGTGTGTGATATGCAGAATTGTGACTCAATTCTAGTAGCATTAGGGTAAACCATAAAACTATATCCCAACTTCTTATCATCGTCTGAGTGTAAAGAGACTGATAATTATAATTCATAGCAATATTATTTTTAACTCAACGTAGCAGAAGTAAAGAACACTGCACATATTTATTACACAGTAAGTCATCTACAGAAACCCATTTACAAATGGGGAAACAAAAAAGTATTTGCTTTGAGTATTTACTACTGTATGCAAGTAGTAAAAAGATAATAAAAATAGGGGAAGATTAAAAAAAACATACTTAAAATTTCATCTGCAGTGATACTATCTTCCAACTGTAATAGGTGGGTGAACTGTAGCTCTTCTTCCACAAGATCTAGGTCCTTATGAACTGAAGCATGATCCTATTAAAATGAATATAGAAAGTAGTAGATTAATCCACAAATAAAGGATGAACATAAGCCCAATAGATGAATACATAACTTACAGGTAAGTACATGAGATGAACTTATGTCCAATAGATGAATACATAACTTACAGGTAAGTACATGAGATGAACATATGCCCAATAGATGAATACATAACTTACAGGTAAGTACATGAGATGAACTTATGTCCAATAGATGAATACATAACTTACAGGTAAGTACATGAGATGAACTTATGTCCAATAGATGAATACATAACTTACAGGTAAGTACATGAGATGAACATATGCCCAATAGATGAATACATAACTTACAGGTAAGTACATGAGATGAACTTATGCCCAATAGATGAATACATAACTTACAGGTAAGTACATGAGATGAACTTATGTCCAATAGATGAATACATAACTTACAGGTAAGTACATGAGATGAACTTATGTCCAATAGATGAATACATAACTTACAGGTAAGTACACAAGATGAACTTATGTCCAATAGATGAATACATAACTTACAGGTAAGTACATGAGATGAACTTATGTCCAATAGATGAATACATAACTTACAGGTAAGTACACAAGATGAACTTATGTCCAATAGATGAATACATAACTTACAGGTAAGTACATGAGATGAACTTATGCCCAATAGATGAATACATAACTTACAGGTAAGTACATGAGATGAACTTATGTCCAATAGATGAATACATAACTTACAGGTAAGTACATGAGATGAACTTATGTCCAATAGATGAATACATAACTTACAGGTAAGTACACAAGATGAACTTATGTCCAATAGATGAATACATAACTTACAGGTAAGTACACAAGATGAACTTATGTCCAATAGATGAATACATAACTTACAGGTAAGTACACAAGATGAACTTATGTCCAATAGATGAATACATAACTTACAGGTAAGTACATGAGATGAACTTATGTCCAATAGATGAATACATAACTTACAGGTAAGTACACAAGATGAACTTATGTCCAATAGATGAATACATAACTTACAGGTAAGTACATGAGATGAGCTTATGTCAAATCGAAGAATTGTTAAGCAGCATTTACACCATATTTATTTATTATGTCTGCAACCACAGAGTGTAGATGGAAATACCTGACAAAAATCGCTAGCAAGGTTACATGCCACAATTTTCTTGGGGTTTTTCAAAAGTTTGCGAATTCTATACTGCAACGTAATGATTTGGTATCCACTGATGTCAGCAGGATTTTAGTTAGGTTTATGCACTGCTAGTAAATAACTGTGAAGCAATTCCTCCCTGATAACGCCAAATTTGCAGGCTTACATTGAATTCTTTAGGCAAACTCCAATGTCAATATCCGATATCCGTGAAAGATGGATATCTCGGGCCATTGGGGCACATAAAACAGCAACACAGTTCATCTCCATTCCCTGAAGTACATTTTGTTGGAAATCTAGTAGGATCATTGTCGTGCTACAAGAGAGATCCAGTTTAAGAATGAATACCTAAGAAGAAGGATATCCAATAAATTATTGATGTCGCTACAGCATACACCTTCAGGACATGCAGCGTTTCTGGACTTTTAAAGTACTTCACAAATATCTTCATTTGTAACATTCCTGTCATTACTCCACACAATGGTCTTGCATTGATCAGATAACATACAATTAATACGTCTTATCCCTTTGTTTTCCTGGTTGGTCTGTTAAAGGAAGTGTGCACAAAGGCTTTTCCTTTATTCTCATAACTTACAGGTATGTCCAATAGAAGAATGCATAACTTACAGGTATGTCCAATAGAAGAATGCATAACTTACAGGTATGTCCAATAGAAGAATGCATAACTTACAGGTATGTCCAATAGAAGAATGCATAACTTACAGGTAAGTGCAAGTTACGTATCCTTATCCTACAAAAGAATAACTTAAAGATATTTTAATAATGTGAATGTTTGTGTGTTGTTCATTAAGTTCCTGGACCAATTTTCCTTTCCCCCAAGGAAAACCATAATATAAAGAGCACTGCTATTTAAGAGGTGCATATGATTGTCATGTGCCAATGTATGTACCAAACTGAAGGAATGTAGCTTCGTGCACATGCTGTGTGGGATCCTATAAGTGAAAGTAACCCAATTTGTGTTGTCATACATACAAAATGGATGTTAATCTTCAACAATGTGTGCCCTGATTTCTGCTTTCAGGCTTTAAAAAAACTGATTCTGAAATCAGCTTTCGTAGAGTCCTGTCTTAAATATATCTACAATGTTTGTGCTTTAAAAAGTGGACACAGATCATTTGAAGATGACCCAAATCAATGCAGACTAACCATCACACATATAGATGAACTTGTGGCATGTGTGCAAGAAATTATATGCTATTTCATTCTGAATATGTCCCTGGAGGACAGTGTCAATACATAATTCTACACAACAGTCCTGAAACATTTCTGCATTGCTGTTCACAGACATCGTGAGAAGTGACACACACACACACACACAATTAGATTGTGTATCATGGAAAAGCTCCTGCACACAGGCCTGTCACCACGAACACATTTTTGACAAACTTTCTAATACTCCAACAACCTCAATACATGCCACGACCTTGCTTTGTGTGACTGTTTCTTGATTCCAGAATTTAAGAGAATGATGAACTGCCGCCAATTCTATGACATTTAGATTTAATACATGTTGAGAATATTTAGGGCTATTCTGAGAAGTGCCTACTAAGAGTGCTTTTTCTTGGCTGGAGCAGTGGAATAAGTGTATACAATCACAAGGCAGAAGATAGAACCAGCTAGTCAGTAAGTATAACAGTTTTCCAAAGAAAACAAATTAGTCCTGAAATTTAGTGAACAATTCATTAATTATTAACACATTTATGATTAAAACAAAACACACAAATAGCAGAACTTTTTTAATCAAACGCAGAATAAGGCAGTAGCTTGCAGCAAAATGTACATCCATAGAAATGGCTTGATTGTCACTGATAAATATACATGTGGAGAGACTATAGTAGAATAAACAAGATGGAATCATGTCCACAATAATGTTATCACCCTAATTCACATACCTTAAATCCATCTTTACGAATTGCAAACATAACTTCCACCATGTACTGGACTCTTGTGTCAATTTGACCTTCATGGAGGATATTGCGCAGTCGTTCAAATATGGCTGAAATAAGATGTTAATACTTCATAATACCCCCAGCATGTCTGGTATAATTAACAATTGATGAAATGTTTGCAATCTATCATTTGTATTATTTGTTCTAAATTTGACCTGTATGTTTTCTTAATAAAACCCTTACTGTTGAAACATCAATTCAGTCTGCATTGCAAACTGTTAATTATATTTTTACCATCTTTTTTGAGACTTGTTTCCTAGTACTCAATGTCACTGTGGTGTAGGCTGGGTCCAAAATGGGAGCAAAGATTAGCAACACTGTTCACCTTAAAATACATGTTGCATGAGGTGACTAAGGAGGTTATGGGGTGAAATTTGCTCTCATCATGTATAGGTCTCATCATATACAGCTAAGCAGTAAACAATGACACAGTGCATTCCATTCTCCATACTATACCCTGCTAATCTGCAGGAATTTGAGAATAGAACTGGAGGCAGGACAGTGTAACGCTTCGCAGAGAATATGAAGTCTTCAGAATAAGAATGGCTAAACCTATATTCAATGACATCAGGAAAATACTGACATCTAAGAAAATTACAAGCAAACTAAAAATGAGAATTATAAAATGCAACATCTATTCTATATTAATGTATTGCCCAGAAACATGGACAATGAATAAACAATTAGAGACAGAATTTATGTTTTTATGATGTGGATATATATAGAATACAGAGACCATGGAAAGAGAAAACAAAGATGTTCTAACAAAACTTTGTATAAAAAAAAGAAATATTAAAGGAAATAAAGATCAAACGAATAAAGTATTTTGGACATATTACCTAAGGGTAGGGTTGAGGAGAGGGCGAGCAAGAGATTGGTAGACATACAAATGGGAGAGAAACATCACGAGATGGACACGCTACAGTTCAGCAGAGTGCATTACCAAGGCAAGAGATAGAGAATGCTGGAGGTCTGTTGCAGAGACAGCATTGGATGATGATGAAGTTCTCAAATTGCAACTTATCTCAGGGCTTATTTTACTGATTCTCAATCTGCAGGGAAAGAGGAGTCAAGTTTATAGAAGTGACGAAACTTTAGATATTGGCACATTCCAGATAAATGAAAGAAAAAATACGGAAAATTAGACAAGTATTGTGTACACAGATTGAGAAGAGGAATCATGTCTATACTAAATTTGTTTTAAAGCACAGTCACATAAAGAGAATAAGAAAGAAAGAAGACTAGAAGTAAACAAAGCTGCATACCAAAAATCATAATATCAGGTATGCACACAAAATCAACTAAAAATTGTAATGAGAACAATTTGACAACTACCGTTAAATTCTGAATATAAACCCATCCGATTGTAGGCCGATAACCTAACTATCCCTTCCCAAAAGTGGAGAAAGTCGAAAGTCCGACTATAGACCGACATCCCCAACTTAACAAAGCCGGCAATAATGAACTTCATCATCATAAGAAAGAACCGACATGCTAAATGGAAATTAACACAAACTTTTGCAACTCTAAGAAAATAGCATTCCTTTCATTTGCTTCACTCACATAACTTGAATGAATCAAGGAATGAAACCCTGGTGGCTACTGTATTCTGGATCAATATATCAGAAAATAATGAATACCTGGTAGGCTGACTTCCCTATCCATGACTATAGATGGTTTATGAGGTGGAGAGACTTTGGGGAACAAAGTTTTTCCTGAATGAATTGTCTGTGTTGGGTGTCTGGGCGTTATGACGCGGAACAGCCCTAGTGAATAGTAATTACTAGTAACTATTATGTCACTGGCTTCTGACAGTGACGTTTAAGTGGGAAATGATGAAAGGCAAGACAGCAAGATCAAGTTTGTTTTTATAAGATACAGAAGAGTTTGAACTTTGTTCCTGGTTATGTTTACTGTGTGGGGAGAATAGGGTAATAAAATAAACATAACAGAGGATTGTGAAATTGATCTCTTCTTCCACTACATGTACAGTGGTTGGGGGAGGGAATCAATTACGGCGGAAGAGTTTGAACTTTGTGTGACCTGTATGTTTACCTTAACAGTAATATAAACATGAGGCACAGCTCAGACTGAGTTTCACTACCTGTATTTATTTCTCTCCCCCATCCCCCCAACACTGCCTAAGTAGCAAAGTTTTGGATGTCAGTTACGTGTTTGTGCAAGACCGTTGGATGTAGAAAAAGACCTCTGTACAGAATTAATTAGGACTTCATTCTTTATGTTTCTGATTATTGTCTTGGTCACTATTTATATACTTGGAGTCGCATGTTAAAAATTGGCAAGGCCGACCAGCACACGCACGGAAATACTCAAAATCTGCCTTTGATGTGTTTTTACATTTTCTGTACACGGGTCTTATAGCCTAGTAGACGGTCAGTAACTGTTGTAACATTTGCTTTACCCAAAATGAAAGTGTGTGACAGTGTTTAGACTACTGGTAGTCGGTGTTTCCCTACACAAACAAGACTGGGCCTTGATGATAAACATGTGTTACTGGTAGATCAGCTTAGGCTATGGTATTTCGTTTTTTCACAGACCATTACCGTATTTTGGTCAATATATAACATCAGATACTGGTATACTTTTCTGACAAATTTCGACTTATGATATAAATATATTTACCGGGTAAAAAAACGGTAATACCCATTGCTAAAAATAGCATTTCCGGGGAAATTAAGCTCAGTAAAAATGGCGGGCATGTCCGAAATAACGATATAGACCTAGTAAGTGAGTTTTATCAAGAAATATCAGAGATTTCGAAGGAAATATTGTATGATATATAGAAATTAATGTAATTAGAGGCCTAGCATTATGGTAGTACGCTCTAGATTGCTGGAGAGCCCTAGTCATTTTATCCTGGCTTAATATATCGGGACATGTGAGTTGTCACTGGCATTTTTTTAAAACAGTGTTTTTCTCCTTTTTTACTGTGATTTGGACGTATTTTTTTTTTTAATTTGATGTTACTCGAATATAAGACGAAGAGTATGAAGTCATCTCTGTTTTTTGTCCAAAAATTCTCGGGTTATACACGGAATTTAACGGTAGGTGATTCAATGAAAGAAGTGATGAACTGAAAAACTGACCAACATTGTATAAGATCAAAACAAAGGACACAGAATACTAAAATAAAGGAGCATGGCCATTTGAGAAAGAACAGGGTTGTAAGGTATTCAGATCTCCAGACCTGAGAGTCAAACAAGGGAGAATCAATTATCAATTGCAAAATAATTTCTGCTGTCTGGCTTTCAAGGACAAATGGTGGTTACAGGTGGAAGAGTCCTACAAAAAAGACAAGGTGAGGCAGAGATGGGAGAAATATATTACCTTGTGGAGTGAAAATATAAACAATCAAGTGTAATAGTATGATCAAAGATATAGATGAAGAGATATTTCCCTCTTAAATAGGCCAAAACCTCAAACCCAATTAGGTATAATGTCCACAGACGAGGAGTTTCATATTAACATGCACTATGAGAAATATGAATTAGCAACATCCTCCTGCACGCTAGACTCATTTATGACAGTTGCATAATTTTATGTAAAATTACTGACTCGTGTCCAATTTCTTAATTAAATTTGTTATTTCATAACCAATTTCTTAATTAAATTTGTTATTTCATAACCAAACTAACGTACTCATAAATATCTTGTGAAAATTAATAAAACACATCAATATTGTGTTAAAATTAATTAATTAAAACACAGATATCACTTACTTTCTCGATTCAATCAATACTAGACCTAAGAAAATGTGTGCGACACAGTGTGATTCTAAATTATAATAAATGCAGAATGTCTAAAATCTAATGTGGCTGATGTCATTTCATAACCAAACTAATGTTTTCATAAATATCTTCTTTGAAAATAAATGGAATTCCCAACAATTCCTCAAATTAGAAAAACAATCCATAAGAATTTAACTAAAAATGATTCCATTACAACTAGATTGCATTGATTTCAACACTTTGACTACAACTCTAAAATTTTATTAGATTAGCCATCTGCTTTGAACATGACCTTGCAGACGATGGAAGCTAGATTTTCTAGCATTGTTGTAACTGTTTTACCCAGGAAAAAACCAACAATTTAAACTTTTTATCGCAGTTAAAAATTGCTTAGCAACTGTTACAATACTGTGACCACAGTGTTGAGTGTAATAAACCAGAAAAAGTGTGGTTATTTGTGCCAATGGCATAGTGCTGGTTAACTGAAAAACTAACTGACATTTTTCATAATTATAAGAAACACATGAAACCTACAGGTCATTCCTTTAGATGAGACCTCAGTCAATTTCTGCCCACACTCCTTCAGAAAACCGACAGCAATCTCTACTGAATCATCAGTTGGGTTTTCCAGTAGTAGCGTCAAAATTTCCAAAGCTATGATTTCATGTGCCTGAAAAAGAAAACCAAAAACAGTCTGAAAAGTTTGATTTCATTACACATTTTTAAGCATAAACTTCAAACCCTGATTGTTTCGTTTGTTAACCCACTATCCTCTATCTTACTGCTATTGACTAGTTTACTGGGTTTTTTTGGTGTTAAAATCCATCTGACATCACTCTGATATCTTCAAGCGCCTGCATGTATCAAACATCCCATCCCCGCAATATGCAGTTTCTGGTGTCAATAAAGAGCCAGTAACCTGAAATCTCTCTTATTTTTGTAGGACAAGAGAAGAAATCAGCACATGGGGGAAAGAATTTAGCACATATGAGAATGGCTACAAGGAAGAATGTAATAGCTAAAGGGTTAACACTAAAGTGTGATAATATTACAAAATGACACAGAATTGAAGACATCACAAAATGTATAGCAATTACTGTACAATCCAAAAAAAAATATATGTGAATTGATTACAGGCCCGTTCATGTGTTGTTGGGGGCCCAACGAATAGCAAAATTTTTCACCTTCCATGCATGTCACAAGAGTGACTAAGAAGGTTATGGAGTGGAGTTGGCTGTCCTGTCCCATATAGGGTCAGTGATCCAGAAGCCATGTTGAAGACCAAAAGGAGCAGATATTGCAGCAAAGCTGTAAACTAAAACATAGCACATTATGCATTAAAACATAGTTGATTATGCATTGTTCTGATCTTTCTGGAGAGGGAGAACTTTCTCCGATCGCCTCTCCCATTCTCTGAATATGTACATTGTCTCATTCGACTTCCTCTTCTCCTAAGGTATCCATGACTGCTCTAATCAACTCAATCCCGTCTCTTCTTATCTTGGTGCTATTCACCAAGGTTTTACCAGCCAACACATCAGCTCTTTCATTTCCCCTGACCCCATCATGACCTGAACAGTAGATCCATGTAATGCTCTATGCTTTGTTGAGAAGAGTGACCCATTCAGTACTGATCATACACTTTTCTATCTTGCGCAGTATACATTGAGAGTCTGATAGAATCACTGAGTCTGCTGGTGGTTGTGTCGCCAGCCAAGTGAGAGCTGCTTTCACCATTTCTATTTCCATTCTCATACTCGATGTTGTATTCGACGTATATATCTTTCTTTATATAGTGATGAAGAGGAGGTTGAAAGAGAATAGGCATGTTCAGATAATCATAAGCATGTGTTGCTATGTATGCAAAAAGGGAGCAAAGAATAGCAACAATGTGTCAATGGTTACCTTTATGCACATCTCTAAGATGATTCATGTTTGTTTAAAATTCCAACCTTTTTAAAATATTTGTGCCAATTCGTCATTTGTAAAAAAATTTGCGACATCACTGACTGCTCAGTTATAGATACAAAATGTCTACCGTAAGTATTTTAAGCATATCTGCGACAGATAGAGATGCAGTATACATGTTACAGGCGTGAGGATGCTCCCGGATATAAAAATATGGGCGCAGGACCATCCTCTGACGTTATAATACCGCAACAAGATAATGATTCGCTGGAAGTTCAATATTAAAAAGCCTTAACAGCATGTTGAGTTACGGTAGACATGTTTACATTTCACCATTATCAGTCATCATGATATGCCTTTTCTTTTCCAATTATTTCTGTCAAGTAATGTGCATAAGCACTGCAGATGGGCAAGAATGTAGCTGTGGAGTCTAACCCATACAGCCATCCCAAAAATCAGTATTTAATAATAAATAAATATCTCGCTGTCCACTCACATATAGATAATATTAGACAAATGAAATAATGGGGAAAAAATGAAGGAACACAGATTTGCCTGCCCCTTAAAGTCAGATATGTCACAACAAATACCAAGAGTGAACTCCCTGAACTAAGTCTTCTTAGTGAACTCCCAGAACATCTCTGTTTTTGGCCATGCAGCTTGCATTTTTCAATGATGTATTCATGTTACCTTTAATATCTTCCAGCCATCTCCTTATTGGTCTACCTTCTACTCCTCCCAGGTGCTCTGCCCTCCAAAATTTGTCTTTATAAACAGTAGTCTCTATATTTCTAAACAGATATATTTTTATTTTTGCTATTGTGTTTAGTAACCAAAATTCTGCCACCTTCAATGTTTTTCTAATGTCTGAGTTTTGACATTTTCCTTCTATGAGATTCTAAGTATCTTTCTGTAGCATTTCATCTCAAAGGCGTTGCAACTGTTTAACTGTTTTACATGGATCATGTTTCACATCTGTATGTTGCAACTGGAAAAATAAACGCTCTTAGCATTAGCAGTTTCATTTGTATTTTGTTGTTTTTCAATAACATTATTTTACAATGTGCCATTCCCAATCTCGTTCTTGTCTCTGCCAAGCAGTGTCCTGCACCCGATTTTGATATTTGCTCTTGAGTATTCACATTTATCCACATGCTCTATCTTGGTATTATCTATTTTGATTTTTGGCTGTTATATCTGTTGACATGATTTTTTTTTATGTGCGTGTAAATATTAGTTTTGTGGTTCGCTGTATTTCTTTGTGCTCTTGATTAGTTGTTCTAGTCCCTTTATCTCGTTTTAAAGAAACACAGTGAACCATTGGCATGGATAAAGTAAGTTTTACATCTTTTAT
The DNA here is from genome assembly GCA_034231615.1 of Meghimatium bilineatum. Classification (NCBI taxonomy): domain Eukaryota; kingdom Metazoa; phylum Mollusca; class Gastropoda; order Stylommatophora; family Philomycidae; genus Meghimatium; species Meghimatium bilineatum. The sequence goes on from CM067305.1 coordinate 50,417,411, forward strand.
ACATCTTTTTGCTGGATTCCTTTGTACCTTGCTGCATCAGAAGTAAAAGAGTTCTCTGGAGACTGCCTTTCTGTGTGCTTTATATATGTTTGTTTCTGTGGCTTCTTTTATTTCTGTAATACATCTTTTGCTTGGTTGACCTCCAGCTAATCTTTTACATAAATTTTATTCAATGGCCATCATAAATTACATGTTAAATGTTCCATCCTGTATGAATAATGTGCGCACAAAAAACATAATGTGGCGTATTATTAGAAATGACATAAGCTCTATCGCATTTCACATCAACAGTTTATTTTCTACTACTGTCTAAATATGGTCTATTGTCTCTCCCCGGGTGGAAGCTGGTTGATAGCATCTCTTTCTTGGTCTACCCTTGACTATGTATCCAGATGATTGTTTTTGAAAGACCGTAGCAGCTTCTCTCAAACACTTATCTCACATGTGATGATATTTCTCTGCTGCAAGGTTGTTAAAGACCATGCTTGATACTGGTAACAAAGTGTTCGCATGAAAATTGTAGATATTACTTGTCTCTGTATGCCCATTTTGATAGGGTCTACATGCCCAATCATATAAAGTTTCAATGGACTACAAATATGAAGCCACTAGCTGACACAACTGGTTGAAGATTGCTCTCAGCAGAGTGACATAAACCACCCATGTTGCATCTGTATATTTTTCAGCTTAAAGTGACAAAATATCTTATACTGAAGTTCTCACTACAGTCAATATTCCAAGCATCCAAACACAGCTAAGAACTGAGATAGGTACAACGTCTGATAAATACATAACAAAATAGCTGATATATGGTAAGTTGCAACCACTACAGCCCATATACTATTCATCTTTTTCTCCAGAGGAACAAACTACTTATATTGATCCAGCAACTGTTCTACATTATTGTAGCAGTTTACAATAACACAATGGGTGTGTGACAGGTAAATTATGTCACTATGCAAAAACGTGATAAACTAAACCGGCAATAACAGAAAGACTGCATAATTTCAAACTTTCAAAATCGGGAGATCTAACAGCTGGTGGGGAATAACTCAATTATCCATACCAGACAAACTCTTCTGCAGAATCTTAACAGAGAGATTAAAAACAGCAGTAGACAAATAACTCAGAGATGAACAAGTAGGTTTTAGAATATACCGCTCTCGCATCATTAAGAATTATAATAGAAGAATCTATAGAGACGCAATCACAACTAATAATAAGCTTTGTGGACTTTCAAAAAGCTTTTTATAGTATATACCGTACAACACTCTTGGAAATATTGAAAATATACAGCTTTAACCAAAAATATATGAACACAATAAAGACTTTCTACTCGGAAGCTTTACTCTGTGCTAGAACAAACAGGCGATTATCAGAATGATTTAGTTAGATCCAGAGTAAAACAGGGCTGTGTCATGTTACCAATACTGTATGGAGTAGTAATTGACTGGGTCATGCGTAATCAATCATCAATCAAGTGGCATAGGTGATCATGCTCCTCCACAACTCTCTGTCTCTTGTGTTGTTAATGTTTAGTTGGTGACTTCTTTTTGTGCTAGTGACAAACCATGCAGAAATTTCTCCAGAAAAGTCATTAGTAGATCTTGACTTTGCAGATGATATGACCCTACTGAGCACAGCATATGCACACACCCAAGAACAAATAACTAAACTATTTAGTATCGCAGAACAAATAGGCTTACAGATTAATATAATGAAAGCGAAATTCATGGATTTTACCAATACGACAGGAGTTATGAAATTAAATAATCAAGAAATTGACAGAGTCGAAAACTTTACCTACCTAGGCAGTAAAATATCAAATGATGGAGATGCGACAAAATAAATGATACACATAGTGCTTGCAGCAAGTGCCTTCAATAAACTAGTTAACATCTGGAAACAAAACCCTTAAAGACACATATTAAGATAAACTTTTAAACTCCTGCATGATCCCTGTACTAACCTATGGAAGCGAAACTGTAAATCCACTCAAGCTATAGAAAAAAGACTAGATAGTTTTCAGAACAAATGTCTACAAAAGATCCTAAACAGAGATTGGAACATTTTTGTCATAAATGAATCTATAATATTCAAACCACAATATGTGTCAGCTATTATTAGAAGACGTTGGCAGTATTTGGGGCATGTGCTTAGATCAGACGAGAACAGACTTACCCACCAAGTTCTGTCATCGACAGGAAAAACGATGTGGAAGATCTAGGACAACACTACAAAGAACAATCAAGAATGATGCAACGACAATGGGTATTAACACCACTATAGAACTACTACAGCTTGCAGCGAACAGTACAGCTTGGAGAAAAATTACTTTTGCCCTATATGCCGCCAAAGGAACAAACTAACTAAACTATTCAACAGAAAAGGAAAAACAAATTTTAAAAAAAAGCCCAAAGCATACATTTGTACCAGTTATTGAAGTTATAAATGTCATGTGAAGAAGGAGACAATGTTTCTATTTTTCCCCCTTTAATGACACAAAATATATTTCTATTTCTGTGTTTGTTATCTTCACTGAGGATTCTTTTGGTCTCTAGATTTTTAGGTCAGTCATCAGGGTGAAGCTACCAGCATTCTACAAGTCAGACGCCCTTGTGGCAAGCAGGCTCTGAACTTCTAATATAGGGCCACTGCCTTCTTTCCAGGCATGCCGTAGGAGACTACTAAGGAAAGTTGAGGGTTAGGCTGATAACCTGTCCCCTATGAAAAAAATCATCATTGGCACACCGTGTCTCAATTTCTTACTTTTGTCTTTTATTAAATAATACCATGGATAACAAAGAGATGCAGGCTAGCAGACATTATATCTTTGTCCTTTAGTGGCAGATTCCTAGATGAGTTGGGTAATGCTAGATGTGTGATCACTGCAGATGGGTTTGAAAATCTGACAGAAAAATGATGATATAGTTGGCTCAAAAGTGAGTGCTGTGCCATACCTTTTAGACTAATGATAATATGAGTACACAAATGAGAAGAACCTGTGCTTTTGTCAGAAATGCTATGGGCTGTCAAAAGATGCCTGCTTACAGCTAAAGAGACCATTCCACCATCATCTCCAGGTCATAGCCCCAATGTTTTTGCATCATTTCACGTCTTACCTCGCAGTTCTATGAAATCTGGAAATTCTTGAGGTGTCTGTATTCCTGTTCCACATTGACATTCATTTGTGTAGGCCAACTTGATTCAGTGCAGGCAGCCATGTAATCTGCAGAGGCCAGTTTTAAGTCGAAAGATGATGGTCCATTGCTGCCTATGTAGTTAGCGTATGGATGTATTTTCTAATCAATTTTTTCAACTATAATATATATATATATATATTGGTTGATGATTAGTATTTCGGTACGGTTATTTGTTTTATTTTTCCTCCTTCCTTCACTAGCTCTCTCAATTTCAGTGATACCATATTCGGCAGATCCCATTTTAGAATTATATCTGAGCTTTCTTTGATGTTTTATTAATTCTCAAACTCCTGCAGATTTGTAGAATATAGTCTGAAAATGGAATGTGTTGTGCCATGGTTTACAGCTTGGCTGCAATATCTGTATCTTTTGGCCAGACACTTCTGACTTCAACTTAGATTCTGGATCACTGATCCTTTATGTGATGCGACAATCAACACCACCCTAAAAACCTCATTTGCCTCCTACAACTTGCATAACAAATAGCAGTAACACTATTCATTGCTCCCCTTTCGGATCCTGGCAACACATGAGTGCAAAATATAATGAATCTAGTTGTTAGTAACAGGCTATTCACTACATTGAGCTATAAGTGCATGTTATCATGTTCGTTCTCAAACACCCAATTGTCTTGTTGCAGGATAATGGTCCAGCTAGATTTCCAGTGGGATATGCAGTGTAGTCATTTTATTTGTGCCAGTGGCACAACATCTGACTTTGGTGGTCTATCATATCATAGAGCACTGCACAGTAGAAAATCACAGCAATTTAGTCCAATTAAATGAAATCTGAGAAATTGGATAAATGAGCAACAACATTGATACACACAACAATAACACAAAAATGTCAGTGTATGACAAAATACATTAAAATGATAGACACAGCAAGCAACAGACAATAAGCAGGGTGAGTCTTCTCTCAGACTGCTGAAATGATTAAATTATCAACTGACCTAATCTGGTTTCATCCTCTGCTCCAACGATCTTGTCATGATTGATAAAACAGCTATCAACCAACTGACCTCAGTTCTTATGACAAGTGATCTGAGAGATTAGATGACCAGTCAAAATTTAGTGACCAGTTACAGACATCCACAGACCAGCTTGTCAAACAATATGATGAATGCAGATTCATACACTTCTGACTGGTCCGATGACCAGCCTCTTGACTGTTGGCTGCTTTCTCGAACAATCACAAAATCACATGATGAGTATTCTGAAATGATCACAACTCAGTGACCATCAATGCATCTCATGATGTTCAGAAGTGACCTCCTCGTATGAATGTGACCAGTCAATTGACTGATCCGATGAAACTCACAGAACTGACCACTGTTCCAATGGCCAACTACTCAAATCAGGATTCCCTTCTCCGGAGAAGGGCGAAGACAAATGAAGAGATGTCCTCATGGGACATAACTCACCACTTTTTGGTTGACTAGATGCGCAATGAATGAAGTCGAAGAGAGGCACAATGCTTTGTCATTTCTTTTGTAGCCTCGACGGAACATCAGGATCAGACGACGCAGGATCAGTTCACCATTTTTTGGAAACTGAAAAGAGGTAGATACAAATATTAGTTTTGCAACACAGTAAGAAATCCAATTAGAAAATGTAAAGTGCATAAAAAAGGTTAGTTAGTTGTCGGATCATATCACTTCAAAATGGACACATCCATAGTTGCTTCGATCTATAAGTGTGAATTATTATCCTCAGTTTCAAATATCCAGCCAGCTCTTCCATATATTGCATTTTCATGCCTAGGAAAATATTGTCTGATTTTTTTTTTTTGAGTCTGCTACTGCAATGTCGTCTGAAAACCATGTTCACATTATTACTCATTCTAACCAAAATGGCAATGGTTGAAGTTGAATTGATTAAGTTCTCAAGATATTTTTGTGAAGTGATTTTAATATTGTAGAAGGTTTATTGCTAGTTAATTTTTTTTTCGGATACTGCATTAATTTTTTGTCATTTTGCATGCATTTTTATAATTATTCTTCTCCTTCAGCGATCATTTTCAAACTCTCTTGTATCAGGAAAATGGTCTACTAGATTTCCAGCAGGATGCAGCCCAGACATTCATCATCCCAGTCGTCCTAAAATCATGTCTCTTGAATTTGTCGTGAATTCTGACAAACTGTATCCTGCCCTTTTTCTGACTTTTTCCCTCCATCTTATATCTGTGCCTATGTTTTGCTCACCTATCCTCAACTTTACCCTCTTAAACTAAGTGTCATGTCTTTTAATGTCCAAAATATTCTAGTATATTTCCTGTAAGTTTTTTTCTTCATTTAAATTGTTGTCAGAACCTTTTTGTTTTCTTCTCTTTCCATGAAGTTCTCCCTATTCTATATATCCACATCAAGACATCAATTGCCGTTTATGCTTCTTTCTGTTTAATTCCATTATACCTTGGTGCATCAGAAGTAGAAGAGCTCTCTGGAGACTGTTTTTCTGTGTGCTTCATATTTGTTTGTTTCTGTGTCTTCTTTTAATTCTGTAATCGGTCTGCTGCATGGCTGGCCTCTGACTAATCTTGTACAATTAATAAAAATGTCTTTCTGTTTGTTCATTATCTGTGTTTCCTAGCTATACAGTATTATTCAAGTAGATATTGCATATTATAATTCTCATTTTTAGTTTGTGATTTGTTCGTGTTAATAGTTTCCTCGTGTCATTGAAAGTACCTTTAGCCATTCCTATTTTCATTTTTCAAATTTATTATAATTTGTGATTATGTGTCCAAGATACTAGTAATGGTCTCTTGCATTTTCATTCTTCTTCATCTTTCATTCTCAAACTCCCGCTGGATCTCTCTTGTAGCAGGACCATGGTCCTATTAGATTTCCAGCAGGATGTGGTCCAGAAAATAGGAATGCGTTGTGTCACCGTTTTATTTGCGGCAATGGCCCGATACACCCATCTTCGGTGGTACATTTTCATTCACAGTTCTCTTTCCAACATTGTACTTTGAATACCCATGAGCTGAGTACATTCCAAATAACTGAACCATTCATATAAATTAATTATCTCCCTGAGTCGAATTTTTATCAATCAACGGCAGAATTTCTGCTTTCGCTATCAAGGAGTTCCGTAGAAGACATGTTCTGTCAAAACTGAATTATATCAAAAAGGAACTACATTGTTCATATGGCATTTTCTTCCACTCTACACCAGAATCTATATTCTTGGGCGGACTCACGTGTTGAATAATATTCTTCACCTCACGTATCCAAGATCATCTACAATGGAAATATGCAGTTCAGAACTTCCTTTTAAAAAAAGTGCACATAACATTACCTGCTGCCGGTAGGTCTAGCTCCTTGCCATATTTCTTGTAATACCATCCATTTCTGGGGTCTATTTTATTTTTAGTATTTTTCTATGGCAACCTTTAGTTTTAGCTGGCTTTAGGATGATTGCATGCACGAGTATGAGATTTTTTGGTTCAATACAGGGATCAGTGACCAAATCATGTGACAGCATGCTAACTTTTTAATTTCATACACTATCGCACAGACCTTCTGTGACTAGAAATTTTTACAAGTCGTAACTTCAGATACTGATATAGCAATTTTGAGGGCAACACGCTGGACATTCACACCCCCCCTCCCCATTGCATAACACACATATCAAGTGATAGGAGGCTCTCATTGCGTAGACCATTGGATGTGTCTTTTATCAGAATTAAGCTCCATTTAATTATATTTGCTTTTCTGTTCCGTAGAAACTTGGTCACTGATCCCTTTAGAGTACCTTTTTTTTCCCCTCAACTTCCTTAAATCTTTTCTGGAAACTTCGTTATGTGTCCTTAGATATTTTACATTAGTGTACTTGTGTTTTTGTAAGTATCTACAATTTTCTCTACAATAAATTACAAAAAGCACCAAATGACTGTATTTCTGACCTTGGTGTTGATGACGGCCACTAGTGCTGCATACACATGAGTGAATGTTGGTGAGGCTGCCTGAGCTTGGATAACTGATCTCGCTAAAAGACCACTAGAAGAGGATATGTCATAGTTCATTTAAACCAATACTTTCAAAATCTGGCATATTAAAATGTTAATATAACCACTGCATGATAAATATGTGTGTCTAGAAATATGTGATTGTGTGAGTATGTAAGAGTGTATGTGAATGTATCTTCTTTTTTGTGTGTAGAATTTTACTGAAATTGAACATACGTGTATGGTGACTTCATTGTTCTGAAAAAGTTATCATATTCCTAGTATTCAGTACAGGGATTTCATTCATATCTGTTGCAACTCAGTTCTTTTTACTGTTTTATGTTAGCATCCAAGTTTGAGATATTGTTAACACAAGAGTTAGCAAAATATTCAGTGATGATGAAATAATCTATTTAGCTATGAGCAGGTAGCTCTTGACAGCCCATAACCTTTCTGACGAAAGCACAGGTTCTTCTCAGTTATGTAACTGAGACAAAGCCCTGACTCAAAAGCATAGTTGTGTAAAAGGAGTTTATAGATGCATGTTTAGTCTCCATAGGGAGGCATTCCAGAGCGTCAGTATCTTTGGATTAACATGTCCTGCCAGGAGCACAGCACACACTTCTGGGTCAACTTCTCACCATTGTCAGATTTTATGATCCATCTGCAGTGATGACACATATAGCATTTTCTGTCACCTAGGACTGCCACAAAAGGAGAAAGATGCAATGTCCGATGGTCCAAATCTCTTCATCACCCATAGGGATTATTTGATAATGACAAAAGTAACAAATTGAGACAAGATGTGACAATGATTTTTTCACAGGCGACAGGTGGTCAGTCTATTCCCCAACTTTCCTTTGACATGCCTGGATAGAAGACAATGACCGTATTCTTTGCACCCTGAACTAGATGTCCATGCCCTAGTTGCCACATGGCCAAATCATACAGTATAATATTATTTTAATGCAATTGATTGCAAAATGTGTGATTTATCCATGCTAGCCAGCAGTCTCTCACACACCCGCCTCTTCTTCTTCTGCGTTCACTCTGATAATTAATGAACACAGAATTTTGTGTGACTTCTGTCGGGGAGCGTGAAGTATGTTGTGCTACTGGTTTTGCATCAGCCTATGTTATGTGCACCATTGAGCCCACCACATTCAATTTCAGTACGTTTTTATTCCAGGTGTGTTTCCCTAGCATGTGGTGAAGCCTTCCTATCTGTCGCCAGGTAATAAGTGTGTATCAGCTCTACTCCATATTACATTTCAAATCTTAGAATTGACTGATCCATGTTCAACTGCTGTTCATAAAGAACTGAACCCTTCTTCACTTCAATTTTCAAAGTTATCATTTCAATATTTGTTACTATCACCACGATCAGCACACTGGACGGTTCCCCACCAAGGATCACTTCTAAGGCTTCCACTCTCACCCCGACAGCCCTCCTAGTATTCTCTGCCTCACCATTTTGAGCGACCATTTGCAGAGACGGCACAGTATGGGTCCAATGCCATAGCGTCATTTATTTTCAAGTCAGTTACTCCTTAAGGGATTTTTGCTTTGTTTGCCACCGCTTGTGCACACATACACACACTAACACACATATATATATATATATATATATATACATACACTCAAATGAGTGATCCAGTTCAATACTGATTTAGTAGTCTCTTCAATATCTATTATTTTTCTCTTTACGGGATGTTCCGGCCTATACACCAATCTCACACAGTCCTGAGAGCAACCATGATTCACACTTTTGTTGAAAATCTTCTAAGCGGACAAGGTCCCTTAATGCATTATCTATGTCAGATCAGTCCATCGATGTACCCATGTCTATTTTGTGACGATGGTAGGAGGATGAGATCAAAACATGGCAAGAAACATGTCAAGGAAAATGAAGAGGACATACCAGCAGGATTAGACGAGAAAGACATAACATGATGAGCTGAGTATCCACTCCAAATAAACTTTCAGCCAATGATATTCATAAAGAGATGGTTTCTGTTTATGCTGAGAACTGTTTATCCCATCAAGCAATGTGTAACTGTACCCAGTGATGTGCATTACTTGCTGATGAAATAAAGATAGTTTACAACATATTTTGTTGTCATTTGTACTACTTCTATTATTCTATGTACCGATCTCAAGGTGGCCAAAGGAAGCGCTACAAGGACTCGTTAAAGAACTCACTGAAAGCCTTTTAAATAGACCACGATACATGGGAAGAACTTGCACAAAATAGATCTACATGGCGTTCTAAAATAAAAAAGAGCGTATCATCTTATGAAAAGAAGAGAAATGCAGCAGCTCAACAGCGGGGAGCAGCTAGAAAGTCACGGATAGACCAAGATCCGTCTACAGTCGTCATTCCATGTCCGAACTGTCCAAGGACATTTGCAGCTCGAATAGGGCTCATTAGCCATCTACGAACTCATAATCAAGGACATAACTAAAACTGAATTTTCAAAAGTGAATGTAACAAATGGTCATCATCACTTGTGATGGATGAACAACACTACTTCTATTATATGACTTCCGACAGCTATTAGGCACTCAAAGGAAGAAAAAGAGGTGGTTTGATGGTGGTAACTCATCTTTGTCAACCTAACCATAATAAGTATGAAATGTGAAGAATACTGTTTAAATGAGATATTCCGCCGAAGACGGATGTGTCGGGCCATTGGCGCAAATAAAACGGCGACACAACGCATTTCCATTTTCTGGATTACATCCTGCTGGAAATCTAGCAGGACCATGGTCCTGCTAGATTCAGTAGGAGTTTGAGAATGAACGCAGAAGAAGAAGAAATGAGATATAGAAGTGGGTGTGCTTGCTTGTGGCACTATGTTACAGAATAACAAATTCTGTTAAGTAGAACTTAAAAACATAAAGTAATTTGAAAAGAATTTGATAATGTTAGATGAGATATTAGGCTGATGAGGAATCTGGAACAATTGGTACCACAGTAGATTGTTTCTCACACCATGCAATGGATCCAAAAATTACATGCGAACAACAGATAAATTGTACATTTTGCTATATTAAAGACTGAAATAGTAATAGTAGTAAGACCCATGACTTGTTATGGTTGAAGGGGTGCCACACTGGAAACATCAACATATGGATGCGAGACTTGGACTTTAACATGACAATATCCAAAAGAATAAATTCATTTGAAGTGAAGTGCCACAGAAAGATCATATGAATGTCATGGACAGAGATAAACATTGAAATTATTGAAACCAAATGAAGGGTGGCTTCTAAATACCACCACATGAAAGAAGCTACAATATTTTAGACAATTAACAGGGCCGGTCTTAGGCCATTGCAACCTATGTTGCCGCAGTGGGCCCCGCACTTCATAGGCCCATAAATCCATATTAGAATTTAATTTATTATCCTCTTCCCTACCCATACTGGGCCCCATGCAATCTGTTTTGCATTGGGCCCCGCAATTGTTAGGGCCGGCCATGACAATTAAAGTGACATGATGGTATCGAAAGGCTAATTCTAGAGGGTAGAGTGCCAGGTGAGAGAAGGAGAGGAAGACCAGCAACAATGAAGAATGTATGCACGTGTCTTTGGCCAATGCAGGCCTGCTTGCCCAGGACAGAGAGGCATTCAGAGTATCCACAATGAAGACAATGTTCTGGAAAGAATATGTGACTTGATATGTGATATATACTGATATTACTTCCATAAATTATATTCAACCTTGTCATGGCAGCCATCACAAGCTAAAATCTTAACTTGATCTGATTTTCCAAATTGATGTAATCACATCTTTGGGACCTGAGATATTTGAAGGTGGTAACTTCTTTCAGTAGTGAAAGAGTTAGAAGTAAAGTATGGGATACACATTTATGTTTCAATGGAAGGATAAACTGCCATCATAATATTACAGATCATAAAAACTTAAAACTAAGATATCTACTAAACTTATTTCATTAATCATGGATGAAAAAAAAATTTAAAACACATTATAAATTCACTGTAATAATTAATAGGAATATACTCAACAATATATTAATTGATCCTGTAGTAATTTTATGTACTGTTTACAAAATAAAAAATGAATAAAGAGAACATTCTTTTTTATTTGAAAACAAACAAAAACCTTTAAAATACAACACACAAATTTTGTATTTACTTACCATCCTCTCACAATATTTTCCTGAAATAATTCCTTGATTATTTCTGTGGCATTTGAAACGTTAATCTTGTTAATGAGACCATTAATGCTCTTCTTCAACGCTTCCCAGGACATTCTTTGATATGCGACACTAAACAAAATAAATGGCACCATTTGTTATTAAAAACCAACCATCATATTATTTTTCAACATAATTGTTCAATATCAATTTCTATTTGGAAGTCATCTCCCTCATTAGCTCTGTCCTGGATATTTAGCACAAATGGACATGATATTCCATTTATTAGAATAATTACCCGCCGAAGACGGATGTGTCGGGCCATTGGCACAAATAAAACGGTGACACAGCGCATTTCCATTCTCTGGACTACATCCTGCTGGAAATCTAGAATGGATCATGGTCCTGCTACTAGAGAAATCCAGCGGGAGTTTGAGAATGAACGCTGAAGAAGAAATCTAGCAGGACCATGATCCTGCTAGATCCAGTGGGAGTTTGAGAATGAACGCAGAAGAAGAAGAATGATAATTAAAACCTTGATACAATTACGGTTACTGTCTTAGCAGAAACAGGATTTTGAGATAGAGATAAAAAAAATAATTTTAATTCTTCTAAATTAAAAAGCACTGAGTGGATTTATGTCCTCGCAGATGGATTATCAGAGGATGCAATAAAGGAAGAGCTGGGACACTAATACACATACCAAACATCCCAAAACTAGAACCCTCAATTGCTACTGGCAAATTATCACCAAACTACAGAGCAGAGCTACAAGCAATCTTAGAAGCATCAATGGCTCTTGAGGAACAGAGACTCAAAGGAGCTAGCATAGTCCTCTTGTGCGACTGCATGTCAATACTCCAGACCATCCAAAATGAACCTAAAGATCTAACAAAAACAACTGTAAAACTTTTAATTCAACTGTCTGCTAACAATAAAGTTGTGCTGCAGTGGATCCCTGCACACTGAAATTGCAGGAAATCAGGTAGCTGACAGACTGGCAAAAGCAGGTGCAAAAAATGAACAATTCCAGCACAGAATATCACTGACTGAATAAAAAACTCTTCAAAAGAAAATACAAACATACATGAAGTCAGAGAACATGCAGCAACTTTCTAGAGGACCCCATTCTAAAGCTAAGCAGATCACAGAAAACCACAATGTTTAGGCTTCGCACAGGACACTGTAGACTACTAGCACATCTCTACAAAAATAAGGCTGTCTAAACTGACCAATACCCATGTCAAAAGGGTCTCAAGACTCCAGAACACATTCTTCTGTTATGGCTCTTCTATTATGCGGGTATGCTTTTACCCATTTGTACATTCTTGAGCTAACCCTGAAATTTTGCAATTTCTTTAAGAGCCCTTCTTTCCAGACCTTATCAAATGCTTTCATGAGGTCTATCCATGCTGCTAGTACCAGTTTCTTATCTTGCAAGGCATCTCTTGGGAGAGGTAGGTTTCCTGATCTTCAGTTGAGTAGCACTGTCTGAAGCCTGCTTGCTGTGATACCAGAAGGTTTTCACTTTCAAGGTAGAGCAGTGTCAAAAATTTATTGAATGCTTAGTGCAGCCTCGGTTGTCTTAGGCAGGCGAAACCAAATGATCTATTTGTGGACCCATAGTGCAGAATTTCCCCACCCTTACCCCAAACTAATGCCAAAACCAATTTTAACGTTAAAGCAAATGCACTCATCTAATAACTATTGAAATTGGGATTCATGATTGAATATGCTTTGCACCAATAATGCACACCTACTAAAAACAATAAAACAAATGCATCAATAACACACCAATTCAGTATACTTTAGGAAACCATGTTTAAGTTGTGAAATGCATTGTATTACTTTCCCAAAAGTGAGATCATCTTTTTGATATGCAGAACTAAGAGTGTAAATTTGTAGGAAGAAACTTTTATTGTTTGTTTTAGTATACTTAAATGTTCAATATTATTTTAGCAAAAATGCATTGTGCTTCTAGTTAAAGTGATGATGTTTCAGTTCAGAACAAACATACTTTTTTAAAATACTCTTGGGCTTTAATTTTCAATGGGAAGAGGCAATCAACCCTAATCCTTTTCAATCACTTCTTACAACTTTAATGATACATCATTGATGGTTTTCTTTAAGTAAAATATTTTTCGTCTAAAATAATTGCTCACAATCAATGGGACATCTAGTGATAGTGTTTTGTTATAACAAAATCATCAGAAAAACCAATTCAAATTGTGGTAGAAATTACTTGTTAGTCCAGACAAAGTAGTTCTATTAAACATGTATGCTTCTTGTTGTTTTGTTTTCAAGCTCCTGTTGGTTATCAGGATGTAATCCAAATAAAGGACAGTGTTATATTCTCATTGCAACAATAGCTGTGCCTTTCTGTCTGTCACAACTGACTTCAGCTCTGCTTATTTGAGTACTGAGTTGTCTTCTATTTGTTATCCATACACCTATGCCAACAGCTTTGTTGTTGTGGTATGTTGTCCAGGATCAACAAATGTGATTTTCAGTATCTCAGGTTTGTTGGAACTGATGCTGGCAATGAAATTATGAGTCACTATGATGTTCTGCTGAACATTGTGATTACTTCTGTGCACTCTGGTAACAAACAATTACTAACTTTCTGTAAAGTAAATAAAGACAAAATAACAAGCCAGCAGGATTTAGTAATTATATGCTTAAAATTGATGAGAATCAGCACTTCAAACTACTGTGGTTGTTTCCTGCAAAAACAACTTGATATATTTTTTAAAATCTTGGCTAAACTCATGCTATTCTAGGCAATATAAATAAGTTCAGTAGTTGGAGATTTTTTCTGAACGAACAATTGCCTATGGCGTGATTTGAACCAGGTACCTTGGCCATCATAGGCGCTCTCTGTACCATGCCACCACAGAGCCAGACACTCTTAGTCCTATGTTTATCTACTTCCAAGTCTTTTATGATCAATAGATGGAGTTGTAACAATTAAAATCCACGTCCTATGTCAGTACTTTGCAAAATATTTTGTTGCAGTGGAGTGGCAATTTGTTTCCCAATTTGCTAGGGATGGCAACGGTGCTGAGGGGTAAGGTCTTATATGATGTATGTGTTTAGGGAATACATTTTTATTGACTTTTTATTTACAAGATGCATGGCTTAATTGAAGACAATGCCAAGCGCAATAGAACAAGAATGTCTATATTGTTTCTGCTTTAAATTTATAACTGTGTTATGTGGACATGTAACTGGTGACTCGTGGACCGGCACTGGTCTAAGGACCACCACTTCAGGATGTGCTGTCTCATATAATATTTTTAAAAAGGAAAGAAATATTGACCAGTTGGACTTTTCTGGCACCAAATTGATGAATTGTACATTATTACCAAACACAAATGTTTAACCAACCTTGTTTTGTCTGTAATTTGTTCTTGCATCATTCTCAACTTTGCAGGAGGAATGTAGGCCCCGCCAGTTTTTGAAGTGATGTCAAAAGCAAGCACTGGTTTTTTTATGGGCTCATCTGAAGCTTTAGGAGCTGTATTAGTATCAGGTTTTGTGCTGCCAACATAGAAAAAACATATGTAATGTGAAGCTCTATTAATGTCAACAATGAAAAAAGTATAAGTATTAGTTATTTTTTTAATCTACTGAAATTACTGATTATATTATCACATGGAATATATTTCAATTAGGAATCAATCTATGTCAAATAACAATGAACTTAAGTTCTAACATATAATTACCTTTCAAGAAAATTGTTTAACACAGAAATAAATGTTCAAATATTTTAGAAAAGTCAGTTACACTTTGAAATAAATTTTAAAATGTTTTAGACCAGTGGTTCTCAGCCTCTTTTTTTTGCCCATGATCCCCGTTTTTGGATAAAATCTTCCATATATACCTTTTTGTCCATATGGCCCTAGGAAAATGACAACCTAAACAAACTCCATAAAAAATAGAGAAACTAATACCTTTTTTTCCAGTTTCAAACAGGACATATGCGAGTCAATAGCCATTTCAACCATATCAGACTCAGAAGCTACCCGTATATAGAGACTGCTCTCATGTCAAAGAAAACAGTTAAACATCTCCTTAATGTCCTCTAAACTGATAGGAAAACACTTTTACAGACACCCTTGAGTCACTAACTGCCTGTATGTACCACTAACCAGCAAGTAAATTTCAGAAGACCTATTTTTTTTTACAAATGAATCTTCTGAGTTAAGTCCAAAAGGATTGAGGGTATAAACTAAAAAATAAATAAATTTTCGAGAGCGTACATAGATCTGTCATCTGTGGAGCAGGTACTGATATCCAGGCAGTAACCTGGATATCAAAGGCACCAAGATGACCATCACCATTGAAATGAATGGCAACAGTTCTGTTTTATGGCATAAAGATGCCTACAGAAGCGGTCACTCAATTGTAAGCCCGTTTCACCTATATACTTCTTGTCATAATGTAAATTTATATTTATATCAATGTATTTAAATATATATGAGTGTATTTTGAGATAAATATTTAGAGTGTATTTATATCAATCAAATAAAGAGAAATAAATACTTTCTAACTATAACATGATAGTCCAAAACAGCAAAATATATTAGCATAATGTAACAAATAATCATAATAAACACACTTGATTATGGACGAATAGAACTAATCTAACCACAAGAAAAGTTTAAAATCAACAATAGGTAATAACTGCAAGATGGTAGAGAACAGAGATTTGTGGAGATCTTCCTGTACCAAATGTGTAAATGTGACACCCCTGCGACCCTGATGATGGGTTAAGGTCTAAATCCTTTAGGAAAAATTATGCAAGAACATAAAAAAATACCAAAAAAGTTTTACAGGCATAACACTTCACATCTTAGCTCATATTCATGTGCTTTATGGTATACAGTTTTTTTGCAGTCATCTTTTCATTAATTTCTTCCATTACGAAGCATATGTTCATTTCTTAATTCATTTTCGAACTCCTGCAAATTAACAGATAGTAGTCATGAGAATGGAATGTAATGTCATAATCTACAACATCACTGCGATATCAGTCCTTTTGTCCTGACACATCTGATCGAATATCATTTGGAATACTTTGACCATATATGGGATAATCAACTCCATCCCATAATATTTTTAGTCTCCCCTTACTTCATGCATTGAAGGTAAACAGTGTTGTTATTCTTTGCTCCCCTTTCTGGCCTTGGCAGCACATGGCGACATTCCATCTAAATTATTTAGTTTACACACATGCGGTTGCGTCTGAGGGTCTCAGCAATGGCCCACTAGACAACCATCCGTGCAACACAAAACCATAGTAGATGACATGCCGTTATGTTGAGGTTCTCTTATGGAAGCTTTCTAGCATGTCATCTATACAATTATAGGCCTCATTTGAGTAGAAGGCTGCTTCAATATGCATTGCACTACGCCAAAAGCTAAGTCACCTGGGTATGAAAGAAAGCTTTAAAAAAAAACTACCCCACTGCACATAGGAAGTAAGAGCTAATCGCTAGCAATAATTTCTGGGGTTCTCAAACAAACAAACATTACTGCAGGGGTGGGCAAACTTTTTGTGCAGAGGGCTGCATTGAAAATTGTAACGCTATTGGAGGGCTGCATATAATATTATGTATGTTTTTGTTTAAAATTCTCGGTAAGTAATCAATTAAATATTTTTATTGTAAAGAAAGGTAGTTTTACATAATGTAGATAACTTCTGAAATAAATTACATTTCTAACAGACTTACACTATAACAGTATATTTTCTAATATGGATAAAAGGTTTTGCAAATATTTTAACAATGTTCGTGTATTTAAAAATGTGTTTGAGGGCCACAAAATATCCAATTTGCCCACCCCTTCTTTACTGTGTATTTGCAAAATAAAGTACATCATATGAGTTCACTCACCTTGATGTCTCTTTTTGTTCACTTGTATCAGGTCTGGTATCTCCATCTCTTGCATTGTCTTTACCACTTGCACTACCTCTGTCTCTTGTATTGTTTCTGTCTCTTTTATTATCTTTGCCTCTCATATTATCCCTGTCTCTTGTGTTATCTTTGTCTCTTGGGTAATCTTTGTCTCTTGGGTAATCTTTGTCTCTTGTGTTATCTTTGTCTCTTGGGTAATCTTTGTCTCTTGGGTAATCTTTGTCTCTTGCATTATCTTTGTCTCTTGTATTATCCCGGTCTCTTGCATTATCTTTGTCTCTTGTATTATCCCTGTCTCTTGCACCAGCTTTATCTCTTGTACTATCTTTGTCTCTTGTACTGTCCCTATCTCTAGTACTATCCCTGTCTCTTACACTATCTTTGCCTCTTGTATCTCTTCTGTGATTGTCTTCCCACTCTCTTCCTCTTGATCCGTCTTTTCCTCCATAATGGCCATGGTCTCTCCTACCCTTCTGTTGCTTCACTACTGACACAAAGCTGCCCATCTTCTGTTTGCTCTCGACATTACTCCGAACCAAACTCTTTCCTTTATTTTTGTCATCACTATCATCATCACTCTCTAGCACAGGCCTCTGTCTCTTACTGTTATCTTCGCCTTCAACAACTTCACGGTCACTGAAATCACTCCTGGTCTTTCTAGTTTCAATATTGCCTTTTTCCAAACTAGTAACATCTTTATTTTTTGTAGCTACCATTGTTTTATCTGGTTTATCAGTTTTAGAAGCTTTGCTAGGCAATACATTCTTCTCATTTTCAATACTTTCTGGTGGAATGTGAGAGATCACTTGTGTTGCCTGGATAATGGAGGCTGTCTGATTTTTCTGAGCTTTTCTTGGTTCTTCCACATTAGGCTGTCCATCATCACTGCTTATGTCTGAGATGTACTCACTGAAATGTTTTTAAAAAATTTGTTTTAAAATTAGGCAAAACTTTAATTTGACTAGTGAAAACTGGAAAAGTATGATGCAGTTTTGCTCATCACTGGCAACACACACAAATATAATAATGTTTATTTTAAGGATTATTAAAAAGGATATCGTTTTATTGATAGCCCGTTGTACTATGTCCATTTTTTCGTCCCATCTAGTTTTTATATCACTTATACTCTCCCAAGCTACTGGTCCCATTTAGCCATTATGATGTGATCATTGAAAGTATTACAGTATTGTTCCTTACTCATCATGTAGTAGTGCTGTGTTATCGATAAAGGCCTCTTGGTTGCAGCATCTATTTTTTTTGTTATCAATGATTGCCAAAACTTCATTAAACCTTTTCCAAGTTTCGATTCATTGAAATTAATGTAAAAAACAAGAACTGGCACATTTTTCATCTTTGTCTCACAAATACAGTATCAAGATGTTAATAATTAATAATCTGCAGATCACAATTAAAAAAATGAGTGTTGTCATAAATTGGCAAGATGCAATGACTTATTTAGAGCAGCAACTCTATTATATCATATAATACAATACATGAAGTTTTAGACATTATTCTATACTTATTTGAACATATTTTGATAACAGTTAACAAATTAATTTAAATGTGTATTAACATCTAAACAAATTACAAACAAGTTAAAAATGAGAATTATAAAATGATACATCTATTCTATATTAATGTACGATTCAGAAACATGGACAGTAAACAAACAATTAGAAGACAGAATTGATGCCCTTAAGATGTGGACATATAGGAGAATAGGGAGAACATCATGGAAAGAAAAGAAAACAACACTTAATATGAAGAAAGACTTATTAAAGGATATAACGATCAAGCAAATAAAATATTTTGGACACATTAAAAGACATGGCACTTAGTTGAAGACTTTACTTGAGGGTAAAGATGAAAGTAGGCAGAGATACAAGTGGGAGACAAAGATCACAATATGGACAGATTAGTCTAGCAGAGTGCACCATAAAAACAAGAGAAGAGATGTTGGAGGTCTGTTGCAGCCAACCTTGACTGTGGAGATGGCACTTGATGATAACCATTGTCAAAATGTTAATTTTACGTGTACTTGTAAAAATACAAGTAAATAAAATGTAATATTCTTATTTGTATTCTGTGTTTATTCCTACTCCTGTTTATTAGCAGGGCATAGCTCTTAAAATGGAATGTATCATGAAATGTCACAGCATGCCTGCAAAATCTGCACCTGGGTGCGTGAGTTAATTTAACGTGGCATCAACTAACCCCACACACAAAACATCCGTAGTCGTCTTATAACAAATCAGTGTTATTGTATAAAAAAATAACAGCCCATTATTGATTAGCATATTATAAATTATTTCTGTTCTAAACCTCTAATATAATCTAAACAATCATTTAAAATTCAGAAATGAGAATGATAAAATTAGGAAAGCATTAACTCTTACCTTATTGCTTTTAGTGGTTTGTCAGGAGTCTTATCTTCATTGTCTTCAGAGATTTCTCCTTCCTCCTTTTCTTCTTCATTATCACCACATTTGACTTCATTTAATATGCTTTTCACTTGTGACACACTATGCTGTTTTTTTATTTCCACTGATTGGTTAAGATCTTCTGCTTGACCATTTTTATGCACTTCATTCTTATTATTTTCTTCCGTTTCACTATTTGTGACCTGCTTTGATATTTTATTTTTATTGTCATCTCCTGATTCATCTGAATCAGAATCACTGCTTTCATGGCTATGTACTACCTCAATCTTATCTTTCAGGATGTTCTCAGCAGAAGTTTTTTTGTCTATCGCAGAAGTCTTTCCATTCTCAGACGTTCTAGAGTTATCAATATGTTCATCACTGTCACGCTCTTTTAATTGGGAACTCTTGGACTCTTTAATCGCTTCCACCTTTTTAACTTCCTTTCTATCACCAAAAGAAGATTCAGAATCAGATTCAGACCTGCTGTTCTCATCACTGTCAGAAGATGAGGAATAATTTCTTCTTTTCTTCTGGTCTCTCTTCTTTTCTATATGCTTCAGTTTCTTTGTTTCTAATTCTTCATCATCTTTATACGATCTATCACCTACTTTAACTTTATCTGTAAGTAGTCTACTTCTCGTTTCTTCCTTGTCTTTCAGTGGATCTTTTCTGGTTGGTTTGTGTGTAGGATTCCCTATGTCCTCCTTTCTTACCCTTCTGGAATCTGTACCAGAACTGTCTTTTCTGTCACTATCTGTTTTTTTATTCAAATAATTTTCACTTTCCTTGGCCCCTTTATTTCTAATGTTTTTATCCTTGGAGTATGATGCACTTCTTGCAGCCTCTGATTTTTTTATTTTCTCAATATCACGATCCCTTGATCTTTGCCTGTGATCAACTCTGTCCTTGCTCTCTCCAATTCTTATTGGGAATGTATCTCTATTTCGTCTACTATCAGTGTTTTGGTACTGTCTGTCTTTATCCCCTATTCTTCTCTTATCATTATCAGCCCCACGTCTCGCATCTTGTAATGGTGAGTGCCTTCTTAATTTATCTGAAGATTGCTTGCTTGATGTGGGTGGTCTTTGTGCACTGCTGCTTTCATTTCTATGATCCCTGCCATATTTCACATCTCTAGATGGGGAAAATCTGGACATATGCTCTTGTCTAGATCTTCTATGATTTGGTTTCTTAGAGTCCACAGAATCTGATGATTCTGAAAATAGCAGTATATTAAATGCATTATTTAATATGATTACACAGTTAACTTAAAAAAATGTAAAGTTATATAAAGGAATGAAAAGGTTTCAATAATTAAAAATATCTGAATCTTATATTCTTAGAACATTGACTAAAGGTATAAAACTAATAAATGATTAACCCACCCAATCCATTAGCAGCCAAAATATATTCATTACCATAAAGGCTGTTCTCGTCCAATTGACACAGTCATTTATATTGATGGTAAATACTAAATAAAGTATAATGATTACTATAAAATCCTAACTATCACTGTAAAAAATAAACTAGCAATAAAAAAAAAAAAGAACAAAGACAATTTTCCATATTATAGTCCAACAGGGACCTTTCTCAAGAAACATAAAAATTTAAAAAAACACAAAACCATACAAATATTAAAATCTAGGATGACTTGGACATATCCTAGTTTTAAATCAGTATGTTAAAGGATATCAACATTGATAGTAAAGACCGTAGAATAATAGAGAACATATATTGGCAACAAACAGCAGCAATCATAATCAACAACCAAATAGGGGAATTTCACCCAATAAGACAAGGAGTCCGATAAGTGTGTGTGCTATCACCTGAACTTATACATTAAAATGATATTTAGATCTATTGAAAATATGCCAGGAATAGCTGTTGGTGGGTATAATGTGAATAACCTGAGATATGCTGATGACATGGTTCTGGTAGCAAAGAGTGAAAAAGAACTACAACAATTGATTACATCTATAGTAGAAGAAAGCGCAAACAAAGGTCTTAGCTTGAACACCAAGAAAACAGAAGTAATGGTTACATAAAAATATCTAGCCCTTCTAAATGTAACATCAAGGTCAATGGGACAGTTCTTAAGTAGACAAATTTAAATATTTGGGCACAACAATTACTTCAGATGGTAGATGAGTCACTGAGATAAAAAGTCGAACAGCACAGGCAAAAGCAGCATTCCAGAAGATGAACATTTTGTGTAATAATTCATTATCAAAAGAAGTATGAAAGAGCATACTAAAATGTTACATAGAGCTCATACTGTTATATGGAAGTGAAGCAAGGACAATTGACAATATTGCAAGAAAATATCTGGAGGCCACAGAGATGTGGTTTTATAGAAGAATGTTGAAAATATCATGGATAGCTAAAAAGAGTAATGCTATAATTCTACAACTGGTAAACTTAAATAGATTAACTTATTAAAAGACAACAATCCCAGTTTCTGGGTCATGTCATGAGTTGGAGAACATCATAACAACAGAAAGACCGAGGGTAAGAGAGACAGAGGAAGACAACGTGAGAAAATGTTGGATGGCTTGAAAGCCTGGCATGATGCACAAGCATCAGAAACTATATTTAAATGTATAACAGAGGACTGTGGAGAGTAATGATCGCCTATGCCAGAAGGCCCTGGTACCAATGAATGAATGAAAAACTTGGCTTTTAGATTTGCCTCCAAATCACGCATGGTGGTGCGAAGAAGTGTGAACAATTTTTTTGTAAATGCGACTGGACAGGGATGATGCGATACATTGTTGTTTTCGGTTGCATGGCAGATGGGGCATGTTTCTTCTGAGAAACCACAGTGTTTTTTAGGCATTCATTTTTGGGTTTATTTGGTCTGAAACAATCAGACCAGACAATCTTACCTCCATCAGAAGAAGTGGAGCCGCTGTCACTACTTCTACTGTCATGCCTCCTACAAAATAAAAATAATGTAAAACATGAAATTAGTAATTGTCCTTAACAAAAGTGTATTGCAATTAATTTTTTTCAATTTATTGATCTAGATTTTTCTCTTAAAACTTCTGTTGGCTAGTAAGATGTGATCAGGAGAATGGACCACCTTAAATCGTGGTTTACAACTTCTGTGCTTGTTGCCAATCACCTGCTGTTTAGCGGGATGATGTCAGGAGAACAGAATGCGCAGTGTCAAGGTTTACTGCTTTGACTGCTATATCTTTGCCTTTTGGCCTAGACAAATACAAATTCAGTATGGCTTTAGTCCTTGACCTTTGGGTTATGACAGCCAACTCCACTCCAAATACCTTTAGTAATCTTCTATGATATGCATGGCAGATCAGTATTGCTAATTTTAGATCCCCATTTGGGCCCCTCCTGGACACAAGCAGAATAATGCTAGTTATCTAATACTATTAATTATAGTGAAATCTAATTTTACAATATTTTTAACCTTTACAATGCTAGAGGCCGAAAATTCTGCCACCGTCAAGGTAGTTTGAGCAGGTGGTGGAAGAGAATTCAGCCCATTGTTATGCACCTCTTTCAACAAGGAATTAAACGAGTGTAAACTATAGTTGTTCATCCGGGCAACATGGAAATCGAAAGTAGACATATTTTATTTCATTTCCATTGGTAATCTAATCATGGTGATGTCAGACACAATTATTGAGAATTATAGTCTGCCATCTGTAAAAATCATTTGGAATGGCATCCAATTTTGAGGGATTTTTTTTATTCCAAATGTCTTGATTTCACAGTTGAATATATAGTTTCCCAGTCCTAGATAGCGGAGGATGTGGGGCAGCAGTTCTTTGTCGAGTCTGTCTATTGTCTTTCCCTAGGTGCTTGATGGTTTATATTATCCACACTTGCCGTTAGCCTTTAGGCCCCTATGGTCGCAACATTGCGCCTTGCGTCCCACCTTGCCTGTGGTCGCAATCACACGCCATACGATATCGCTCCATTCCCGAGTACGGAACTTCACGAAGTTAAAGCTTATATGACGTAGAATTCCTGCCACACGAAGCTAGGAATACTTCACAGTTTAAAGGTCAAATTCCCTTACTCATTACGATTGTAAGAGAGAGAAAGCCGGTTGAATTTGTCAACGCATTTCTAGAGCGACTTTAGCCATTTTCGACCGTATTTTACTATCAAATTGAGTACCGCGTGGCATGGGTAAGTGATCGTGACTACATGTTCTAGCTATTGTTTTTTTGTGTTTAATATGTTGTTATTTGATAAGAATGTGTGTGTATTCATTAAAAAACACAAAAATAATATGTATCATGGGTGACACGTGTGCATGGACAATAATTACGCTGCGTGTCGGCATAGACCTAGTGTTGACCGGACGGACGATATATGCGATTTCTTCAAGTTTTATTAGTTTTTTTAGTTCATATTATATTAGTTTTTATATAAAACAATATATATACAATAAGTATAGGTATTTATGAGGATTTTATCAATGTTATCACACATTGCTCATGTATTAGGGTCGTTACAAAGATATATTTGCGATTTTGAAAATGACGTTTTGCGTTTTTCACCCGAATTTTCAACTTCACAACTTGCTCACAACTGTTATATTATACATACAACAATAACAACAAAAACACGATTATATTCACTATTCACTCCTTTATTTAGATATGCAAAAATTATTTTGATATCTTTTAAAACAAAAAAGAAATGACGTTTTCAAAACACCCACCATCAATAACGCAAATTTTCCAAAAAATAAGTCATGACCTGGGTGAAGTTTTGTAATTTTAAGCCAGGGCTCTAAAGGTTAAGCGTAGGGGTGGGAGCCTCAATTTTCGTTCCAAGGCCAAATATGTTGTCTTGGTTGTGTTAAGTCCATATTTGTTCAAGGTAATCTTGATGTTTTTTATCCACAATCTTTGTGGGTCTACCTTTGACTTTATGTCCAGATATTCGTTATATGCCCATTATTGATATTTGGTTTGGCTTCATTATCATAAGGTGACAGAACCATTTTACTTGCTGTCTGTCGAGTGTGTGCGTAAAGAAAAGTATCATGAATAAGTTGAATAGTGCCAGTTCAGGTTACAATCATCTCTGGCATTGCAATATTTCAGAAGTTGTAGGAAAATTAGGCCTATAAAAGGAAGTGAGATTAGTGTGTTTCATTTGTTTTCAGATGATATTTATGAACAATTAGATTGGTAATGAAAATATAGAAATAGCATAAGCATTTTCATTTACCGCTATTCCCACGAATACATCAGAGTTTACAGAAACATTAGGCCTTGAGTTAAATTAACATGTTTTATTTGTTTTCACAGATGATATGTGAACAAGGGCATACACCAGCATTTACGGGTTTTTACGTGAATTTCTGCAGTTTTGTACGTTTTGGTGTTTTTTTTACTAAATTTAGTGGTGACACTGATATTTTAGTATATATTTTAGTGGCAACAGTGATTTGTGCGCAATATTTGCGGGTTTTATTTGATCTGGTCTTGTTGCAAACAATGCTTTTAACACACTACCCAGCACTTTAATTATTCTTTGTGCTGGGGACGTTGTCTTTATACCGATAATAATTTATAGTGTTATTTATAGTACAGTGGTGAAGACTTAACTGTAGTTTTTACCTTATTCTGGTCGCAAGTACAGTATAGTTCTTCACTGTGACCTTTGCTCTAGTTTCGATGTGTTTTCTGACCTTTGTTTTGGGATTGCTATACTATTATTATTAATAAGGGACATGCGCAGCAGTATACAGTAGCAGACATAAAGGAATTAACAGGAGCAGACAGAAAGGGACGGTAGAGAATGGCGCATGTTAGATATGATCTTAGTTTCTTTATAAATTTGCGTAGTGGTGGTAATAAATGTGTATTGGACTGGTGCATGAGCGAGGGTTTGGTATGTAAGTATTATGTGTGTCCGTCTTGTGGAGAATATATGAAGCTGATGAGAAAGTCGAGTGTAATTGATGGATATATTTGGAATTGCAGGGGATATGGTAGTGAGCGACATGTTAGTAGGAGAGTTCGTAATAATTTGTAATAATAATAAATGTAATAATTCGGATTAGGTTTGGGGAATAGGGATTAGGTGTGGGGAATAGGGAGTAGGTTTGGGGAATAGGTGTTAGGATTAGGGAATATGTTTATGGATTAGGGACCGCAATAGCACACTGTTTACACCTTTAACTATTCGATCTCATGGATTTCTGTTAACACCAATGACATTGATAGCTGCAGAGACGTAGAAAACACTAAAACACACAAACGTTAGTGCATTTTCGGCAGGTAGAGACAGCACACCACGTAACAAAATGTCATTTTCTTCAGTGCTATTTTGTGCAGCAATAGTGATAACTAAAACTTGTTTGCGTCTGGACATGTGACGTCACGGCATCTATTTCAACTTCATTTTTGTTACATGGAAATCCGTGACGTCACCTAGTTAAAAATGTAAAGTTAGCACAGTGGAGAACTATTCTTTACTTTCACCCAAATCTGTACTTTTACCGTATTCTGTTAAGTGGAAATGTGCAGTCCAGGGAAATTCATGGTGTTCCGTAGTTTAAAATGTAAACACTGCAGTGTGCTATTTATAGCACGCTGCACTGGGAAGACAAACCGTAGACCCACAATTTAGTCAACTCAACGATTATTTATTATAAAAATAATATATTATTATTAATAAATTAATATATCTGGTTGTAAACACAATTTAAAATTGTGATTTTGTTGCTTAGATTAATTAATTATAGAGGGTGATAATCATAAATATTAGTCCTTGACAAAATAAGTCATTGCCCTCATGCCATCACACTGTAAAAATCTTGGTACATATATGAGTAATTTTTAATACAAAATTAAACTTTAAACAAGGCGTTGATCGAAAACTGGTATCAGTGAGAGAAAAAAATACTACTCAAGTGTTGTTCCGTAAGTAAGGAATTGACAATTTTTTAATAACATTTGTCTTGTAAAACAGTACATATCGTAATTTTCATTATAACTAACAATGATTTGTTATAATTGTTCTCTGAGCATACAGTAACGTCAAACATAAACGTACTTTTTTGGCATAGTTGATATAAACTATATTCCTATATATTCAATGTAATGTGAAGACTGCTAGGAAATTCAACATCAACGCATCCTCGACGTCCCAGAATTCATTATACCGGAAGTATAAGTACGTAAAGTCTCATATCCGTTGTAGTAAAAAAAATAATTTGAATTGTCGTTGCCACTTCTAAGTATTTTTTCCAATATCTGAGTTTTTTTCGATCAGTCCTAGGGTGTTTGTATAATTATTTTTCTTTCGAAAAATCTGGGCAATTTATCTCGCTTTTCATGGGAACATTTGTCGGTCAATGTTTAGTTCGCTGTTGACAATTGTTTCACGCGCACACACAGGTCAACTGATAGAGTCTGTGTCATTACAGACGCCACAAACAGGCTCTCTGGAACTATATTTGCTAAGGCAATTATTGTTCCAAACTATCAGTTCACGATTCAAGTATCCTAATGCATGAATATATCTTATATGAATACATTAATGCATGAATATACCTTTAATATGAAGTATGGCATATGTAATTAATTTCAACTTCATGGGTAACACATAGCTTTATTAACATACAAATTTACTCGGTAACAAGAAATGTCAGACTGACATGCATCCTAGACGAGTATTTAATAATGGATATGGGAGATGAACTGAAGTTATGGTGGGGCTTAGTTCAGCCATCAGGGGCTGGATACTAAGACTGGTCGGGCAGTCCCTCTCCAATAGGATCACAGTTGACAGTCCTGCCCAAGTAAGCAATGCGCTAAAGACGAAGGCAACCAGCCAAAAGACGTACAATTAATCAGGATGTCAAGCACAAAACACAATGTGAGCATGTCTATATCTCATAATAATAATTGTGCCTGCCCTGTAGCGGATTTTCAGGCAAGTGCGGTTACAGGCCCTATACCTCGAAAGGGCCCAACCTCAATTACTGGAAGTCCTTCTCAATTGCCCCAAACAAATGCCCCATTACTGACCAAACAAACTAACGACCAATTAAAATAATGCACTGGAATTATGAGGGTGGCAACAGCAAAAGAGAAGAATACGGTAAAAGAAATTGGAGGTTGGAAATATCCTGTGTGAAGAACAAGTATGATGTATTCAAGAAACACATCTCAGCAGAGATATAGCCATTAAAATCAGAGGCTACCGATCAGACCAAAAAGACAGACGAAAGGGTGGAATTCTGACACTTGTTGAAAACAATATCACTGCATGTCTGCATTCCTAATTCCGGAACTACGCTACGTAGACGACACAGTACTTCTTTAAAATGATATAAATGGATTGGAACAACTAATCATGAACACAAAGAAATATAGCGAATCACAAAACTTGTATTTAAACACGCAAAAAACAAAAATCATGTCAACAGATATAACAACACAACAACCAAAAATCAGAATAGACAATACCGAGATAGAGTGTGTGGATAAATTTAAATATTTAGGAGCAAACATCAACGGTGCAGGAGACTGCATGGCAGAAATAAGGAAGAGATTAGCAATGGCATTTTGCAAAATATCACGGTTGAAAAAGATATGGAAAAACAACAAAATAGAAACGAAAGTGCTAATGTTACGAACTTTTATTTTTCCGGTTACAACATACGGCTGTGAAACATGGACCATAAGTAAAACAGCGGGAAAGAAGATCAACGCCTTCGAGCTGAAATGCTACAGAAAGATAATTATAATATCATGGAAGGAAAACATCAGGAACTCAGATATTATAAACACATTGAAGATTCCAGAGTGTTGGTTACTAAACACAATAACAAAAAGAAAACCACACCTGTTTGGTCATATAAAGAGACACAATCGTTTAGAAAGATAAATATCGGAGGGACGAGGAGAAAGGGCAGACCAAGAAGACGATGGACTGACGACATTAAAGATAACATGTATACATCACTAGAAAATGCAAGCCACATCGCCCAAGACAGAGAGAGGTTCAGAGAGTTCATTGGGAAGACAACGTTCTGGAAGGAATACGTCACATGATACTGCATGTCAGCTGGAAGTGTATATAGAGGGAGCAGAATACCAGATGCTCCACCTAAGACAGTATATAATTCCATTTCCTGAACTACTACTGCCCAAATGATAGATCATTGGTACTAGACATAATCCCAGAAAAAGAGAGACTTATGATGCGTGGTGACTTCAACAACCACTCACGGAGATAGGTTTATGACCATATGGACACGGGGGGTTGAGGAACTTATTATCTCATACTTATTAACCAGCCAGCAGACTCACCAACCTTCTACTCGAGATCATGGTACACCACCTCTACACCAGACCTGGTATTCTATTCACCAGGCCTTGAATGGAACATATCACATGTTATTGGAAAGCAGCTTGGAGGAAATGACAAAAGACTAGTATTTTTTGGAAATTCACAATGAATTTATCAAGGACAGCAGCACACTCACTAGATGGAACTATAAGAAGGCAGACTGGAAAATGTACCTGCATTTAACCAGTGTTCTAGCTAAGGACGAGAACATGGACAAAAACATAAATAGAGCAGTGAATGAATGTAATAGATGCATACTATATGCTGCTAGTAAAACCATATCCAGGAGGGGGGGGGGGCGGGGACACACAAATACTACAAACCCTACAGGAATTATGAACTGGAGAAGCTGCAAAATGAGATGGAAACATCTAGACAGCAGGCATAGAACAGACCTAGCCAAGAACATCACAACAAATATCAACAAACAAAGGCTAAATTTCAAAGAGCCAAGTTACAAGCCAGACGGAGCAGCTGGAAAGAAAAAAAACAGTCTCTGAACCTTGAAAGAGACACAAGGAAATTATGAAAACTGATAAAACAAATACGCATGTGATTGCGTCTGTGTGTCTCACCAATGGCCCACTAGACAAACCACCCATGCAACAGAAAACCTTAGTAGATGAAATGCCGTTATATTGAGGTTATCTTCTTATAGAAGCTTCCTGGCACATCATCAATACAATTATGCTTATTATGCTGTTATTTTGTTGTTGAAATGTGTTTCATGTTTACTTCAATATATGTATGCACCCTCTGTGGTTGAGAAGGAGCCAGAGATGTACTATTCAGCACTGGGGAGGAGAAACTGACAGCACTGTTTTTTTCCTATGGCTGAGACCCATCATAGAGGCACAGTGACTCAGGACGTGACAATCCTTTTGACTTGAACATTTGGTTGCATGGCTGGAGCAATAGAGAAGTTCGACATAACCAGTAGTCAATTGGTGGCGGGGAATGAGCACAGTAAACCCTATCTTGGCTGCAGTGACCCGGAGCAGTGCATAGGTTGAAAATTACTTCCTGGAGGTGTGATAGTTATTCTCTGGCTCTGGCCAGAAATCCATAGACTTCCCAGCAAAATAATGTCATTTAATGGCATTTGGTCAAAATGCATGAGCCCATGGACCGCTGGATCAGCAACTAACCAACCAACCATAAAACAACTAAATAATGAAGGTACATGGAAAAATACAATGATCACACTTTTCAAAGATAGAAACATTTTCACAGGTAAACATGCAGATGATTACTTTGCACGTTCCTTTTTGCAAAAGACAATTACGTCAAATTTAGCCCAGACAAACAACGGGACGTTCGAGAGAAACAACAAAACATTGCACAAGGAGAACTTATACCGGAAGTCATGGAGGCACCAATCACAATGAAAGAACTGGAGCATGCAATGTCCAAATTGAAAATGAAAAAGCCCCTGGAGCTGATGAAGTGTCAAATGAAATGATTAAAAACCTGGGAACTGCAGCAAGAGCAAAGCTACTGCGGATATTCAATACAAGCTGGACCACAGGTAATGTTCCACAGGCATGGAGGGAAGCAATAATGATATCAAATCAGGAAAAGATGGCAACACAGTGTCCAACTACAGGCCCATCAGTCTCACAAGCTGTTTATGCAAAACAATGGAACGCATTATTAATCTAAGAATACAGTGGTACCTTGAAAGTGAATATCTTCTGGTATCGCAGCAAGCAGGCTTCAGACAGTGCTATTCTACCGAAGATCAGGCAACTTACCTCTCTCAAGAGATTTAGGACGCCTTCCAAAATAAAAAAAACTGGTACTAGCAGCATGGATAGACCTCAGGAAAGCATTTGACAAGGTTTGGAAAGATGGAACTCTTAAAGAAATTGTGAAATTACAGGGTTAGCTCAAGAATGCACAAATGCGTAAAAGCATACCTGCATAATAGAAGAGCCAGGATACATTTGGATGGTCACAAGAGCAAGAAAGTCCTACTGCGTCATCGATTCCCTCATGGAGGAGTTCTGTCACCCACTATTTTCTTGATTTACATCAATGACCTAGTTACCGAACTATCACACGGGATCAAATTGGCAATGTATTCTGACGATCTGGTGATCTAGTGCACGGAAGAACATGTGAGTCGCCACTAAACAAATACAAAAACTATTAATGCTTTAACATTATGGGCAAATAGATGGTGCGTCAGCGTTAACACAAATAAGTGAAGCACTACACTCTTTACCTTCTCACCAAAACTAAAAGCCGGTGTTATCAAAATAGATGGAGAGCTTTTGAAAGAAGACAAAGAACTCACATATCTCAGAGTTACTTTTGATGATGAGCTGACATGGAAGCAGCACATAAACAAAGCAACAACAAAAACCAGGAGGAAGTTAGATATCCTGAGAACCACATGGGGAGCCAGTGGGAATATACTCAGTAACGTTTACCAGCAAGGCATAGGACCACACCTGGAATATGGTTCAGCTGCATGGTGTTGTGCATCAAACACCACATTACAAGATCTAGATAGATAAAGTGCAAAACCAGGCGCTCAGGATAATGATGGGAACAATGAAATCAACACCCATAGCAGAGATGCAGAAAATGGGAAGAATGCAAACATTTGGCGAATGCAGACACAAAGCTGCCAATACAAGCAGAAAAGTTTCAGTGTATGCCAAGTCATCCAATGAAGGAAAGATTCCAAAATCTGGCAATGGGGCGACTGAAAAGAAGCAGCTTTATCCACCAAGCTAAACAACTCCATAGACAACTTGCAGACCTACCTGCAGTTGACAGCCCCTTAAGGTCTCTACCAGAACAAACCCCTTTGGAGTGAAAGGCATGGAATGTCAATATACAGTCAGACCCATTTGAAAGGAATACTAAG
Organism: Meghimatium bilineatum; assembly: GCA_034231615.1. Classification (NCBI taxonomy): domain Eukaryota; kingdom Metazoa; phylum Mollusca; class Gastropoda; order Stylommatophora; family Philomycidae; genus Meghimatium; species Meghimatium bilineatum. The sequence continues at coordinate 50,449,295 of CM067305.1, forward strand.
CGAGGATGAACATAACAGTGTGCAGCGAAGGACGGTCACCCTCAGTTTCCTGGATTAGGAATATTCACAAGATATATGTGTCAGAGTATACACAGATAGGTCAGCACAGAATGCAGTGAGGAATGGAGGTGCAGGTGTATATATAGAATATCCACACTAGCCTAGAGATACAATCAGAACACCAACAAGGAAATTCTGCAATAATTATTATGTAGAAATCCAGGCAATTAGTTTGGCAACTGAAAAACTGCTGAACTCCAACTCTGACCCACAGCCTGTGGTATTCCTGACAGATGCAAGGTCAGTGCTTCAAGCTCTCCAGTCTGGAAAACGTATAGACTTGCAAAAACTACTTAATGAATTATCTTGCCAGTATAGGGTAACCATGCAGTGGATACCCTCTCACTGTGGAGTACCAGGAAATATAAAAAGCAGACCAACTGGCTAAGGAAAGTGCTGCCAAAGACCAACCAGATATACCAATCACCTACCATCAGAAAAAACAGATGATCAAGTCAATAAGAACGCCATAAACACCAAGATGTGAAGCTTGAAACAAGGAAATAAAGTTTTGCTAATTGTACGAAACACACATAGGCACACACACAAATCGACGTTTCGACCGGTAGGCCTTTATCAAAGATCACAAACACATATACATCGAAAACAACAAGTAGGGACGACACAACTTGCGTTCACATGTAGTAAGTTGGTCGAAATGATAGAAATAAGGTCAAAGGTGACACAAATAGGAAAGGAACAGAAATAGGAAATATACAAAAACAAAGCTGAATACATGTCAAAACAAGACCGAGAGATGACGGAACAACCTGGTATTATACATATGTCAAGCGCTCATTCATACCCAAGGGTTTCAGAGTTCCGAATTCATATATATATATATATATATATATATATATATAGCTGTTCTCAGGCGCCAGCCGGGTACGGTCGTCGGAGAAGCATGCTTTGATGGCAATCACCTGAATATCCTGGGCGTCCCGATGGCCTGTGCTGTTGAAATGAACATCCACAGGATAGTCCGAATGGTGTTTGATACTGTGTAGGTGCTCGAAGAAACGGTCAACAAGCCTCCTACCAGTCTCACATATGTATGTCATGGTGCAGCGCTTACAGATGATGGCATAGATGACATTCCGGGACACACAAGAGAAATTTTCCACAATGGAGAATGTGACCTTGCGGAATGTGACGGACCGGGTTTGGGTAACATACGGACAGGTGTAGCATCTAGGGCGATTGCAGCTGACAGTACCAGAATGAAGGGGGACGTCATGCCTAAGATGACTCCGAACAAGTAAATCTCTGAGGTTCTTGTCACGTCTGTACGCAACCAGAGGGGGAGCACAGAACACTTTCCGTGTCTCCGGATCAGCAAACACAATCACAAGATGACTAGCACATAATGAACAGATCAGAACAAGTTGTAATTCTATGCCTCAGAACAGGACACAACCGACTCCGCAGTCACATGTACACAAAGTTCATGATTGGCAACACGGCCATGTGTACGTGTAGACAGGCAGCACAGAGTGCCAAACATATACTTCAAGAGTGTTCTGTGCATGAAACGCTGAGACATATTGCCCAGAGGAAACAACACTGGAATCAAAGCTCTATGGACCACTGTATGAACTACAAAAGACAGTGAGTTTTATTCAGGAGACAGAATTACAGATATAGACATGTTTCAAGTGAACGAAAGAAGAATAATAAGAAGCAGTATATACAGGACAAAAGACACATGACAGACAATGAATAGAAACACAAATATGACGACGGGGGGAGAAAGGGAATGATACACGTGAGGAATAAAAGTATATATTAAGGGAGAGATGAGCAAAACACAAGTAGATATTAAGGGAGAGATGAGTAAAACACAAGTAGATATTAAGGAAGAGATGAGTAAAGCACAAGTAGATATTAAGGGAGAGATGAGTAAAGCACAAGTAGATATTAAGGGAGAGATGAGTAAAGCACAAGTAGATATTAAGGTTAAGGGACAGATATTATGGACCATGTGACCAGCCCAAGGAAGTTGAGACCTGGTCAACAACGCATAGATGCTTTCCATCATAGTGTCGAGAATCTACGAAATATATATATATATATATATATATATATATATATATATATATATATATATATATATATATATATATATATATATATATATATATATATATATATATATATATATATATGCAGTGTGGTCGAAGATGATCCAACCCATCATCTTCTTGGTCTTCTCTCTGCCTCGTGTTATTGCCATTCCCATATCAAATGATATTGCTTTTGGCCAATAGGGGTTTATTATAATTAAGTGGTCTATATTTTATCAATGGTGAAATATATAGCAGCGAAGTAAGAAATGTTCAATTGTGTTTCCTTCTTCACATATTAGTTAAATTATTTCATGTAATGTTGCACCCAGTTTTAACAGCAATAGTTTCATAGTGGAAGGGAATTTTAAGATATTCTATTTAGCATGTTCTAGACGAGTGGTTCCCAACTTTTTTTTTACCATACCCCACCTAAGTCTTTCTAAAATTATGATGCCCCCTTATGTAGCACATACATATTTTTGTATATTAAAATAAATAAAGTGAATCGTTCCCACATATTTTTGTTCGAATTCCCCCCTGAACAATAAAATTGCTCACTCCCTTTAGGGCGTGTGCCCCACGTTGGGAAACACTGTCCTAGACGGCCCTTCTAGAAGAGTATGTTTATGTCTCCCTTTTGTAATAGTGTTCCTTTTTTCTGTCCATTCCTTTAGTTACTATTGTGTCCTTTATTATGTTCCTGATTTCAGATCGGCTAAGCCATATATTGATGTCTTTTTCATCTACACGTCCTTTTCTTTGCTTACATGTCCGCTGTCTCATTTCCTGCGATTCATAAATGGGCTGGAATTCATATTACGATTACCCAAGTACCAATGTTATGTAAGTTTGTGGGTATATGTAACAATTCTTCTATTATGTCTGGTATCTGACTGTCATGCCTATTTCGGAAAGCCTGGACTGATGGTAGTGAGTCATTTATGATTGTTCCTTTTTAATGAAGGTATTCAATTAATATTTCTAATGCTTTTATGATTGCTATTAGTTTGGCAGTAAATATTGATGAGCTTTATGTTAGTCTTTAGCCTTTATTTAATTTGTATTAGGTTATCACAATATCTGCGCCTGCTGATCTTCTCCTTTAGATCCATCTTGGAATTAAAATATTCAACTATTTTGTGCGCGATCCTTTATATGTCAAATTGCTATATTTTTAGTTTTAATAATTTCAAATTCTTTTCTAAAAACTATACCGGATACAAAATTTCAGTTTCTGGTTACATTAGTTTTTCAATTTTTCTTCTGCGCTCGCTCACTGATAACCACCACGAAAGTCTGTGTGGTTTTCGCCGGGGAAAAATATGGTGTACTGCGGTCCACAGCAGAGTTATTTTTTGCACATTGGCTGGTTCAGCATACCTGAGGCCTGGACATCTGAGGACCAGCACATCCTCTTTCATCGTGTCCTTAATTCGGGTAGTGGGCTTCCTTAGCACGTAACAGCCTTCCTATCTGTCACCAGACGGAGGATGTGTATCTACTCTACTCCATGACGGTTTATTACCCACTGTGTCCTTGGACTAGTCATGCCAAATCATGTCCCTTGGTGGCAGTCTCAGTGGAGACGGGAATCGGGGATTTAGTCTTTGGTCGACTACACCTATTTTGCATGAGGTGTTCAGCTGCCAGTGAATTCGTCTTGCGTAATTAGACGTATAATATATACCAGATGTGCCTGTTCCCATCTGGTACTGAACATTTTCTCACCGCGAGCATGATTTCGGTATAAGAAAGCATCGACCGTAGAGTTGGACTTGGGTTCGCTCGCCCTCTTAACCGATATGTTATTCACAGACATTGTGAACCCTTAGTTCATTTCCGATTTTCATTTAATGTTTTCCTTTTCCATATGCACGAAGCGCTGCCCCCTGACGTTGTGCTGCACTCTCCTTGTGTCATGTTGTGTTTGTTAATGCAATTGCTGACGTTGTTTTTGTACTCTGGAGTCAATATCTTCGTGATAGCTGCCCATTTCGAGACAATTACATTTAACAATTGTTCGAGCCGAACTGAGCTGCGTCACTGTGTGTCGACCGTGACTTTTACGTGTTGGCACAGATGTGTCGGCGATATTGCTTGTATTTTACAGCCTTCACATTCCCGGACAGGATCCAAACATTGTTTTCCAGAAGTAGCAGGAGCCGCATAGTGCTGTTTCCAGAGTGCACCACAAGGAGGCACTTTTAGGATCTTGGTTAACTGCTAACCCTGGGTCTGTCGAGAGCAAGGCTGTATCCTTTGTACTCATGTTTTGCAATAAGTGTCATGTGACGTATTTTCTCCAGAACGTCGTCTTCCCAATAAACTCTATGAACCCTACTTTGTCTTGGACCATGTGGCTTGCATTTTCCAACGACGTATTCAAGTTATCTTTAATGTCGCCAGTCCATCGTCTTCTTGGTCCGCCTTTCCTTCTCCTCCCAGATCTATGAATCTATGCTTATCATTATTGAATGGCACAGAGATGCAAAAAATAATGGCGATGCGCTTCTCATGCTAGATTAATCTACTAAGATGCAAATAACTGAGATATGCGCACTCGTTCTTACCTACATATCAGTGCACACAAGAACCACCAACTAAATGATACTATTGAGATGATCAAAGGAAACGGACTAAAAAGAGACAATCATGGCAAAATAGGTTATAGAACGAGTGTGCCCATCCAGGAACATAGAACGAGTGTGTCCATCCAGGAACATAGAACGAGTGTGCCCATCCAGGAACATAGAACGTGAAGAAGAATGAGAAAGTTAACGAAGTGCCTATAAAGTTTACAACTTTCATTCAAGTAGTCATCACACATTTACCAGAAACTAGATAATGACATTCAAGTGCAGAGAGATGCAAAGTCCAAACTCTGATCAGCAATTCTTCTTCTTCTTCTTCTTTCGTTCACTTGAAACATGTCTATATCTGTAATTCTGTCTCCTTAATAAAACTCACTGTCTTTTGTAGTTCATACAGTGTCCCATAGAGTTTTGATTCCAGTGTTGTTTCCTCTGGCCAATATGTCTGCCTCAGCGTTTCATGCTCAGAACACTCTTGAAGTATATGTTTGGCACTCTGTGCTGCCTGTCCACATGTACACATGGCCGTGTTGCCAATCTTGAACTTTGTATACATGTGACTGCGGAGTCGGTTGTGTCCTGTTCTGAGACTTAGAATTATAACTTGTTCTGGTCTGTTCATAATATGATAGTCATCTTGTGTTGGTGTTTGTGGCTTTCTTATTGACTTGATCATCTGTTTTTTCTGATGGTAGGTGATTGGTATATCTGGTTGGTCTTCGGCAGCACCTTCCTTAGCCAGTTGGTCTGCTTTTTCATTTCCTGGTATTCCACAGTGAGAGGGTATCCACTGCATGGTTACCCTATACTGGTAAGACAATACGCTAAGTAGTTTTTTTTAAGTATGTTAGTTTTCCAGACTGGAGAGCTTGAAGCACTGACCTTGCATCTGTCAGGAAAACCACAGGCTGTAGGTCAGAGTTGGAGTTCAGCAGTTTTTTAGCTGCCACACTAATTGCCTGGATTTCTGCATCATAATTATTGCAGAATTTTCCTGTCGGTGTTCTGATTGTATCTCTAGACTTGTGTGGATATTCTATATATACACCTGCACCTCCATTCCTCACAGCATTCTGTGCTGACCCATCTGTGTACACTCTGACCCATATATCTTGTGGATATTCCTCATCCAGGAAACTGAGGGTGACTGTCATTCGCTGCACACTGTTCTGTTCGTCCTCGCTTAGTATTCCTTTCACATGGGTCTGAATGTATATTGGCATTCCATGGCTTTCACTCCACGGGGTTTGCTCTGGTACAGACCTTAAGGGGCTGCCAACTTCAGGTAGGTCTGTAAGTTGTCTACGGAGTCGTTTAGCTTGATGGATAAAGCTGCTCCTTTTCAGTCGTCCCATTGCTAGATTTTGGAATCTTTCCTTCATTGGATGACTTGGCATACACTGAAACTTTTCTGCTTGAATTAGTACTTTTGTGTCTCTGCGTTCGCCAAGTGTTTGCATTCTTCCCATTTTCTGCATCTCTGCTATGGGTGTTGATTTCATTGCTCCCAACATTATTCTAAGTGCCTGGTTTTGCACTTTATCTAGATATTGTAATGTGGTGTTTGATGCAGGACACCACGCAGCTGAACCATATTCCAGGTGTGGTCTTATGCCTTGCTGGTAAACTTTACTGAGTATATTCCCACTGGCTCCCCATGTGGTTCCACTTAGTTTTCTCAGGATAGCTAACTTCCTCCTGGCTTTTGTTGTTGCTTTGTTTATGTGCTGCTTCCATGTCAGTTTATCATCAAAAGTAACTCCGAGGTATGTGGGTTGTTTGTCTTCTTTCAAGAGCTCTCCATCTATTTTGATATGACCGGCTTTTTGTTTTGGTGAGAGGGTAAAAAGTGTAGTGCTGCACTTATCTGTGTTAATGCTGACGCACCATCTATTAGCCCATAAGGTTAGGGCATCGATAGCTCTTTGTATTTGTTTAGTGGCCACTGTCGCATGTTCTTCTGTGCACCAGATCACCAGGTCGTCAGCATACATTGCCACTTTGATCCCGTGTGGTAGTTCAGCAACTAGGTCATTGATGTAAACCAAGAAAAGTGTGGGCGACAGGACTCCTCCCTGGGGGACTCCATGACGCAGTAGAACTTTCTTGCTCTTGCGACCATCTAATTGTACCCTGGCTCTTCTATTATGCAGGTATGCTTTTACCCATTTGTACATTCTTGAGCTAACCCTGCAATTTCGCAATTTCTTTAGGAGCCCTTCTTTCCAGACCTTATCAAATGCTTTTCTGAGGTCTATCCATGCTGCTAGTACCAGTTTCTTTTCTTGGAAGGCATCCTCAATCTCTTGGGAGAGGTAGGTTGCCTGATCTTCAGTAGAGTAGCACTGTCTGAAACCTGCTTGCTGTGATACCAGAAGGTTTTCACTTTCAAGGTACCACTGCATCCTAAGATTGATAATGCGTTCCATTGTTTTGCATAGACAGCTTGTGAGGCTGATGGGCCTGTAGTTGGAGACTGTGTTGCCATCTTTTCCTGATTTGAGGAGTGGTATCATTATTGCTTCTCTCCACGCCTGTGGTACATTACCCGTGGACCAGCTTGTGTTAAAGATCTGCAGTAGCTTTGCTCTTGCTGCAATTCCCAGGTTTCTAATCATTTCATTGGACACTCCATCAGCTCCAGGGGACTTTTTCATTTTCAATTTGGATATTGCATGATCCAGTTCTCTCATTGTGATTGGTGCCTCCATGACTTCAGGTATAGGTTCACCTTGTCCAATGTTTTGCTAGTTCTCTCGAACCTCCTGTTGTTTGTCTGGGCTGACTTTGACGTTATTGTCTTCTGCAAAGGAATCTGCAAAGTAATCAGCTGCATGTTTACCTGTTAAAATGTTTCTATCTTTATAAAGTGTGATCCTGGTATTTCTCCCTGTACCTTCATCATTTAGTTGTTTTACAAGTTTCCATAATTTCCTAGTATCTCTTTCTAGGTTCAGCGACTCTGTTTTTTCTTTCCAGCTGCTCCGTCTGGCTTGTAACTTGGCTCTTTGAAATTTAGCCTTTGTTTGCTGATATTTGTTGTGATGTTCTTGGCTAGGTCTGTTCTCAGCCTGCTGTCTAGATGTTTCCATCTCATTTTGCAGCTTTTCCAGTTCATCATTCCAGTAGGGTTTGTAGTTTTTGCGTGCTCCCCTGGGTATGGTTTTACTAGCAGCATGTAGTATACATCTATTAAATTCACTCACTGCTCTATTGATGTCTTTGTCCAAGTTCATGTCCTTAGCTAGAACACTGGTTAAATGCTGGTACATTTTCCAGTCTGCCCTTTTATAGTTCCACCTAGTGAGCGTGCTGCTGTCCGTGGTAAATTCATTGTGGATTTCCAGAAATACTGGTCTGTGGTCACTACCTCCAAGCTGCTTTCCAACAACACGTGTGATGTTCCATTCCAAGCCTGGTGAGTGGAATGCTAGGTCTGGTGTAGAGGTGGTGTGCCATGCTCTCGAGTAGAAGGTTGGCGAGTCTGCTGGCTGGTTAATAAGGATGAGATTATTTTCATCCTGCCAGCTCTCAAGTTCCTCACCTCTCTTGTCGATATGATCGTAGCCCCAGCTCTGAGAGTGGCTGTTGAAGTCACCACACACCATAAGTCTCTCTTTGTCTGGAATTGTGTCTAGTGCCAATGGTTTATCATTTGGGCAGTAGTAGTTCAGGAGATGGAATTCTGCACTGTCTGTTTTTAGGTGGAGCATCTGGTATTCTGCCCCTTCCATATATACTTCAAGCTGACATGCGCTGATATTGTTTTTAACAAGTGTCAGAATTCCACCCTTTCGCCTGTCCTTTCGGTCAGATCGGTAGCACTGGTAGCCTCTGATTTTGAAGGCTATGTCGCTGCTGAGGTGTGTTTCTTGGATACAGCATATGTTAACTTGTTCTTCACTGAGGACATTTTCAAGTTCCAATTTTTTGCTGTATCCATCTCTTTTACTGTTGACACCCTCAGCATTCCAGTGCATTATTTTTATTGGTCGTTTGTTTGTTTGGCCAGTAGCTCTATTCCCTTGCCTCCTGGCTCCTCGGGGCAATTGAGAAGGACTTCCAGTAACTGAGGTTGGGCCCTTTCGAGGTATAGGGCCCGGCACCGTCCCTGCCTGAACGTCCGCCACAGGGCAGGCACCATAACTATTTATAGATGTAGACATGTTTCCATTGTGTTTTGTGCGTGGCATCCTGATTATCTGTGCGCCTTTTGGCTGGATGCCTCCGTCTTCAGCGCTCTGCTTACTAGGGCAGGACTATGGTCCTGCTCGAGTGGGACTGCCCGACCAGTCTTAGTTTCCAGCCCCTGATGGCTGAACTAAGCCCCATCACCTCTGCACGGTGCTGGTCTCGATGGAGTGATCAGCAATAATTAATAAGGAGATATTATACTGATGTGTAGGTGATATAACAGGTGCACACAGAGCCGGATTTAGACTTGATAGGGACATAAGCTATTTGAGATATGGAGCCCTTTAACGATTAAGAATATATAGATAGTGAAATTTAAAAAAAATATAGGGGTGGGGGGGCAAGAAAGTGGGGTCCCTAGCTTAGGTAAATCCTGCACTGGGTGCACCGTTTGTGCGTATTCACAACTCAATACAGAGGAAATTGTATAGGGAAAAGGGGTGCCTTTACTGAAAGTTTCTAAAACAATAAAAGTATGACGATGGATTTCATTTTCCCAGTCGTACACGTTAAATACCCCATCCCTCTACTTTCTCCTCGAGCAATTCCGAACCGACCACCCCCTCCAATTCTGCTAATGTCTCATCCACCATGGTGTCTTCGTCCAACAGACGCATTGGCTTAAGAATTTACAATATCTGCCTGTCCATAGACGATGGAAGTATTAGTGATCACCAGAAAAATGACTTGGCTGGATAGTGCTACTTGTGTCTGTTTTATGACTGAGTATTTTAGTATGATGTATGTTTAAATATATTAGTTGGACTATGGGGGTTTACCTAAAAAAAAAGGTCATTTGTACGTCTTCACCTGCTAAATCGTGTTTTTTAGAGAAACGTTTGTTGACCGTTTGACGAGAAATCGCAAAGGAATGTATTTTTTTGGGGGAGGGGGTTATTCGATCGCCTTTTTGCCAAGTTCCTAGTACCAAATAGTCGTGTTCCGATTTACTAAATTGGAGGGGGGGGGGGGGTGAACACACAACCCCCTTCTCTTATCCATAGGTCCACTGAATTCGATGGACAGTGCTGATATTTTGAATGCAATCCAACTCTCTTTGGAGTGTCTCGCTTCCGCTTTTTTCTTTGTGCCTATGGCGAGAATGCAGATCTGGGATTGGCACAAGGAGCTGCAAAAAAGGACGACATGAATGAATAAAAAGAAGAGTTATCAAGACAGAACCGGAATAGTTAGTTATCGTATATAATGAAAGACATACTGAATAGGAGATCGGAACACATATGGGCATGTCCGGAATGTCAGGATAATGATCAGGTGGCGACCTAACTAGGTTAATTAGAACTACTGCAATATATTCTGATTCTAAAGACTGCTAAAACTGTGCTACAAATGAACCGGATGTGAAGCAGGAGTACTGTACAGTATTTGTTGATAGCGAGCAACGCTAATTGACGGCGGACCGGAAAAGAAACAAACTAAATTAGTAAACATAACTCTCTTAACTGAAAGAGAAATTGTGACCGAAGTGTTCAGATCATGAATACTTACTTCTATTTTATAATGTTGATTACATCAGTTTATTACATTATTTGCAAAGGTACTTTTCCCCCCAGATATATCTTTAAATTATATCTCATGTCAATTGTCAAGATTAGTAGTTGCAACTTTGTAAGTTAAGTAAGTTACTAAGTACTAGAATAAGTAAGTACGTACTTAGTTTAGTTCACTGCAGCGTGAGTATATATATTATATATATTAGAATAATTAATAATAGTCAGGTTTGTCTATCCATAAACTAGTGTTCATCTGATCATGTCACTTCACTCATCCACTGTCCTTTGTTCTCATGAACTCTCCTCAGCTTCATTAAAATAAGGATGATCCGCTTTCGAACCACAAGCCAATTCAATGGAGTTGGGTATGAACCGACATCATTGCATTTTGGGTAAACCCATAGGTGTTCAGTCTATCCTAGAAATGATGAATGCTGATGGTTCCCGTGACTCACTGGTTGAACAATCTTGATAAAAGTAAAGATTAGTTCTTAACTGTGCTATAAATAGCACAGTTTACATTTTTTAACTAGCTGATGTAATAGATTTCCCTGAAACATTAATAATCTGTAGGGTTGATAAACTGTAACAATGTGAATAAAACGACACACTCACTTTATTCAGCATTCTCTGCGGGATACACTTTTTTAAATTCCAGAAACGAACTCCATGAATATTCCCGCTATTCTATATACTAATAATTTACCCTAATTCTAAATACTAAACACTTATTCTAATCCTTAACCACTAATTCTAATGCAATCATTTTCAATTAATAATATATCATTCGACCTCACATTTCTTCTGTGATGTATGAGTTTATAATGAAAGTACTGTAACATCTAACATGCACCATGGCCGTTCTTTCCATCTGTTAATGTATGCCACTGTGCATGTCCCTTATATCTTCCCGCTATTGTATTTACCTTCTAAATAATTCTAAATACTAGAAACTGATTCTAATCCTTAACCCCTAACGCTAAACACTAATTCTAATGCAATCGTTTTCAATAAATATTACTTAATTTTAAATACTACTTATATTCCAAACTCAATCATACAACAATAGCACTCTACATGGCAATACAAAGGTTAGGAAATACCTCTAAACTATAGCAAAGCTCACAGTGAAGAACTATACTTTACTTGCGCTAACAATCTCTTCATTCTGCCATGTAGGCATCTAGTTCTACTACAGCCACACTTAATACCAACTTTTCCAATTGAAGCCTTGAATTCAAACATATCTGCTCACTCATTTATTGCATGTACATCCACATCTCTGAGGCAGTAGATACTCAGAGTTTGGATGTAGCTATAGATGTCATGTACTCGTAATGACATATTCCATTTTGGATCTTCTGAGGAATGGACTGGGAGTCTAGAGTCTCATAATCTAACTGCCTTAGTAAATAATTTCTCAGAGTGCAATTTCCATTCTAGACTTCCATCCTCATACTGGATGTAGTGGTTCTATTTGTTCCACTGTACTCAGTGTTGGCTGTACAGTTAGCAATAGTTATATGTCTTGATGTCCCATGTTGTGAGAAAATCAGGTGTTACAGTTTATTGCTATCATTTGGAGAAGAAGCTTAGTGTGGTTAATAAGGTATACATTGATTTGCATTCACAGATGTGTCAGTGCCACAACTATGTGTCTCAGTATGACTTTGTTTGCTCTCTCATGTCACACATTTATAACAGTTATCTTTCTGTATAAAAACATATAAAAGCTTATTTTTGGGAAAATCAAAATGTATTTTGCACTGCATTAGCTATTGACTTATAAAAGATAATTAATTTTCAAAACCCTTTGTTATAGATACTTCATGATATTTGGTTAAACAAATCCTTGTTCAAAGCCTGCACTTTTATGATGTTGTATCTATGACATTGAATAGTATGCTAGACTACAAGAAAAAAACACTTAGCAAGTATTAAAAAGACTATTCAAAGTGAGAGATACCGTAAGAAATTACACTGGAGGGATGGATAAATAACATAAAAAATTATGGTAAAAATACCACCTGTATATTGCCTGCTCTGAAAGGGAAGCACAAACTAGCGACACTGTTATCTGCCAGGCATGTTATAAGAAGTGACTAAGGAGGTTTGGGGGATGACAACTTTCCCATCCCATGTGGGGTCAAAGTGACCAATAGGCCATTCTGAAGTTAGATAGCACATCTTAGCTGTAAACCATGACACAATGCATTTTGTTCCTTAGACTATATTTTGCTATTATTCAGAATTTAGAGAATGAAAAATGATGACAGGAAACATTGCAAGGCAGGTATTGTTCTGGGATCGACAGGGATAGAAGAAATAGGAAGACCAAGAAACACTTGGAAAAAGGAGGTAGAAACAGATTCAAGAGTAAGGATGCAAGAACTCATCCAGTAATATTCAAAATCACAAGATACCGTCACACATGCTTAATACTAAGAGAAACAAATGTTGATGGTATTTCATCATCTATAATTTGTAGAGAGATTTACTACTTATCCCACAACTACATCGAACATGAGAATGGCATTATATTCAGAGGTAGAGGCTGAAGTCAGATGTGTCAGGCAGAAAGATGCAAATATTGCAGCTAATTTACAAACCATGATACAACTCATTCTATTCTCCTGACTACATCCTACTAATCTGCATGAGTCTGAGAGCGAACACAAAAGATGGCTGATGGTCTGACAAACAGAAAATTTAAGAGAATTTCCTCAATACAATGATGCTCGTTCTTAATAAAGTTAATTCTAAAAATCAAATCAAACTAAGAAATCTTCTTTTATGAATTGCCTTTTTTTAGGAAGCATTCATGACAAAGTGAGTTATTATGAAATTATCAGCTTGCATAAAACACACACAAGAGTCCAAAGGAGTGTAGACAGAGAAAGTGGTAAAGAGAAATTTAGCAGAGACTTTCATTTTCAAACTTTCAACAGGTTGGATTTGTTTACATTTGATACAAAGTTCTTTTTACAATGCTTAATTTATTATTATTTATCATAACATACAATGTAAATGGCTATTTTTTGGGTCTAATTATATCAAATATACCACCGAAGACGGATGTGTCGGGCCATTGGCGCAAATAAAACGGAGACACAATGCATTTCCATTCTCTGGACTACATCCTTCTGGAAATCTAATAGGACCATGGTCCTGATACAAGAGATATCCAGTGGGAGTTTGAGAATGAACGCTGAAGAAGAAGAAGAATATCAAAAATAGACTGTATTATGTTGTAGAAAACTTTATTGGTTATGAGCTAACATCATGATAATTCAGAAAGATCTGAAGGTTGTCATTCTCCCCTTGCAGTTATTGAATTGTTTATGCTGACAGTTCCTGTGTATTTCTGGTTAAACACACATCTATCTATCACTTGTCATTTCCACTTGTGCAGTTAACCTTTGGCAAGCCGAATGAAAATTAAGCAATCTTTCCACCTGCCAACGATATCTTTTTTTTGAAAATTTTTGTTATTTTTGGTGGGTATTTTGAAAATGAAATCACTTTTTTGTTTTTATAGATTTTAAAATAATTTTTCTGCACATGTAAATAATAAATTGCATACTACACATATGTGTGTAATTTGTTTTTTTTTATGTGTGGTACAAAAGAGTGACAAAGTAGTAAAGACGTTTTTTTCTCTATTGTCTCTATTTGAAATCAATAACTCAATAAATAAAAATGTTATGGCAAAAAAAGCAAACACGTGCAAAAAATATAGTCATCAAAATGGCCAGGTGTCAGGAAATATACGTTTTTTAAAACTGGATTGCTGCAGGTTACCCGGTAACCTTCTCCGCCCTTCTCTTCTTACTGACTCTTCACCTCAGACCCACCATAACATTCAGGTTGTCTGCATTCCACCTGACCTGAATATTTCTGACAGTGAGATTTATATCCTCAGCAAGGTGCTTAAGTTTACACCTCTCTGTTTCATACATGATCACAACACTCTTGCACCTATGGTTTAATTTCCAGGACATTGACATTGAACTGTCTGAGCAGTTGTCAGACACAGATAATATATTCTTCTGGTATGCCTCTCACAAACATGACTGAACATCTAAGCCTGTTGCATCCCAGACTCTATATCACTTCATTAACATGAATGTTAATTAAATGAATATTAATGCCCCCTTCGGAGGCAGCCGTAAGGATACAAAGGAAAGCTATAACTATTTTGCGGAAACCTCCTTAAGGAACGCTAGATTAAGTATGGGTATATTTTGTCCCTGAATGCACCTCAATGTTATCAAATACTCTGATTGGCTAGTGCAAGCTATTTAAAGGTAATTTCCAAATCGAGGCTTTGAAATTGGGTATGCATGTAAGTGTCATTTCAATTCTTGTCAGTGGACTGATCGGTACGTTTTTTTGTGTAACCACCATACCTAGACCTATAAGATGGCGGAGCGAAAACTCAATGAATAAGAGATTTATGCGCTTTTGGAAGAAAGTTTTTCTGATAGTTCTAGCATTAGTTTATCTGATGTAGAAAGGAATTTAGAAAGTGTTAATTTGAATTGTGATAATATTAGTGACTCGGAGGATATAGAATTAGATTCAGATGATATCTGTAGACCACATGTTTCAAATTCTTTGACAAAAGTATGTGGTACGGTATGATTTCCATTTTCGGGCAATGACGGTGTAAAAATTCAAAACATTCATCATGTAGACATCTTAAGCATTTTTGAATCTGTATCAAATGATACTATTATACAGTATACTTGTGATATATGTGTGTCTATATTTGTCCAACACAATGTTTTGAAGACTACCATACGAAGCAGAACTTCCAGTATTTTGATGAATACAGTATGCTGTATATTTATATGGAATTATGATAATGTTTTTGGAAATAATGTTTCCTTTTGCACAACAAATGCATATTATGGTTTCTATGTTTCCTTCATAATATAAAGAAGTATTATGCTTGTAAATTTATAAATTAGAGTATACAGAAATAACATATTCAAATTGTTGAACGTGAGAATGTGGTGGGCAAAATGGTTAAGGAAAAAAAATTAAACAACCTGTAAAATCTTTTCACAATGCACTGCTGGTTTGACAGATTTATTCTCCGCAGGGAAGGGGTTAAGGACACCTAGTATGAGACATTGAATGTCTCCAATTCACCCACCTCAGGATGCTCCAACATCACCTGGGCATAGTCTCAGGCCCTTTGGTAACTTCATAGCCATAATGAAATTGTCACAAAGCTGGCTGATAACGAGGTTACTGTTTTCATCTGGTGTAAGGACTTCTATTGACAAGATGGTTTGGGACAGCCGTCTAATCCTTTATTCTATCTACAGGGCCAGTACATGCAAGAAAGACCCTACTGTAGATACTATCAAGAATTCGAGAGCTGACAAGCTCCTTCCTACTACAGTAGTCACTCTATGTCTACTTGAGAACAGTTTGGATATGACTGCATTTTATATGCTACCTAAAATTCACAAGCTTTTCAATTATGGCAGACCTATTGTCTCTGCCTGTTCCTGCCCTACAGAATGCATTAGGGGAACAACTCCCTACATTCCCAAAACACTAACCACTCTTTGTCTATCTTGGCTTTTATTTTTCTGACCCTTGCTCACACTTATCATCTCTTTCTGCTTGATGTATGCTCCTTTTACATGTTCATACCACACTCATTAATGCCCCTTGAGCTTCTCAAGGCCCTGAAGTTCTTAATTGACAAGCATCCTCATCCTTTTGTGTCTACCTCTACTCTCATTCATCTTGTGGAAGTTGTGCCATTCTTTCAACTCTCCACCTGTGGTACCTGTGTAGAGGGGAAGAGTACTTTCTCTCGAGAGAGCACAGGAGATAATGGGCTTCTTTCACTGTCATCTGTACATTGACAGGGTCATCTTGTCTGACCTGTTTTGAGTGTCCAGTTTCTCCTGCCATGATACCCTCAAAAAACACTTGGAGGTTCATGGATAAAAAACTCCATAGATAGGATCAAACTTATTATCACCTTGCACTCCTATAGATTTGCTGTTCATCATGTCCTATTCCAATACCTTCCTCTTCTTCAGTCAGATCCCAAGACGCATGTTGTGTTCAGCAACCCCCTCCCCCCCTGATTGTTTACAGATGTCACAAGAAACTCAGGGATATATTGGTCCAGAGTCATCTCACGCCTGGCATTCTTAATTATTTTGTTATTTTGGCACCATCCGCCTGAAAATATGTAAAGGCTAAACCTGTGCTTATGTCACTCAAAACTCACTGTCACATTCCTTAAGGCTATCTTCACAGACTAAATCAACATTTCGCTTGAAATAAAAGATACTAAATACAAATATAAGTAGTATGTTTTGAAACTACCACACAGTAATATAATATGAATCATTTGCAAGACCATACATGAAAGTGAATGAAGTTTCATGTTGAGAACTTGAAGTTGCAATTAAAAATAAGATATAATTATTACTTAATATTATCTTGCAGAACATTCAGATGTCATCTGGTTCCACGTACAGATTTCTTCTCACCAGCCTTCAAGTTAAAAGTCTTTGGACATGATGGAGTCCCCAGAGAACATAGTTTTAGACAAGACCAGGTCTACACAGGAAAATGCAATGGTAACACAAATTTTCCATCTAAAAATAAAATAAATGTGTCTATAATCACATGAAATGTCAGAAAGAGATTCAAATCAATCTTCATCTCATTTTTCATTCTAAGAAATATGTAGCGGTTACAGCTAAAAAAAAGCAGTGACTAATATTCAATTTAGAATGCTCACCATGAGCTTCACTATTGATAAGCTCTTCTTCCTCTGTGTATGATTTTAAACTCCTGCAGGCCATAGTCTGAAAAATAGATTGTGTTATTGTCAACTTCATAGGCCACAACAGATCATCATCTTTCAATTTAGAACTTGCCACTGCCGACTACAGGGCCACCTGTTCTGGAGCCAGGTGGTCTACACAAATGAATATTCATGTGCGGCAACAATACAGACTCCTGGAAAAATACTCAAAGACTGTCCAGATTACAATGAACTGCAAGGCAAGACATGGCTAAACTGGAAAGAGCTGATGTAAAAACTTGGATAAGTCACTCTGATCTGGAGAAGACTGAGAGTTTCACCCTGGTGATTGGCTTGAAGATCTAGCAAGGCAAAAAAAAAATCGTGAATGCGGAAGAAGAATGTGTTGTGTTGTAGTTTACAGCCTCACCACAATTTCTCTGCCTTTCTGCACACACACCTGACTTCACCATGGCATGCATAGGTCATTCTTACCTTTGAGACGTGGTGGCCAACTCCATGCCAAACCTTCCTAATCATCAATATAGAATTACAAACTTTATGCTATTTGTATATTGCCTGCTTCTACAGGGTGATTCACATGGAACTGAACAATTAATGTGCAACAGAAATGGAAGTTACAAGCACAATACAGTTCAATTCTTCTTCGGCATTCATTCTCAAACTCCCGCTGATCTCCCTTGTAGCAGGACCATGGTCCTACTAGATTTCCAGCAGGATATAGTCCAGAGAATGGAAATGCGTTGTGTCACCGTTTTATTTTCAACAGTGGCCCGATACATCCATCTTCGGCGGAGGTTTAATTCAATTGTTATAAAAGATGTAACATTTATTTGTCCCATAGGTTCAATTTTTCAGGGATGTGGGACAAATATATGAAAAAAAGGAGAATAAAATTGTGTTCTTTGCGTTTTTATTGATTATTTTCCTGGCGTTAAATTCTAAATATCAACCCGGTGTTTATTATTTACCTCGCCAGCTCAATCTGTTGATGGTGCTTTGTAACAGTGCAGTTCCAGGTAGTCCTTCCCACAGCATTGTAGGTTAAGATCATAGTATGCCTCCCATGTATATCTTAGCATCTGGGAACACTCCTTACGGTAACAACGACTTTATCGGTCAAAATAAAGTTCAGTGCAATTATGGCAGCCATTTTGTAATTAGAAATTCAGCAGCAGAATGACATCACAAATCATTTAAAATTTCAGATCGGTTCAGATGTAGATCCGTCTCCTAGGCAATAACCGCCCCATGATAAATGTTTCAACAAAGATGCTGAAAATTCATGCCACTGCCAATGTTCAAACATCAATTTTACTTTTCATTTTCTTTTTCCATTCATCAATTTATCATGCCTTGTAATAAATTTTATGACATTTATTAGTCTGTAACTTAGGTCATAAAATTGTATGTATTAGGTGCTCAGTTCAGTGGGAATCACCCTATAGTTAATGTATATGTCCTGTTTGAATTTATAAAATTTAAATAACATACAGTGAACCTTGTTATAATGATCGCCGAAGAAGAAGAAGAAGAACCTTGTTATAAATCATATTTGCAGATGATCCCAAATCAGAGATTAGAGGTGTGTTCAAAGATGAAATCTTTACAGGATCGTTGTTGTATGAGGGTCAGCTGTATGGTATAGAGGTAAATATAGCACAGTTTGTCTTTCGTTCTTCACTCCACTTGTCTGCTTCATCTTTGATTTTAAATTCAGTCAGTAGTAGCAAGTTGCTTTAGTATTTAATTTTAAAAAACACATAATGGTGTTTTCTGAGATAAATTCAGATTTTTAAGGATGTGACTGAACATGACTTGGTGACAGCGAGGGAATGCGGCCTTTATTATATATGCCATATACTCCCTCCCTATAACCCTCTAATGGGAAAAATATAGTATTGATGATAGAACCATATTTGAAAGAAACTCACCCTCATGTTTCAAGGGCCTAAAAGGGGAGCAAAGAATAGTGGTATTGTTATTTGCCAAATATGTCTTAGCAGACTAAGGAGGATTTGCAGTGGAGTCGGCTATCCCATCCCATATAGGTTCAGAGTGACCAAGAAGCCATGCTTAAATCAGATGTGTCAGGCTTAAAGGTGCAGATATCGCAGCTAAGCTGTGAACCATGACTTAACGCATTCCATTCTCTGGACTAAAGCTGCTTAACTTCCAGTAATTTGACAATGAATGCAGGAGAAGAAGAATGAAATTAATGGACAAAGAGTAGGCCTAAGCTTTTGAAGAGAAGTGCAAGTTGTAAGTGGAAGTAGAATATGAGGGGAGGCGAACAAGAGGTAGGCAGAGATACATGTGTGAAAGTAACATCAGAAAAACGACAGGTTAAAATCTAGCAGAGTGCACCATCAAGACAAGAGACAGGGAATGTTGGAGGTCTGTTGCAGCCAACCTTCTTTGCAGAGACTGATGATTATGGAAGTTGTAATTGGACATTGCTATAGAGAATAGAGGGAGTAAATAAAATATACAGAGACTGATGATTATGGAAGTTGTAATAGGACATTGCTATAGAGAATAGAGGGAGTAAATAAAATATACAGAGACGGATATTTACAAATCTAACATGGTTATCCATTGATGATCTGAATAGACCAATGTTTCAATGAAGCTATTGGTGTTATAACCTGATGACTAATAGAAGAATGGATAGGAAGAAGAATTGGCCATAAGATGTAGGTGACTTCTCCTACATTCATTCTCAAACTCCTACTTGTTAGCAGGATGTAGTTCAGAGAATTATGCCATGGTTGACAGTTTGGCCTGACACATCCAACTTTAGCAGAGTATTGGGTCTCTATGACCTTCTGTGAGAAAGACAGCTCTCATCTCCAAACCTCATTAGTTACCTCTTATGACGTACATGCCAGTGTTTCTATGTTTGTTCTTCATTTGGACCCTGGTAACAATCAGGCAGTGGAAGATTTTAATTAATCCACTGTATAAAAAATATAAAAAAAATTCTGCAGGTATAGAATTGTAAGAATGAGAACTAGTAATATGAAGTAGCTTATTATCAACTGCGGAGAGAGGCAGCCATTTTTTTGGACATATGAGAAAAGGAGATTTGGAACATTTTGTAACAGTGTCAATGGAGAACAGGACAAAGGACACATTTTTGTTAATGGAGAACAGGACAAAGGACACATTTTGGACTGCCTAACTCTTTAGTGCTGAAAAATATCAAGATCTGAACTAAAGTCAGTACTCAAGATGAATCTGCGTGGAAGATGATGATCATGTACACCAGTTGGCATTGTACTTTATTTTTATGTATGTACACTTTTTGATAATGTATGTACACTTTATGATAATGTATGTACACTTTATGATAATGTATGTACACTTTATGATAATGTATGTACACTTTATGATAATGTATGTACACTTTATGATAATGTATGGACACTTTATGATAATGTATGTACACTTTATGATAATGTATGTACACTTTATGATAATGTATGGACACTTTATGATAATGTATTGACACTTCATGATGATATATGTACACTTCATGATAATGTATGTACACTTTATGATAATGTATGTACACTTTATGATAATGTATGGACACTTTATGATAATGTATGGACACTTTATGATAATTTATGTACACTTCATGATAATGTATGGACACTTCATGATGATATATATATGTTTTTTCCCTTCAAAACAGACACATTTTAATGCTGTTAATAAACAACTATTCACAGAATGCAAAATACCACATAACTGTGGACAAATCAGTTACTGAAACTTATGAGGAACAGATGATTGTTTATAGGTCATCTGACATAAAATGGGATCATGGACAGAAGATAAGTGGTCATGGGTAAGAGGTATTTCATTTAACACCAGAAAGAGTATAACAATGATTTTAACCTTCTCAATGCCATCGGTATGAATATAAACCACATGCAGGTGTATTCCACTGAATGCAGTGGTAGCAGAATTGCAGCAGTCGCTAAGCAATTTTGTAATGATGATAAAAAGTTTAAATTTGGCTTTTTTTCTTTCTGGGAAAGTGGAAACATGGCTAGTAATTATCTAGCCTCGTTTTAAGTATTTTCAGTCTAGGTCACAGACCAGAATAATGGAACAAGAAGACGATTTAAAAGTTTGAGTTAACCTTCACGACTCTGTAGGCGAGTTCACGCACCAATATGGCTTTATCCATCTGGCCTGGAGGCGCGTGAACTCGCCCATAGGCCTAGAAAGATGCTGCCCGAATTGTGAGTACGGAACTTCACAAAGTAAAGCTTATATGACGTAGAAATTCCTGCCACATGAAGCTAGGAATATGTCACAGTTTAAAGGTCAAATTCCTTTACATATTTGCATTGTAAGAACAGGAAAGCTGGCAGATTTTGTCACCGTATTTCTAGAGCAACTTCGGCCATTTTCGGGTCGTATTTTACTATCAAATTGAGTACCACGTGGCATGGGTAAGTGATCATGACTACATGTTTTAATTGTTTTTTTTTGTATTTAATATGTTGTTATTTGATAAGAATGTTTGTGTATTCATTCAAAAACACAAAAATAATATGTATCAGGGGTGCTACATGTGTGCATGGATAATAATTACGATGCGTGTCGGCTAGACCTAGTGTTGACCGGATGGACGTTATATGCGATTTCTTTACGTTTTATTAGTTTTTTTAGTCCATAGTATATTAATTTGGATATGAAACAATATATATACAACAAGTATAGGTATTTATGAGGATTTTATCAATGTTTCCACACATTGATCAAGTATTAGGGTCGTCATAAAGTTATATTTGCGATTTTAAAAATGGCGTTTTGCGATTTTTCCCCGAATTTTCAACTTCACAACTTGCTCACAACTGTCATATCACACATATAACAAAAACATGATTATATTCACTATTCACTCCTTTATTTAGATGTGCAAAAATTATTTTGATATCATTTAAAACAAAAAAAGTTATCACGTTTTCAACACATTTATTCACGTTTTCTAAAGTTATCCCGCAACTTTAGAATAGTTGTGAAGGCAGATATTGCTATAACCGGAATCTAGAAAGAGCATCGTCTCCTTAAGACATGTCCGAAGACACGTTTGACAAAGAGCTAGTATCACCATCACTGGTCATATCGAGTAATGGAAGAAGATCTACGTCTGTAAATCCCTAGAATTCCTTATCATCAGAATCCATAAAAGTTCATTAAAAATGGCATTCGTTTTAACAGATTCTTTCGATTGGAACAGATAAGTACAAATTAACACAGCTGCTCTGTTTTACAACTTACTTTGTAAAGAATTGTGTGAGAAGGACGTGACGTAATCCTAACCTATACAGCGCAAATTGCCGTTCATGTGAATAGTAAACATTGTGTACTGCCGAAGATGGATGTGTCAGGCCATTGGCGCAAATAAAACGGCGACACAACACATTTCCATTCTCTGGACTACATCCTGCTAGAAATCTAGTAGGTCAATTGTCCTGCTACAAGAGAGATCTGGCGGGAGTTTGAGAATGAACCCTGAAGAAGAAGAACATTGTGTAGTTCCTTGTTGATTAATCAGTGCATAGCAACGGCGATGTGTATATCATGCATATATGGATAGACATCCGTCAGCAATATTTCTGCTGACAGGGAGCTACAGGTTAAGCACAAATTCAAGCAACAAAATATAGTAAAAAACAACATATATTCTATCAGTGAAATTATCTACATTTTCTATGAAAACATGGGTAGAAATTACTCAATGTATTGTTTATTAACTCCTTCAGAGCATCCATTAAAAATTATAGGATAAACTAAAGTTATTATTTACATTATAATATTTTGTGATCACTGTAAGGCAATCTATCTATGAGTAGGACACCCAAACAGAAATCCAATTCCACCAAAGTTGGAGTGGCACAAGCTTTTGTGATGTGGAGTAATCAGGCACTCTTGATTGCCCTTGCAAACCAAAGAACACTGAATTAATTAATTAATGAATAATACTTATCTAGGAATATAGCTTATGGTCCATTCATTTGTATGTTTTCATGTTTCTAATTCTTGTACATATAAAATAACATCATATATTTCAGTAAAACTTTCTGTGGAAATACCCATGTACAAATAAATGCAAGCAGATCCAGTGGACAACAAGTAGTGGTAAATGTTGTTGCAGGTAAAGTGTAATGAAGAATGTTGTGATTGGTTCATTTTTGTTGTTGTGAAGACATATTAACTAGTCATGTTGCATGATGCTGAGAAGTCACTGAGAACGGGCCTTGAGTGACTTGATAAGAAGTATTATCAAAATGGCATCTTTTTTACGGGAATGTGATTAGTCAAGTATGGAAAAACCTGTTTACTTAAATTGCAAGACTATTTGGTGCCACTAGAATGGACCTGATTCAATACCCTTTTTTTCATTTATCCACATGCTTCCTACTGCGCCAGTGTGTTGCCAGGCCCGAAAGGGGAGCCAAGAATAGCAACACTGTTTACCTTCCACGCATGTCGTAAAAGGCGACTAGGGAGGTTATGGGATGGAGTTGGCTGTCCCATCCCATATAGGGTCAGTGACCCAAAGCCATGCTGAAGTCGGATGTGTCAGGCCGAAAGGCGCAGATATCGCAGCAATGCTGTAAACCATGACAACGCATTCCGTACTCCGGACTACATCCTGCTAATCTGCAGGAGTTTGAGAATGAACACAGAAGAAGAAGATGCTTCCTATTTGAATTTATTTGGATTAAGTAGAGTAAAAGTAAAGTTGTCCCTTTGTCATGTCATTGAGGGTTATTGGAAAAGAAGGTGTTGGACCCATAGTATATATATTTATTGATCAGTGGTATACCTAGGGAGAATGTAATAAGTTTTGCTTTGTTACCTTTACTTTCCAAGAAGATCTGGTATCCAATTCATTAGACTGGATCAGCCAAATGACGGTCACTGGACAGTTTCTTCACCTTACGTGAATAATGTATAACTGTCCTACAGAGAAATAAAAACAATAATCCATAACACATACACGTCAAAATTAAAAAAACAAATAGAATACCTCACCTTCAAAGATACTAACAGACCACACTATTTTACCTTAAAACAGACTACTGCAGACTGCTTAGTCACCTTTACCGAGTGAGGATCATACATAGATTAATGCCCATGTGGACCTGGTACCCAGACTCCTGAACACATACTTCAGGACTGTTCAACATACAAAGAGCAGAGACTGTGGCCCTGGACAGAGGATACAGATTTGAGGCAAAAACTATGGGGCAGCTGCTCTTACTCGAAAAAATCTTAGTTGAAAAAATCTTACTTGGATTTTGTGCTGACAACAGGCCTGACAATATAGCGAACACAGAAGAGATTAATAATGTATAAGTAATGTAAGTTAAAATACAGAGTTACTTGCTTTTTTAGAGAACCTTGTTTTGAACTAAAGAATATGAACTATATTTCATTCCTAAAATATAACCTTGTTTTGAACTAAAGAATATGAACTATATTTCATTCCTAAAATATAACCTTGTTTTGAACTAAAGAATATGAACTATATTTCATTCCTAAAATATAACCTTGTTTTGAACTAAAGAATATGAACTATATTTCATTCCTAAAATATAACCTTGTTTTGAACTAAAGAATATGAACTATATTTCATTCCTAAAATATAACCTTGTTTTGAACAACAGAACATAAACAATATTTCATTCCTAATATAGAAATTTCTTTAAAAGATAATCATATACATGTTTCCAACCATCTTTTTTACTTAATGTAATAATAATAATATTTAGCCAATCTCCAAAGTGAAAACGAGATGTGGTGTCAATAACAGTACAGTGTAATAAAGACCATAAGAGAAAATATATCAATGTAATAACATTATAAGGATAGCTGGAGAGGAGATGAGTGCCAAAGGTAAACATTTCATCCAATGAAATATTGCAATGGATAAAATGTATGGTTTGGATATGTATGTCACCATGATGCCTTTTAAAAAGTGATACTAAAGGGAATGGTTGCTGGGGAAGAAGCAGAGGAGCACAAAGAAAAGCATGAACAGACTACATCAAGGACTGGGCAGGACAAGATGTTTCCTCATTTATCTGCATTGTTGCAGATAGAAATCACTGGAGGACTGTGTGTTGATGGATCAAATGTGCTATAACCCTGATGGGTTGTGGTTTTATAGATAGGTAGTGATAAGGGCATGAAATAGTCCCAACAGGTGTAAACTTTGTTGGGGGTTTCAAGATCTTGCATCGAAAGAGCTACTTTAGTTTGCTCTTGCAAGGTGAATGAAGTGTATAAGTGGTGTCTAGAGATTAATTAATAGTTGAAAGCAATTCTTTACGCAGGATGTTTTTCAATTATTTAGAATAATATTTATTTCTGCTATTTTTATGTTGCAGACAAAACTAATCGGTACAGGCGGAGTGAAACACCATCTAGCAATACTTGTCAGATTATTACAGTTGCAGATTACAAATTCTTCAGGGAAATTGGAGAAAGTGATGTCTATCGTACAGCATTGCATATGGTAATGATTAGTTGAGTTATAACTCATTGGCGATCCCAAAAGGGGATGAGAAATGGCAACACAACTTGCTATGCACATCATAAGAGGTGGCTAAGTTGATTTTATGGTTTGGATTACCTGTTTTATCCCATAGAGTGCCAGAGTGACCAACAAACTGTGTTGAAATTGGATGTATCTGAAGAGTGTTCAGATGCGCTCTGTTTCATTTCCTAATGCCACCTTCATTATCGATGAGGCCTTTATGTTATTTATGTTATCGTATGTAAATGCTGTGGTAAGCAGTATATCGGTGAAACAGACTTAAGATTGAGCGACCGCTTCCGTAGCTACCTTAATGCCACCAAACACAAAGAATGGTGCTCTTGATATCCAGGTCACGGTCCTGAGAACCTGCACCATTGACGATAGGTCTAGGTATGCTCTTGAAAATCAGTATATTTTGGAGTTTGGTATGAACTCAAGCTTTCTGGACTTAATTCAGACTATTCTTCTTCTTCTGCATTCATGCTCATACTCCTGCAGATTAGCAGGATGTAGTCCGGAGAACGGAATTTTTGATGTCTTGATAATTTACAGAATTGCTGCGATATCTGCACCTTTCGGCCTGACACATCCAACTTCAGCATGGCTTTGGGTCACTGACCCTATATGGGATAACCAACTCCATCCCATAACCTCCATAGTCACATCTTACAACATGCATTACATGGGTGGCAGAACATTCATGTGTTCAGTTATCAGTTGGTGTGGTCCTTGTTTTATTCATTTTGTTTTGTCATCTTTCTGTTTGTCTCATTTCCACATGTATTAAAATTTTTATGTAATTCCTGTTTCTATCCTTCCATCCATGTCCACATTTTGCTGGGACATGTTAGTTGTGCTATTCCCACTCATATTTTTAATGTAAATATCCATGCCATCTTGATAAAGGCCTTTTGGTAGATACGTCCATTGTGTTACTGTTATTTGTATGATTATGTCCTATGCACTGTAATTTGTATTTTTTCATGTCAGCACCCGATAGTCTGTATAAGTTAGCAGTCGTCCAGTAAGACTACATTGCCTGTGTTCTACGTAAGTACTATTTTCATACAGTTTTACAGCAGTATTACCTTTTATTGATTGGGAGAGACTAAGCACTTATGGGTGTACCAAGATAATGCAGTGAGATCAGGGTTTTTACTGGTAGTCGATCAGTAGCAGTAAGCTGGATTTGTGCATACGTGTGGACTGTGTTCAGTTCCAAGTACAGCTGATTCTCCTTTCAGCATGCTGAAAATGTCAGCGATAGAGCACTTACATTGTAACTACTGCAAATATTCTCTTAAGATCCAGTACACATTTTGAACTCGATGATTGAAGAATCAATTTTAACCTTTAGCAAGCCAGATTAAAAAAATACGAAACGTCTCCTGCCACCGGATTCTTTTTTGAAAATTTACGTTATTGATGGTGACTGTTTTGAAAATGTGATAATATTTTGGTTGTTAGAGATATTTAAATAATATTTGCACATATAAATAAAGAATTGAATTATGCACATATTGGTGTAATTTATGTACATGTGTGTGTGTGATACCAGACGTATGAGAAAGTGGTAAAGACGTTTTTCACAAAAAAAACCATATATTTTTATAACAAATAAAGAGGGAAAAAAATTAGTAAAAAAAATAGCTTACCTTACTTATCGAATTCCTTGGCAACACTGTAAACTAAATCACGCAAATCTGTTGTATTTATGTTCTTTCACTGCGAAATTATCAAAATATAGCCTGGGGAACTGTATAAAACATTTAGATTTGCAGTAAAATCGTTCTTTGAGCTTAGGCCTATTCATTTTTGGTGCCACTTCAACATATTCGATATCAAATGTACAAGTCCCCAAACCAACACGACATTCTGTATATTCACTGCTGTGAAACTAAATAACTTAATAATTCATGATTCAAGCCACGATTCAATTTTATTTTTATTCAAAATACAATGAAATAAAGGTCTATAAAAACGGTCCACCATCATGACATCGTACCGGTGTGCAGATGTGGTCAGATTAATTGCTATAACATGTGTATCTTCTGGCTAGCCATTGTTACAACGATCATGTCGGACGTAGGAATGAACCGGCTTCAATTGCACATGTTTCCAGAGTAACCAATCAGGCTGTGGGCGTCTATAATAACGATATCTCATTGGATGGAGTATGTCGCTATCGGCACTAGTCGCCATTTTGTTTTTTGGCAACTGGTGTTAATATAGGCGCAGTGAAGGTTAATAGATTTGAATACCATCTACCAATAGTTTAATCCAGCTCACTGTCACTTAGAATTTTGTAATGTCTTACAGACACTAAGTTGACATTCCAACTTCTAGTATTATTTACAATGATAAATCAATCTTGCAGGCTGGAGTGATGGATCGTGTGGATAGAATATATCGTAATACAGAATTCAACATGGGATCACCAACTGTTGGATTAGGATTTGAGATTGCAGAGGTGAGATATGTGTATTTGAAGATTAGTTTGTTAAATATATCAAGTTAAGTAATCAGTATACACTTATTTTCAAAATAAGGCACGACCAAATTTATTAAACAATTGTTTTGAAAATAGGTACAGATTGAGAAGAAAGCAAAAATAGATTAATATTATGGTTTTTTTTTCAATTAATAAAATTCTAAAAATTGGTTAACAGATGGATATATATGAAGAACCCACATCTGGGTTTAACAGAGACACAGGGACATGGGATCCTCTTAGCTTATTGCAGGTGAGGCAACAGTTCAATCTGCTTATGTATATATGAGTTATAATAATTTATGAGTGAGAGATATAATCAGCTCACACCGGACAAGTTCATAGGTGCTTCTCCGATCCCATTCTCAATAAATCCATCAGAGTGTAGCGGATAATATTTTCAGTTCGATGTTGATTTATCAGTCACTTTGTATATCTATTATGTTTCTATTATATTTACAGATCATTCCAATCTTTACACCAATCTCCTCCTTGAATCTTGAGGAGTGAACAAATTCATTCTTTAGGAAATAGTCCTGCCTCTGTCACTGATATGTGTAGACTCTCTGCTGTTTTACTATTGATTTTGCATTCAATAATCATTCTCCGTAAGCCACCATTTCAGCAATGTTCCTACCGTTGTTTATTTTTTTACAAATTTTCATTGTCTGTATGCATTGATGGTAATGGAACTCTTTCTATAGGATTTTGCAAGCATGCCTGTTGCTTGCTTGCCAGTGTAGAGTTTCCCTGTATCTTGTGTTATTGTTTGTCACTGAGAGTTGCTATCATCATTTACTTGCTTTGTTTGTTTACAAAATATTCTCCCTTACTTTTCAAAATTTAATTTTTCGTATTTTCCCCTCCAATGGAGTTGTTCACCTATTTTCTTTCTGCTATTCCTGCCAGTTCTTGGTGGAGGTAATACATCATTTTCTTGAGTAGAAAGTTGGTGGATCCTTTCGATTATTGAGAAGGATCAGGTTGTTGTCATCTTACCAATTTTATATCTATTCTCCCCTTCTGTCTAAATTATTATATGTCCATCTTCAGCATTTGCTGTCTCTAACTGCTGGGAAGTGTTTGTTGGAGATGTTAACCTTTAGAGCCCTGAATTAAAATTATACAATTTTCCCCCTGGTCCTGAATTATTTTTTGGAAAATTTGCATTATTGATGGTGGGTATTTTGAAAACGTGATAACTTTTTTGTTTTAAATGATATCAAAATAATTTTTGCACATCTAAATAAAGGAGTGAATAGTGAATATAATCATGTTTTTGTTATATGTGTGATATGACAGTTGTGAGCAAGTTGTGAAGTTCAAAATTCGGGAAAAAAATTGCAAAACGCCATTTTCAAAATCGCAAATATAACTTCATGACGACCCTAATACTTGATCAATGTGTGGAAACATTGATAAAATCATCATAAATACCTATACTTGTTGTATATATATTGTTTCATATCCAAATTAATATAATATGGACTAAAAAAACTAATAAAACATAAAGAAATCGCATATAACGTCCGTCAGGTCAACACTAGGTCTAGCCGACACGCATCATAATTATTATCCATGCACACATGTAGCACCCCTGATACATATTATTTTTGTGTTTTTGAACAAATACACAAACATTCTTATCAAATAACAACATATTAAATTAAAAAAACAACAATTAAAACATGTAGTCATGATCACTTAGCCATATGCCACACGGTATTCAATTTGATAGTAAAATATGGCACCAAAATGGCCAAGTCGCTCTAGAAATTCTTTGACAAAACCAGCCGGCTTTCTCCCTTCTTGCAATCGTAATGTGTAAAGGAATTTGACCTTTAAACTATAACGTATTCCTAGCTTCGTTTAGCGGGTTTTATACATCACAGGATTATTACTTCGTGAAGTTCCGTACTCGGGAATCGGGCAATATCATATGTAGCTGATTTGCGCCAATAGGCACAATGGAGTATACACTCATTGGCGCAAATCGGCGCCTATAGAGACCTAAAGGTTAATACTGGTCATGTTTAATTGAATGTCATTTGGGCAGAAGAAGTTTAGTATGTGAAGTTCAAGGGTATTGCTTTTTATTTGAATTATCTGGTATTCAGCACCTTCCTGTGTGTTTTGGTTTCTGTGGCATTGATGTTATCATTGACAGGTGTTAGAATTCCACCTTTTTTTTATCTTTCCCGTTAACTTTAAAACATTTGTTAACTTTAAAACATTTGTACCCTCGTATCTTGAAGGTTATTTTTTCAATGAGGTAGGTTTCCTGTATGCAGCAAATACTAATCACTTTCTTGTGCAAAGTGCTTTATAGTTCTATTTTTTTGTTAACTCCCTATGCATTCCAATACATGATGTCTAGAGGAGTTGTTGTCCTGTCTGGTTGACCAGTCACTTTCCTCTTTTGTCTTCTGGTCCATAAGGTAGACTAGAGGGACCTCTAGTAGCCGTGGGTGGATTCTGTTGAGATTCAGAATCCAGCACAGTTCCTGTCTGGGGGGAACGTCACATGGTATTATGCTCCACGCCATGCAATTAAAAAAATGTTGTTGTGAAGACATATTAACTAATTGGGCTGCATGATAACATGGTTGCTGGTTAGCCTCTCTGCCTGGTGATACAACTTCAGCCTCAGTGCTTTCTCGGGCAGGACTGTGATCATGCTCGATGTAAGAGATGACCAACCAGTCATTATTTCCAGCCTTTGTTGGCTGGACTAAGCCCTATCTCCACTTCAAGAAATTGGCCTCGATGGGGAGAATATTGTAATAGAAGTAAGGGTCGCGGACAAGATGAAGTTTGCTGTATAAGTTGAAATGAAACATCAGAGCTGAATTAATAGTCTTATGTTATATGTACCACCAAGGCAAGAGACAGAAAATAAGATGTAGTACATCTTCAGTGTAGAGATGACACTTGAACTGATTATTCCTCAAATTCTAATTGATCTGATCATGGATGTTTCAGTTTTTCAGTCACAACCTTGATTATAAAGATTTCTGTGCAGCACACTTGTTCACTCACCAGGCATTTGAAGGTAATGTCCTTGGCCTTGCGTACATAGCTCCACCTAGGGAAGGAGGAGTTGGAGGCATTTGTTCACCAGGTAATATCTTTTCTACTGTCCTAGTTGTTTGTTTATGAGCAGCCGTCATAGTTGGACATCTTTGCTGATCTAGTTGTTTTATTTATTATGTCAAAATAATAGCTAATGTCTAGATCAGAGGTGGGCAACCTTTTTTGATCAGTTTGATGTATTTAGCCTTTTTGGTCAGTGGACTGTATTTAGCTGTTTTTAGCCCTGGACTGTATTTAGCTGTTTTTGGTCAGTGGGATGCATTTAGCGTTTTCATGCTTTTAAATTTTTTATTATTTGGTGCTGAAGGAACATAGATAGATAAATATAATACATTCACTCGAAACAACTGTATAACCATTACCATCCACCAATTCTTATATTGGATTGGTGTTTTCCTCTAGTATTCTCTTAGTGCCCTTATTTAGGCATTATGATTTCAATGTGACCATATGTGTCATCCCCAGTTGCACGTGTTGGAGAAATTATGTGCAGTCTCAATACAGGCTGGAGCAGTACTCAAAGCCAGAATGGAGAAACAGTTTTAATGCAACAGTCAGACTTAGTTACAGCACATGGTAGGAAAATGTGCATATATTTTAATGGTTAATTTCATTATTATATAAAACAGAATGTCAAATGTGGACACTAACAACGAAAATCAAAAGAAAACTTGTTACAACAGAAATGACTTGTCTATGTAGAATTCTAAGAGTAGCAATAAGAGACAGAATCATAAATGAAAACATCAGAAGACTTAACAAACACAATGCCAATCCTTGATTACATAAGAAGACAACAGATTAAGTGGTTTTCACATGCTTCCAGACTACCATTAGTGCCCCTCAAAAAGCATTGCTATACAGACATGATGGATACAAAAGCCAGGGGCAGACCATGTAAAGATAGACTACAGAAATAAAAGAATCAACGAAAACAAAAATATATGAAGCACATAAAGACAGTCTTCAGAGGACTCTACTACCCCTGATGCTGCAAAGACATAAAGGGGTATAAAGCGGAAAAAAAAGAAGATAAAAGACAAAGTGAGAAACTAATTAACAATCATAATTATAAGTTATGGATAGATTGTTGTTGAAATCAATGAATGCTTGTGATAGTTAGCGAAGCACATGATGGTATGAAATAATGGATGTACTGCATTGTTAATTTACTTAGAATTATTATATCTTGATATGATTTCACGTGAAAAATGAACACATATTTTGTATGAAAGTATGGGTTGATTAAACATCTTTCTAATAAAAATTGAATGACATGAAAAACTGACCTGCCATGCTACAAAAGAGATTTGGTGGTGGAGTTGGCTGTTCCATCTCAGAAGTCAAAATTGAAAAGCCACATTGAAATTGGATGTTTCAGGCCAAAACACAAAGATATTGTGGTCAAGCTGTAAATCACAACACATTTACTTTTCATAACTAATCATGTTAGCCAGCAGACATTTGAAAATTAGAGCAGAAAAAGTGAACTACATACTCATACATAGATATATGATTGTGTGTCTGAATAAATTTGAATAAACAATCTTTTTTTGTGGCTTACCTCTTTTTCATTGCCTATGCACTATCTCCTACATTATAGTCTTTTCTAGACTGTCATGTCCTTTGATATGATCATTATATTGTAATTTTATAGAGAGAACCTTGTTGTTTAGCCAGTTTTCTTTCAATTATATCTGAATGTTCACTCAGTCACCTGTTGGTGACCTGTTGGATATATATATCCAAAATGATGTACAAAAACATCAAAGCAGCTCTAGAGCCAAAGATCTAAAAGAAAAGTGTCCCACTAAAGTCCAAAGCAGAAGATCCTATAATAGACAAAACCAAACAACTAGAAAGATGGGTCGAATACTGAAATCTGTATTCCAAAGACAGATTTGCAGACAAAAAAACTAGATCAAATACTTGAGAATAAACCTGAAATGACATAAACAGAGCTGGATGATGAACCCACAGAGGCCGCTCACCGTGACTCTATAAATAAACTAGGAAGCAGCAAGGCAACAGGAGCAGACAACATTCCCGCTGAAATCCTAAAGGAATTAAGATATGTCCTCGGTCCCCACTTGTACCAACTCATAATGTTCTGGAGGGAAGTCACAGTGTGGTTTTAGAACCAAAAGATCCACTACCAACATGATCTTTACCCTTCGTCAACTACAGAAAATATGGTGAACAGGGAAAGCCCACCAAAACTACTGATTTGGTTATTTTCTTTCATGAAGATGTGCGCAAATGTATCATTCGAGGGCGTTATATCTGATAACTATGCAGTAAAGACTGGAGTAAAGCAGGGGTTCGTTCTAGCCCCCACCCTCTTTGGATCTTCTTCACAGTGCTTCTGAAACACGCTCTTGCAGATGCAGGAGGTGACATTTTCATCCACACCCATTATGATTGATCACTCTATAACTTAGTTCGTCTTAGAGCGAAGATGAAAACATCAGAAATACTCATCAGAAATCTTCTCTTCACCGATGATGTTGCACTAGTGGCGCTCAGTGAATCCACCTTGCATTCCCAAATTGACAACATGACAATGGCCTGCAAACTGTTCTCTATGACAATAAGCATCACTAAAACTGTGGCAATGTGTCAGGGATATACAGTACCAACAAATATCACCTTAAGCAACATCCATATAAATCAAGTCGACAACTTGTGTTATCTAGGATCCACAATTACATCCACACTTTCCCTGTACAATGAAATAAACGCATATTTAGGGAAAGCGGATGTCAGTTTACGCAGACTATCAAAGCGAGCTTGAAAAAACGGTAAGCTAAAATTGAAAACAAAGACAGATCTATCAAGCATGTGTGCTTAGTACACTATACTACAGATCTGAAATATGGAAACTACATATACCAAAAATGAGAGGAGACTATTCTAAGATAAGATAAGACTTATCTAACATGTATCCGCAAGATCTTAAACATTAAATGTCACAACAAAACCACCAACATGGAAGTGTTGCTCTACACTGAACTACCATCTGCCATGGAAGCACTAAATATAAATAGATTGCATTGGCTTGGTCATGTCTACAGAATGGAAAACTGCTGCATCCCAAAAAATACTATTCGGGGAACTGGAATATATGGGGAAAAAAAGATAGGCGCAAAGAAAAATTTTCTGTTGCCATGATATGATTGCTTGAAAAGTTCCCATTTTTGCGGAAATATTCAACGGATTTCTTCTTCTTATTGCTAAATGACCGTCTGCAAGATGCAAATGGCCATACATACACACACATATATATTCAAATATTACCTACATAATTATTTATACGTTTATGTATGTTAGTGCAACAAATATGGCTATTGGAAATAACCTAATATTTTGACCATATTATGCATTTTAAATCATTCTTGCACATTGTATTTCCCCATATTTCTCAATTTGCATTGGACATGTTGATATTCTACTCAATATTCAGAACTTGGTAAGTGTAATTATAATATATGTTTAGTAAAATTACTACCTTTGCACATAAATCTTAACTTGAACCTTTTTTTAACATTTGGGTCTAAGATAAGGAATGCGATGACTGAGGTCAGCGTGTCCATGTGATTGGGGGAAGGGTTCTGAAAATGGAGCATGGTATAATAACACTATGACGCATGTGGTAAGAGGTGACTAAGGTGGGTTAGGCATCGAGTTGACTACTCCATCCTGTAGAATGTTGAAATGAGCCATAAATGCCATGCTTTACAGCTGAATGTGTTAGTCAGAACATAGTGGGATATATATCACAGCCAACCTGTAAACCACAATGCAATGTATTCCATTTTCTGGACTACTTCCTGCTAACTAACAGGAATTTGAGAACAAATATAGGAGTAGAAGTCAGTAATGAGATCAGTGAGTCAGAGATGAGTACATCTGCTGCTTCAAGTGATGACCACCAGAAATAGTTTGCAGGACCACATTTTGACTAAGTGATTATAGCACTGGTTCTCAACACATGTTTATAACCGTAATAGGGTCATGACATTTTTCTATATGATCACCAATTGAAACAGTAAACTAAACAAATATTATTTCATGAAAAACTGCTGACTCAATTCTGCTGTGCTATATAGCAGTCTTATACAAGTGTAACCATGCTTGTTTTTCAATATTTACTCTACTTTGCTTCTCTGTGAGAGTGGATTTTCAGTGCTTCTTTTTTGAAAATGAAAACTAGAAATAGGCCCTATCTTAAATGTTGAGAATGACAAAAAGTAGTTTGTTCTTCTTGAAAAATAGTTGGGAATCTGTACATTAGAAATGAATGAGGGAAAATAAGACCAGTGAAAAAGAATGCAGTGCTAAAAGCTGTTTCAGGACAAAAGATGCCTATCCATTCTAAAAACATTGAAACAATTTAAATGATTTCATCTTAAGGGAAAATGAGGAAACTGAGAAAAATAAAATTGTGTCCATTTATAAAGAATAAGTGATTGAAAGGGTTACAAAAATGTAGAGGATTGATGACTTCATTGTACCCGGGTTACCCCATATGTACTCCATCCCTTTCAATGCTGCGACACACAACTCTGTAGCTTCAAGCAATAATCTCCAGGGATGTAAGAAAAAATCGAATTGTAAACAAGACAACGCGAGCGGGGTTTCGAAGCTTCAACCTCTTGAACAGAAAGCAAATGGCTTAACCTCTATGCCAGGGAGACCCAAAATAGTAATTGGATTTATTAGAGTAATTGAAGAATAATTGGATTTGTTGTTATTAATTAACTTTGATTATAATGCACCAAGCAAAAGTAGATGTGAAATGACCTCAACTGCAATGTCCAGATGGAAAAGTAGCATAATTTCATTAGTGAAGATGAACTTATATACATAATTTAATAATATTTAATATTAATAGTATTTAATAATACCTGTTCTTATGTAACGATGTGAGAGTTGGACAATTTCAGGGGACCTGGAGAGAAGAATACAGGCTTTTGAAAACAAATTTTACAAAGTAGTGTGCATCATTATCTCTCTCTGTGTGACATATTCTTTCCAGAATGTTGTTTTTGCAATTGATGTCTTGAACTCAACCATATCTTGTACCAATCTGCCTGCCTCCTCTAATGATAACTTATACAGTCTTTGATGTCATCTGTCCATCTTCTTCTAGGTCTACCTCTTCTTCTACCTCCTGGAACCCTGCTCTCTAAGATGCATCTTTCTATGCCATTGTGTCTTTTTATATGTCCAAAATATTTCAGTGTTCTGTGCGTCATTATATAGAACACAAAACCAATCTATATGTAAGAAACAAAATAAATGCTCTTACAGGTCAACAAGAACATTGATGCACACTCTAACTAGAAAGATGACCTTCATATTCATTCCCGAACATGTGGATGTTGGGGATAACTGAGTGAGCTGATACACTGGCAAGCATGGCCACAGTATCAATGGTACATCAATGGACGATCTGACATAGTCAGTGTGCTGAGAAGCCTTTGAAGATTTTTAGAAAGTGTTGTTCATTGTTGCTCTCAAATTGTTTTAGAGATTGGTGTAAAGAATGGAATGGCTTGTAAAGAGACACATAATAGATATATGAAGAGACTGATAAATCAGCATTGAACTGAAACTGTGAGCTGTTACATTCTAATGGATTTAGTGAGACAGGAATCAAAGTTCCTATAGACTTGTCCGGCATGCACACTGATAACCTGTGTTCATAATGCAAAAAATATCGTCAGGAAATGGTGAAAATGGGATAATCTATGTTCATAACTCAAAGATCATCTCTAGATAATGGTGAAAGGGGAATAATCTGTGCTCATATCTCAAAGAACATCTTAAGGCAATGGTGAAAGGGGGATAATCTGTGTTCATAACTCAAAGAACATCTCCAGACAATGGTCAAAGTGGGATAGCTAGTGTATATTTGCTGTTCATAAATTAGTCAACAATTTTGTGTGATTTTTTTAAACCCTCTTTCCCCTCTTGTCAAAAAAATTCAAGGACTCTCACTCTGCTTAATTATGTCTCAAACCATGTATGAAAAACTACATGATTTTCATCCAGATGTTTCAAAAAATGTTTACAATTCTAACATTTTAATTAGTATATAAAAGCGGTTTTGTTGATGTCAAATTTTTCTCCACCCTTTCCCCACCCTCCCACTTATCAAACTTTCTTTTAGACCCTCTCCCAATTGTTAACGTAATTTATGGACAGCCCCTTTGTCTAACAAATTTAACTTCCCTATAAAGACAATTGCTAAAAGTGAGGAAGACCTTCAAAATTTAATTAATGTAGTAGTTACAGAAAGTAAAGAGAAAGGCCTCTTCCTAAATATAAAGAAAACAAAAGCAATGGTTATTTCAAAGAAAAAAAATAATAATCCTTGCAAGATCATAGTGAATGATATAGTATTAAAACAGGTCTACCAATTCAAATATTTAGGTACAACGATTACAACAGATGGAAGAATTTCAACAGAAATAAGAAGCAGAATAGGGCAGGCAAAAACAACATTCAGAAAAATGAAAAAGATATTGTGTAATATGACCTTGTCATTAGAGGTGAGAAAGAGAGTTCTTCAGTGCTATGTAACTCCTATATTAACATGTGGATGCGAGTCTTGGAAAATAAACAAACAGGAAAGTGGGAAATTAGAGGCAGTAGAGATGTGGTTCTACAGAAGAATGCTGAGAATACCATGGACTGCCAGAAAAACTAATGTGGAGGTGTTGAAAGAGTCAAATGTGAAACAGACCTTAATCAATAATATAAGAAAAAAGACAATCTTCATTTTTTGGCCACTTCATGAGACAGGGAGGTTTGGAGAATATAGTCACAATAGGCAAGATTGGAGACACCAGAGAATCTCATTTTTTGGCCACTTCATGAGACAGGGAGGTTTGGAGAATATAGTCACAATAGGCAAGATTGGAGACACCAGAGACAGAGGGTGACAACATGAGAAAATATTAGACAGTTTGACAACGTGGCACAGCAGGGAAACAACAACAATCTTGATACATAAAACTGTGGACAGAGATCTGTGGATAGCCATGATCGCCTACGCCAGCCGGCATGGCACCTGATGATGATGATAAAGATGATATTTTCAATAGCATTGGTGGTTTGTTCACCGTGATTTGGAGTAAGCATGGTACATGTGAGATATAGATATAGTATTTACAATAGCTGATTAACAATAATTTCTTTCTATTTTTACAATTATTGGTTGTCTCAGGTCACAATTGGGGAGCTGAACATGATTCAGATTCTGATGGTTGTTCTCCATCTTTTGGTAAAGGAAAGTTCTTAATGTATCCATATTCAGTTAGTGGATATGATTCCAACAACTATGTAAGTAACATAAGAGAGAAGCCTCATACAGCTTATCAAAGATTTGTGTCTTCTGTGGCATTGTACAATATTATAAGCGATGAAATATTTTGGTGATAATATTTAATATTTAAAAAGCAAGAATTATTGAATTTTAGTGACGTCTTCTTCGGTATCCAGTCTCGGCCGTCAACTTGAATGTGTTCAAAGACAGCAGTGATCTAAAGAGATGTTGAAGTGATACTGTTTGCGCCCACTTCTGTTTGTTCTCATACTCTGGACAGCTTTGAATAAAAGATATTAAAAAAAAATCTTTTGCGTGACAATGTTGCCCATGTATGACGCAAAAAGCAAACAAAGAATAGCAAACTATTGCTGTTCTTTATTCCCCTTCTGGCCCCAACAACACGTGGTTGAGAACTTGGCTCAGATGGCTGCATATTTTGAGCTGACAAATCAAATTTCAGCATAAGTTTGTGGTCAATTTGTCCTACAGAATAAGACACTCAAATCCATCCTCAAACCTTCTTAGTCACCTCTTATGATATGCATGTCAGTTTACGGTGTTGCTATTCTTTACTATCCTCTCAGGTCTGGCAATACTAGGCCTAGGACAGTATTTTGGATAAGTAAATTATCCTGAGTTTTTTGGAGTATGAATAAATCTGCTTCGCCCCCCCCCCCCAAATCCATTGTTTCTTCTCCCTGACAAACATTTAACCTACCTATCTGATAGTGTTTGTTCTTAAAGTTTGTTTTAAAACTTCTGCTAGTTGCAGTCTAGAAAATAGTATGCACTGTACTACAGTTTACAGCTTGGTAGCAATATCTGTGTTATTCAGCCTAACACCTACAACTTAAGCATGACATTTTTGGGTCATTTTGACATTGTGAGATCAAAAAGTTGAAAAGAAATACATTAGAACTAGGCTTTGAATGTCTTTCTTCTTTATTTCTGTGAATACACAGCATAGTGGTGAAGTTGGTAAGTTGTTAAAAACCTGTTTGTAATGTCTTGTTTGTAAGCTAATTTTATCAGAGGTCTCTGGGTATTATCTTAGTCAAGACAAGAAACCTGTTTGTAATGTCTTGTTTGTAAGCTAATTTTATCAGAGGTCTCTGGGTATTATCTTAGTCAAGACAAGAAACCTGTTTGTAATGTCTTGTTTGCAAACTAATTTTATCAGAGGTCTCTGGGTATTATCACTGGGAGCTATGGAGTTCCATTCTCTGAGTGATACATAGAGTTCTGCTCTGTTGAGAGAAACAAGAGTGCATATTTGGAAACCTGAGTACAATAAGTCAATCCTCTATGCCTTTTCAACCTTTTGTGTGTGCAGTTTAAAGTGAGCCTTCGAAATCTTTATTTCTTAAATCATCACATCACGCCGAAGACGGATGTGTCAGGACATTAACGCAAATAAAACAGTGACACAATGCATTTCCATTCTCTGGACTACATCATGCTGGAAATCTAGTATAACGATGGTCCTGCTACAAGGGAGATGCAGCGGGAGTTTGAGAATGAACACTGAAGAAGAAGAAATCATCACATCAATATTCAGCACATAATTTATGTTGCCCTCCCTCTTAATCCCAATTCACAGACAGGATTCGGCAATGCAACCTGTTATGTCACCACTTGAAAGGTGAACTAGACTACTGGTTCACTATGCTGATCCCTTATGGAAAATCATGTGCTATGATGTCTCATAACTCAATTTACTTTCCTTTTTTTTTAACCCTATTCCATGTTAGTATCTGCTGCATGTACAAGGTAGTGAAAAGTTTTATTCAATGCACTGTAAAAGTGAACATATTTTTTGTACTTTATATATGAACATATTTTACATTTTGTTTCAGTTATTTTCTCCTTGCAGCCGTGAACTCATAAACAATGTTTTACAGCTTAAGGGTAGCTCATGTTTGGAACGTAAGTGTACCTGAAGAAAGTATAGCCATCACCATATCAATATTGTTTAGATTATTAGAAAATGGTAGTGGCAATAATTGTTTGTTGCAGTAATGATGATGATTAATGATACAGTAATGAAAATTAGGGCTGTTACCACAGATCTGTTCTGGTTTTTCAATACCAAGATAATTAGGGTCAATGTGTTTTTTTGGGGGGTGGGTGGGGGGAAGCTCAGTGATACACCATATCCCAACCTTTTTGGGGGGGGGGGGGGGGGGTTCTGAGTATCATCCTAAAGAAACATTTCTTGAGATGAAAACAAAATTCAACTGTGAAACACTCAAAAGGTCATCTCATTTACTTTTTGTCTGTTTTTGCAAAACTATGAAGGACTTTGTTTTACAGTATAGCATACATACTAAAATATTGAGTTCTGGATTTATAACTAACCTCACTCACTTTCCTCTGGTAGTAAAATTTATAACAAAGTCTCATGTTTAGAAATATTTGATTTCACTTGTGACAAAATCTAGACAATTGTACCTTGTCTTTCATCATGTATACAGTCTATGTATCTATGTATCTACTTTGTATCGACAGCCAAAGAAAATCATGATAAAAGTCAAATGCATTACTTTATAAGAATGAATCCCAATTAGCCCACAAGTCTTGTATCATCATTAGTGATGAACAAAGGAATGCCACAACCAGTAGAAATCAAGTGTGAAGATCTGTCTTACCAGCTGGTCATAAAGTGATTTTCGAACAAAACCAGTATCTAGTTTTGAAGTGACTATTTACTGATGTCTTTTTCCATAATAATTCTATGTGGATTCTAAACATCATGTGTCTTTGCTGAGCCAACTTTTCCTGTGCTTTTCATTGGCTGACAAATCAAAGTATATGCAAAGTGGCCAATGATAAGAGGCATCAACCAGGGTATTCTCCAGAGCATGTATGTATTGTGAATGCTAAAGTAGAAAGAGTTAGTTGTTCAGCAGGATGGGAGGCTAACTTTCAACAATTTTATTAACAATATCACAGAAAAAACATCTAGGAGGTTTAACTTGCTAAAGCGACTTGCAAGCACTGACTCAATGATTGTTTCGATATCTCCAAGATCATCATAAACTGTTTCAGTGATTGTTTCGATATTTCCAATATCATCATAAACTGTTTCAGTGATTGTTTCGATATTTCCAATATCATCATAAACTGTTTCAGTGATTGTTTCGATATTTCCAAGATCATCATAAACTGTTTCAGTGATTGTTTCGATATTTCCAATATCATCATAAACTGTTTCAGTGATTGTTTCGATATCTCCAAGATCATCATAATGGCACCAAGTGACTGTTTCATCAATATCTCCAAGATCATCATAATGGCACCAAGTAACTGTTTCATCAATATCTCCAAGATCATCATAAATTGACTCAA
This sequence comes from Meghimatium bilineatum, assembly GCA_034231615.1. Lineage (NCBI taxonomy): Eukaryota > Metazoa > Mollusca > Gastropoda > Stylommatophora > Philomycidae > Meghimatium > Meghimatium bilineatum. The sequence continues at coordinate 50,491,368 of CM067305.1, forward strand.
AGTGATAATAGTGAATAAGTAAATATGTGTTACAAATAGCTACCTCTACTAAAAGAAAGATGATAAAAAATGCTTCCTGGTAATTACCGGTATATATTAATTCAGCGACTGTTTTGACACCTCCAAGATCAACTGGCTCAATACGAAGTATGCTGCTTCAATATGCCTAAGATCATATCAGGTGACAGTTGACCAATTAAATGACTTATAACAGATTCAACAGCAAATTGTTGGTTCTAAGGTGCAGACATCAAAACAGTCGCTGAATTAATATATAATTACCAGGAAGCATTTTTTATCATCTTTCTTTTAGTAGAGTTAGCTATTTGTAACACATATTTACTCAGTGAGAATTTCACGGATGGTAATATGGTTATATAAGCTGATAGTTCTTTTGTGAGGCATGTGAAAAGTTCATGTGCCTTCACAGTGTAGTGTGTAGGGTTTTTCACTATTAGAGAGGAGAGTGGAGCTTTCACTGTAACTATAAGTAGCATGACAATGGAAATTATGGCAGTGACCAGGGCCTTGAACTTGATAGGCACACAGTGTACATTTTGAGTTCTAAATGACTCAGTGAGTATAATCAAGAATATAAAAGTGGGCTGTATTAGGGAACAGTGGCTTGATGCTATGGGGAAATCAAAGTTGGGAGGAGTCATATTTATTTTTGTGCATGGTCATTCAGGTTTTCAAAGCAATGAGAGAACAGATAGATTCGCAGGTTTTGCCACTGTATTGAATGGCAGGGCAATGGATCACACTGACATATTAACCTTTAGGGCCCTGAATTAAAAATTAAGAAACATCCCCTTGGGCCTGAATTCTTTTTTGGAAAATTTGCGTTATTGATGGTGGGTGTTTTGAAAACGTGATAACTTTTTTGTTTTAAACGATATCAAAATAATTTTTGCATATCTAAATAAAGGAGTGGATAGTGAATATAGTCATGTTTTTGTTGTTGTTGTATGTATGATATGACAGTTGTGAGCAAGTTGTGAAGTTGAAAATTCGGGGGGAAAATCGCAAAACGCCATTTTCAAATCGCACATATAACTTCTTGATGACCCTAATACTTGAGCAATGCATGGAATCATTAATAAAATCCTCATAAATACCTATACTTATTGTATATATATATTGTTTTATATCAAAACTAATATAATATGAACTAAAAAAACTAATAAAACATGAAGAAATCGCATATAACGTCCATCCGGTAAACACTAGGTCTATCCCGACATGCAGCGTAATTATTGTCTATGCACACACGTGGCACCCCTGATACATATTATTTTTGTGTTTTTGAACGACTACACAAACATTCTTATCAAATAACAACATATTAAACACAAAAAAAACCAATTAAAACATGTAATGTATAAGAAATCGCATGTAACGTCCGCCCGGTAAACATTAGGTCTAGCCCGACACGCAGCGTAATTATTGTCTAAGCACACACATGGCACCCCTGATACATATTATTTTTGTGTTTTTGAACGACTACACAAACATTCTTATCAAATAACAACATATTAAACATAAAAAACAACAATAAAAACATGTATTCACGATCACTTAGCCATGCCACGCGGTACTCAATTTGATAGTAAAATATGGCTAAAAAATGGCCAACGTCGTTCCAGAAATTCGTTGACAAAACCAGCCGGTTTTCTCTCTTCTTGCAGTCGTAATGAGTAAAGGAATTTGACCTTTAAACTGCGACGTATTCCTAGCTTTGTTTGGCGTGTTTTATACGTCACGGGATCATTACTTTGTGAAGTTCCGTACTCGGGAATCGGGCGATATCCTATGTAGCGGGATTGCGCCTGCAGGCACAATGGAGCTGTGCTCATAGGCGCATTATTGCGACCGCAGAGTCGTAAAGGTTAAACCAATTAAATCTCTTAAAACATGTCATTTAAACTTTTTGAGAGAAGCTTCACGATCAATTGAAATTAATGAAGATGATGATTCCTTTTTCATGTCTAGAATAATGGAGTTGGACTTTAACTGTGGCATGGCAAGAAATGAACATTATTATGGTCAGCAAAGAATGTTTGTTAACCAACAGAAAACTAGAACTGTCAGTCGTCATATAATTTCATATATACTTAACGGAAGATCAGAGCACTTATGGAAGTGTCCTATGTGCAGTGATGATGTTCTCTCAACTAACTAAATAATATTTTTAAAATCATCATCTGTGTTTTATCAATCTGTGAAACCAAAATAAAAGTTATAAAACAGTTATAAAGTACTAATTCAAAAATTTAGATTTAAATCTTTGATATTTTAACCAGAGAAATCAACTGATAAGAATCAGATTTGTGGCAATGGGAAGCTTGATCATGGAGAAGAATGTGATGCTGGTTTCATGGGTCGTTTTATGATGGACACTTGCTGTGACAACTCCTGTCATCTTCGTAGTAATGGTACTTGTAGGTGGGTACTGTATGATTCTTTGGTTATTTGTGAAAGAACTGATTTAATTGCTTTTCTAGTGTGGAACCAAATGGGGTGAGTCTCTTTCAATAGATAGTTAAGAGTATTCTTGCTAATATTTCTTGTAGCTCACTTGTTATATAAATATCTTGTCTCACTTGCCTTGAAGTACAGGTCTTAAACATTGCAATAAAAATAGTAAATAACACTATATGCCATTATACTAATAATGTACTACGTAGAACACACAATTATGAGTTTTACCATTCACAGACTAAAGGACAGACAAAAATATAGATGACAGGATACAAGACAGATTAAATCAACAGTTCAACCATAAGATTTTTCTCAAGATAAATACAGAGAACAAATTATATATATATATATATATATATTATATTTATTTTAAAAACTTTGGATTTTGAAAGGAGTTTCTAGCTCAGTAAGGTTGAGAATCACTGATCTAGATAGGTCGTCATTGTCAATCGCACTTTGTAAAATGATAAGAAGATTCATAATACCCGTTATTTGTTATTGATTTATTATAATAATTTCATCATCAGGTGCCATGCTGGCTGGCGTAGGCGGTCATGGCTCTCCACAGCTCTCTGTCCACAGTATTATGTATCAAAGTCGTTGTCGTTTCCTTGCCGTGCCAGGTTGTCAAACTGTCTAAAATTTTCTCACATTGTCGCCCTCTGTCTCTGTTGCCTTCAGTTTTGCCTGTTGTAACTATGTTCTCTAAACCTGCCTAATATTATTATAATATTATAATAATTTACTTGTTAAAATTACTAATATATTTGTATTTTCAGCCCTGTTAATCATGAATGCTGTTTTAACTGTACAGTTGCCACTGCTGGTACATATTGTAGATCAGACAATGAAATTGACTGTTACAAGACAGCTGTTTGTGAATATCCTTTTAGATGAATGATAGGATGTTGTTGTAATAAGATATTGGATACAGTAAAAACCAATAATGATAAGATGTCGGAGTAAGGTATTATTGGGTACAATAATAACTAATAATGATAAGATGTCGGAGAAAGGTATTATTGGGTACAATAATAACTAATAATGATAAGATGTCGGAGTAAGGTATTATTGGGTACAATAATAACTAATAATGATAAGATGTCGGAGTAAGGTATTATTGGGTACAATAATAACTAATAATGATAAGATGTCGGAGTAAGGTATTATTGGGTACAATAATAACTAATAATGATAAGATGTCGGAGTAAGGTATTATTGGGTACAGTAAAAACCAATAATGATAAGATGTCGGAGTAAGGTATTATTGGGTACAATAATAACTAATAATGATAAGATGTCTATTTATCTATTTGCTAAACACATTGTTGCCTTTCAGTGTCAGGGGTAGAAAAGTTTTCTGGAGATGGCCTATGTGTGTGTCTTCAGAAAACTTAATTTTACTATGAGCTATTGTGTTCTCACTGACGGTTTGCTAATCTTGTCTCAGTGTTGCATCAGGAAATTTCACATGGAAACCCATTATCAATATCTGAAAAATGTCATAATTTGTGTTTGGCAAATCATGATGGAAGAAGGTTAAGAAAACATCATGAAAACTAGCGAAATCATAGAACAAAGTCATTACAGCCAAACTTCATGGTTTGGAAAAATGTTAACATCTGAGCTATTCTTTTCATACACTTGACCTAGTATACCCACTTCAATTACTTTTTGTAATTTGGGTCATTCGAGTGTAAGTACATTATAATGCTACAGTAATTCTACAATATTTTCCCAAGCTAGCCCAACACATTAGTTTTTTGTATTTTTTGCCTTGATTGTGTATTGAATGAAGTAGTCAATATTATGCTTAACCCTCCGTTGTTGCCTCTTACAGTAAGATACGTTGACATCTTATTCCATAATCAGTTCTCAAAGCAGACATTTCTTGAAATTCATGATCATCTAGTGTCAATCAATTTGACACATCATATTAAATTTTTCTTTTGTGATTTTTAGTAAAGAAATACAGTCCCATGATTTTTTGTGTGTGAAATATTTTGAGGTATTTTTTGGAAAAAATTAGTTAGTTTTATTCACGACATCAGAATCAAATCAGATTATTTTAGTTAGTTGTATTCACGACATCAGAATCAAATCAGATTATTTTAGCTGTATTAATTTTCTACTCAATATTTTATGTTCAGTAGATTGTCATTGCTTTCTGAATGATCCAGCAACAAACTGCTTGTAGCTGAGTTGAAACCTGTTACCGTAGGCACTTAGATGTGTTCACTACTTCACAAGCTCAAATCCAAACTTTTAAAAGTAAATAGAAATTATTGAGTATTTTTCTTAACTGCGACACTGGTATCAGTTTGAAGTGCCCTACTGCTGAACGCAAAGCTGATGGTGAAAACTGTCTGGATGAGTAAGTTTTATCATATCACAGTTTTATTGTAGATTATGACCTATTTATCATTCTCATGCATAGATGCTGTCTGAAAAGGGAAGCAAAGTATAACAATACTATGACAGTGCATATAGGTATGGCATATAGGAGGCAACTAAGCAGTGTTGAAGTTGGCTGTCCCATACCATGTCATTTATCTTTTAACTATTGATGGTACTGATAATTATGAAGTAATCCATTTAGCTGTGAGCATGTAGTTCTTGACAGTTCTTTGCTTTTCTACAAAAGCCCAGGTGCTCTTTAGTTGAGCAACCTAGGTGATAACTTAACTCACATAAGGTTTGTTACCTTAAAGGCATGGTTCTGTTAGGGAAATTGATGGGTGCTTGTTTTAGTCCTTGAATAAAGAAAGCCAATGCCCATGTCAAAAGGGTCCCCAGACTCCAGAACATATTCTGCAGACATGCCCACTCTTTGATGACGTGAGAACCAAAATATGGCCTCAAGAGACAGATCTGAAGGTGAAGCTGTGGGGCAACCGTGAGGACCTCCTGCTGACGACTGAATTCATGGAGGCGGCCCACCTTCCTGTATAGACTTATGAGCATAGGAAACTTATCGCAGAAGAAGAAGAAGAATAAAGGAAGGCATTCCAGAACAACTTTCCTAGAATCATCACACCCTGTCAGGAGTGTGGCTTATACCTCTTGGTCAACTAGTTTATCATTTTTTTCTGTCAGTGCTGATTATTTGATAGCAAAAGCAAAAAAGAAGAAGAACAAATTATAAATTTGTTTTGCTCTTATAAACCAACTAATGTGTTTCTGCACAGTTTTTGACATGTAAAAGCTTATTAACCTTTAGAGCCCTGAATTAAATTGAGAAATTTCTCCCCTGGGCCTGGATTCTTTTTGGAAAATTTTCGTTGTTGATGGTGAGTGTTTTGAAAACGCAATAACTTTTTTGTTTTAGAAGATATTTAAATAATTGTTGCACATGTAAATAAAGGAATGAATAGTGAATATAATCGTGTTTTTGTTGTTGTTGTATGTGTGATATGACAGTTGTGAGCAAGTTGTGAAGTTGAAAATTTGGGGGAAAATGGAAAACGCCATTTTCAAAATCGCAAATATATCTTCTTGACGACCCTAATACATGAGCAATGTGTGGCAACATTGGTAAAATCCTCATAAATACCTATACTTATTGTATATGTATTGTTTTATATCCAAACTAATATAATATTAACTAAAAAAACTAATAAAACGTGAAGAAATCGCATATAATGTCCGTCCGGTCAACACTAGGTCTATGCCGACACGCAACGTAATTATTGTCCATGCACACATGTGGCACCCCTGATACATATTATTTTTGTGTTTTTGAATGAATACACAAACATTCTTATCAAATAACAACATATTAAACACAATGAACAACAATTAGAACATGTAGTCACAATCACTTACCCATGCCACGCTGTACTCAATTTGATAGTAAAATACGGCCGAAAATGGCTAAAGTCGCTCTAGAAATATATTGACAAATTCAACCGGCTTTCTCTCTCTTACAATCGTAATGAGTAAAGGAATTTGACCTTGAAACTGTGACATATTCCTAGCTTCGTTTGGCGGGCTTTATACGTCATCTGTTCATTACTTCGTGAAGTTCCGTACTCGGGAATCAGGCGATATCGTATGGTGAGTGACCTCGCCCGCAGGCACAAGGGGGCGTGTCCTACGGGTGCGTGACCTCGCCCTCAGAGTCGTAAAGGTTAACATTGGAAATATATGAATCCTCGTCAAGCATCCTGTGTCTGTTTTAAAAAAATATTATTGGAATGAGGTTATAATTAATTTCATTTTTTTTCTTACAGGGGCAAGTGTTTTTCTGGAAAATGTTTACCATTTTGTGAAGCCAAAGGTCTTATATCCTGTGCTTGTGAAAACCGTAAGCTATTTATACAATTAAAATTATCTACTGTGTTAAATGTACTGCTCTTACCCAGAGGGATATAATAGTTACTAAAAATAAGAGTGAGAAGATAGTTTTGTGGTGTGTACCTGTAGCATCGATACATTATGATCACTCAGCTTGGCACACCCATATCACTGCTGGCAATACTAAATTTGAAAAAGAGAGAACACTGCAGGCAATTTACAAGCGATGGAAGTGGAAAGACAAATCCGAAAACTCTCCTACTCTGGACCCTCTGCACTTCTGTATGCATTGCAGTAGAACTTTCCTGGTACGAATCTGACTCATCGGGCATCTACGAACTCACAAACCCAAACCAAATTAGACAATCACAATATTTTTTTTTTCTACTTGTTCACCACATTTTTTATTTTTTTTTAAGCCATGCTTATCTATGCTTGTGAAGGAAGAACATCATCATCACCAATTGGTTTGTGATGTGTAAAAAGAAATCAGATAGAAATTAAGAAATTTCTCAGCTAGCACGAGATGGGAGATCAGGAGTGAGCAAAATGAAGATTATGAGTTAGCAGTATCTCATATAAATATTCTGAAATATCTCTTGTCGATCTTCATCATCGTTTGGGTGACCCTTTCACCTATTACCAACAATCATGCCTTCTATTACTAGTTTTTTTCATGTTGTTTTGTCTCTTTATATGGTCAACAAACCTCATTTTCTTGTTATAATATTGTTTAGGAGCTGATCCTCTATGACATTTAATGTTAATATGCCTTAATGACATGGAAGAGGGATACTTTAATTTACTACATAAGTGGAAAAATTTGAAGAATTGTACGGTGTCCAATCAAATATTCAATGAAGTCTAAAAAAATTCAGACTGTGAACTGGCTCAGCAAGGCAGATGATGACTGGAATTTTAAGAACATACAAACATTCAGCATGAAAAAAAAACACTAGACACAGTCAGGACAACTCAAAGGAGGAAAAAAAGTGTCTGATATAGTAATGTATGCTAAGGGATAAAAATAAGCTGAATTTGCTGAATATAATTAAATAATGCACACATTTTTATATTGGAAAGACTTAAAATAAAACAACATACTAAGAGAGGAGATAAAACAAGAATATGCGACGAACGTCATCAGAAAACGCAGCTGGACATACATCGGCCACATACTTAGAATGAAGGAAGATAGAATTCCATGACAAGCTTCATGTGGACACCAGACAGGAAAAGAAAACAGGGAAGACCAAAAACAATGCTCAGAAGAACATTTATGAATGAATTAACAGGCATAAATGCACAAGACCTGCAATTCATGGCAACTGATCGACAGGCATGGAGAACTATGACATCCGCCCTATGTGCTAAACTTGGCAAAAGAGGAACTGACTGACTGACACATTTTTATACAATAAGTCACTATTTCTTAATTTAAACCAAAAATGATATATTTTGTTCCTCTTTTATGTATTTAAACCAAAAATGATATATTTTGTTCCTCTTTTATGTTGGCTAAATGTGTAGGTGTTTACAGTTTTTATTTAAAATGAAAGTTTCAGTAAAAGAATGACTATTTTGTTTAGTTGTATCATCATGCCAACGATGCTGCAGAGCAGATAACACTTCCCAGTGTGTGCCTTATGACAACCATCATCCTTTACCAAATGGAAGACCCTGCATAGGTGGATACTGTGAAGGGGTAAGTGTTTAGATTATGATCATAGAGAAGTTTTAGATTAAAATTTATGTATCAATATTGGGGGAACATTAATTATTTAATTTAACTGTGGGAAAGACAAAGTAGTTGAGAAATGTCAAGTTCTAATCTCATATCATCATCATGTGACATATTATTTCCAGAACGTGGTCTTCTTTAAGGATTCTCTAAATACTCCGCGTATTTGATGGGTGAGTTGACCTTCCGCAGCTAGAGACGTTTAAACACTCTGATATATCACTGCACAATTATCATCTTTGATGTCCTCTTTCCCTGTTGCCGTTAACTCTGCTTTCAGCTATTAATCTTGTCATGTTGTTGTGTCTTTATTTATGACCAAAAAAACACAGCTTTCTTGTTAAGATGTTGTTAAGGAGTCAGCCCTCTTCGACATTTATTTTATCTACCCCTGAGATAGAGCTTGTCCCAGAATCTTACTAATGAGTTATTTGTGGTTTTTCTGGCTCCCGTGCACTGAATACGCCTTAACCTTTAGCAAGCCAGATTAAAAAATACAAAACGTCTCCCTGCCACCGGATTCTTTTTTGAAAATTTGTGTTATTGATGGTGACTGTTTTGAAAATGTGATAATTTTTTGGTTGTTAGAGATATTTAAATAATATTTGCACATATATAAAGAATTGAATTATGCATATATTGGTGTAATTTATGTACGTGTGTGTGTGATACCAGACGTATGAGAAAGTGGTAAAGACGTTTTTCACAAAAAACATATATTTTATAACAAATAAAGAGGAAAAAAATAAGTAAAAAAAATAACTTACCTTACATATCGAATTCCTTGGCAACACTGTAAACTAAATCACGCAAATCTGTTGTATTTATGTTCTTTCACTGCAAAATTATCAAAATATAGCCGGGGGAACTGTATAAAACTTGTAGATTTGCAGTAAAATAGTTCTTTGAGCTTAGGCCTAGAGTTATTTTTTCTGCCACTTCAAAATATTCGATATCAAACGTACAAGTCCCCAAACCAACACGGCATTCTGTATATTCACTGCTGTGAAACTAAATAACCTAATAATTCATGATTCAAGCCACGATTCAATGTTATTTTATTCGAAATACGATGAAATAAAGGTCTATAAAACCGATCCACCATCATGGCATCGTACCGGTGTGCAGATGTGGTCAGATTAATTGCTCTTAAACTTTTACGAATAGCTAGCCATTCTCAAAAACGATCATTTCGGAAGTGGGGGATGTACCGGCTTCGATTGCGCATGTCCCCAGCTATGTGCATAGACTGTGGTACGTGTAAATCTCACGATATTCTCGTTGGGTGGGAGAACAGCACGTGCTGCCATTTTGTTTCCCCGTGGCCGGGATTGATATAGGCTTGGTGAAGGTTAACAAGTTTAGGTGTAATACTGTCAATGTCCACTTACAAGAGAAATGTAATGCAATGGCAACACATTATTTGAAGAATTGCTAAAATATAGGTTTCTCTACCTGATATAGCTGATTCTTAAGTCTGTTGAGAAATATACAATTATTTCCATAGTTCTTGTGTAAGCATTTTGATACCAACACTTTCAAATGAAAAGAAATGCATCTATAGATATCTATTTGCAAAAAACCATTCATTTCAGTTTTTATTCTATCAATTCTATAATTGCAGATATCAAATGTTCTTTCATCATTCCATGTTATTATAGATATTGTTTAAAAAAAATTCCAAGCAATTATAAGATTTTCACTATTTTTTTTCTTTAGTGCAAAAGAGTGGGTGGGTATTATTAATCCCTGGGTGGGTATTATTAATCCCCAAAGTATTATTTCATTTCCAGAAAACTTGAACTCTCAGTGGGTGTACAATGAGTGGGTGTACATTGAGTGGGTGTACAATGAGTCGAGAAGAAGCCTTTTATTCAGATGGTGTCTTTGTTACAATGTTATTTCCAAAACAGAGATTATTTTTACTAGGAACACCAACTTGGTCATTGGGACTTACTGCTTGCAGCTATTGTAGATATTAGGAACTTCTATATTCAACAATTCTCAGATTAAAAAATGTTCTTATTTTGTATTAAATAAGAATAATTGAAGGATATTATGTATACAGCATTGCTAGGCAACTATTGTTGAATTGTTAACCCCTGCTAATACATCAAATCACATCGCTAGTACAATGTGGATGACTGGCTTTGTAACCACAGGCAAGTTCAACTGAGTTTTGCTTGTCAGCTGCACCTACTAACCACTCCAACAGCAATATGACATATCTTGTAATAAGTTTATTTGTTTACTTAATATGTTCAGTTGATTCATAACGTAATGTTTATATGGATCAAATTCTCTATTGAGTTTGATTTAAGGTGCTATCTAAAGCTAATATAATATGTGGTAATTTCACAGGCTATATGTAAATCAAGTAAAGCTTCAACAATAGAACGTCTGTTTGATATTTTAGAGGACTTGGATGTAGATACCATTGGTAAGTATTTAAACTATAAGGCATTTTAAAGCTACTTAATCAATAAATCCTTTTGGCACCTTAGGGTGTTTCCATATCCTCTGGTGAACAGGTCACAGACAAGGATTTTCCAATACCAAATACCAAATCTGACAGAATGCTGATGGACTGATACCTTATCTCAATAACAAATCCAACAGAATGCTGAGGGATTGATATCTTATCTCAATACCAAATCCAATAGGATGCTGAAGGATTGATACCTTATTTTTGTACCAAATCCAACAGTATACTGATGGACTGATGTCTTATCTCAGTACCAAAGCGCTACTCATAATTAGAAAATGGAGCATATTTTCCTAGAATTATATTATTTTGTAATTTTATTACATTAACAAATTCCAAAATAGTATAGTGGTTTTCCTATTGTGTGATCATAATTATATTCTTAATGTAAGATCAACATAATTTTGGTGTTTAATGTTGGTTATGCTTAACATGCATTCAACTTGGTTATGGACATTACTCTATTTTATCTAGTGGACCTAAATGTGTACTGAACTCATTGAATTGTTGCTGTTGTAACTATCCCCAGGAATTATGATCAATTAGCTTTTACTTCCCATGTGCAATGGGATGGTTTATACAGGTCTTTATTTTTCAAATTTCAAGATTTTTAGGGCATGTGATGAGAAGAGCAAAAATTAAACATTTAGTAAACACCGGAAAGATCAAGGGGAGAAGAGACAGAGGAAGACAAAGAGAAAAATGTCTGGATTGGTTGTCATTGTGGCACAAAAAAAGATGTCACCAACTGAACTTATTAACAGCATAATAGACAAAGTTGTTGAGAAACATGATCACCAATGCCATTTGGCATGGCATTTGATTTTTTTTCATAACCCAGAAGACCAACTCTCAGTGGTGTGCACCAGAAGACACAACTCTCAGTGGTGTGCACCAGAGGACGTCAACTCTCAATGATATACAGTGCTTTGAGTTATACAGTGGTATAAAGTGCTTTGAGGTGTACAGTGGTATACAGTGCTTTGAGGTGTACAGTTCTTTAATAAATTTAGAAGTCTACTATCCAGAGGGGAGTAAATTATAGGGGTTTTGTGGCTTTTCTATATTTCTGCAAAATCAACCTCAATAAGCATCCACACAATGCTTATGAAGGCGCAGGCACGCTGGGCAGGCCATCTTGTGCGTATGGAGAACTCGCGATTGCCAAAACAAATATATTATGGGGAACTCAAGGCAGGATTTCGAAAAGCTGGTGGACAGAAAAAGCGTTTCAAAGACACGCTCAAGTCATCCTTGAAACATCTTAACATTGACGTAGGCGCTTGGGAGAGCCTCGCTCAGGATAGAACGGCTTGGCGTTACAGCATTAGAACGGGAGCACTAGCGGCAGAAGAATTCAGACAAGAAACTGCAAGACAGAAGCGGACACGTAGAAAAGAAAAAACATCTCAACCTCACACAGATACCTTCTATTGTTGTCAATTCTGTAAAAGAACATTTTGTGCGCGCATTGGACTTGCTAGTCATTTAAAAACGCACTGTTAACTTTATTATTTTATTATTCATTGTTATTATTATTATGGTTGAGTTTTTGGTCATCGTCGATCACGACGGACGAACATCATCATATTTCTGCAACTTGCAGAGTTGGTCTCATGGGATTCAGTTCTCTTTGCCAAGAATCCCCTCTTGTCAGGTGTCCATAGGAACCAAGCTCTGGACCATAGTCACTGGTATACCAGAAGCATCCAGCTATACATTCCCACCATCTAAGGGGCTCTTCAATTATGTAGGGCTAACATGTTTACATAATTCTGGGCTCTCCCAGGGAATTTTCACATCCTGGACAGAGTTGCCTTTCACCACACACACATGTGCCATCTATTGATAGCTGGGGCACAATGTAGACATTGGCAGCGAGGACCTTGTTAAGGATTGGAGCTCATTTGACTACACCAGTATGATGTGCAACACTGTGTCCTCTGAAAGTTCCACCAAAAAGGAAAATGTAATTGTACAGATGAAATGCTGTAAGGCTTCCACAAGAGGAAAGTGTCGATATAATGGTATATCATCTGCTGAGAGTTTAATCATCTGCTGTGTTGCATAATTATAGCCCAATATTTAGACCCTCATACCTTCTGTGAGAACACAGTGAGATAGTAATTCAAAATCTGTATATGAATAGAAACCTTTTTTTTCCTTCAGTAAAGCACTGCTGGAAAAAACAAACATTAATGAGTTTACTTGAATGCACTAGCATAATCTTTTATGAGTATATTGACTCTGTTTATCCTTATATAGTTCATCCTATTTATATATGTTTCAGGTCAATTTTTTCGCAACAATATTGTGGGGTGCGTGATAGTTTTCTCCCTTGTACTGTGGCTACCTTTATGCATCTTGATTTACTGCAAGGTTGGTTGCTTATATTTATTAACCCCTTTGATTAAACATGGTTCTTATTCCCCTACACATAGCAATATTTAGGCCACCGTGCTAGCAGGTAAAACAGAAAACATTTTCATGACCAGGCCTACCCACATTTGTGTTAAACATTGTCTGTGTCCACATATTTTCATTTCTGACAACTACAATGAGACATACATTATACTTATCTCGCAGAGCTATGGGACATATTTGTTTTATTTTATTTCAACCAGGAGTTTCATCTATTAGAATAGTTATAGTGCGTATTTAGGTCTACAGTGTGGGTTTATTTATTTTTATCAAGGGTTGTGCACTTAAAATATTCTTATGTAAGAATGGGATATTTTTCTAATTTTAAACTTTCCTGTGTAAGAAAGATATTCCAGTGTAAGAAAGGCATTCATGTGTAAGAAAGAGATTTTCCTGTGTAAAAAAAGAGATATTCCTGTGTTAGAAAGAGATTTTCTTGTGTAAAAAAAAAGAGATATTCCTGTGCAAGACATAGATTTACCTGGATAAGATATAACCTATAGCAGTTGGATTAAAATTGTACCTATTCTTCCCTGCACCTTGTTTCTGTTTTGACTTCTTCTTCTTCTTCTGCGTTCGTTATCAAACTCCTGCAGATTAGCAGGATGTAGTCCAGAGAACGGAATGCGTTGTGTCATGGTTTACATCATTGCTGCGATATATGCGCCTTTCGGCCTGACACATCCGACTTCAGCATGGCTTTGGGTCACTGACCCTATATGGGATGGGACAGCCAACTCCATCCCATAACCTCCTTAGTCGCCTTTTACGACATGCTTGGAAGGTAAACAGTGTTGCTATTCTTTGCTCCCCCTTCGGGCCCCGGCAACACACAGGCGACTGTTTTGACAATTTGCATTATTTTTGGTGAGTATTTGGAAAACACAATACCCTTTTTGTTTTTAGAGATTTTAATACATAAAAAAAATGTAAATAAAGAACTGAATACCGAATATAATGATATAAGTTATGTTGGTGTTTGTATGATATGAGAACCTGGTGAAAATAAAACATACTTGTCTGATGTGTGGCATTGCTGATAAAATTCTTATATATATCTAGGCCTATTGTATCGTATGTTGTTTCATAGTCAAACTAACATAATATCATCTGTGAAAACAAATAAAACATCTAGATGTCATTTACCTTGTCTGTCAATTCTTCATTACAGGTAGGTCTAGGAATATTTTATTTAGAGATAAAATGTAATTATATTCAATGTAAAAAATAATGCTGCAAAGTGTCTGGGTTTATTCTCCAAAACTAATGTGTTACTAATATCTTCTTTCAAAACAAAAGTAACTCCTAGGAATTCCTTATCATCATAATCATAAAATCCATAAAAGTTTAATAAAAAATGACCCATTTCAACAAATTCCTCTTTCAACACATTTGATGGTTGGTTGGTTGTTTGCTGATCCAGCGGTCCATGGGCTCATGCCCTTTGACCTAATACCATCAAATGGCATTATATTGCTGAGAAGTCTGTGGATTTTCGGCCCACCCTGGGACAGAGCCAGAGAATAAGTATCACACCTCCAGGAAGGTAGGTTTCAACCTATGCACTGCTCCTAGCCACTGTAGCCAAGATAGGGTTCACTGTGCTCATTCCCCGCCACCAATTGACTACTGGTTATGCCAAACTTCTCTATTGCTCTAGGCATGCAACCAAATGTTAAAGTCAAAAGGATTGTCACGTCCTGAGTCACTGTGCCTCTAAGATGGGTCTCAGCCATAGGAAAAAAACAGTGCTGTCAGTTTCCTCCTCCCCAGTGCTGCACAGTACATCTCTGGCTCCCTCCCAACCACAGAGGGTGCATCAATATATTCAAGTAAACATGAAACACATTTCAACAACAAAATAACAGCATAATAAGCATAATTGTATACATGATGTGCCATGAAGCTTCTATAAGAAGATAACCTCAATATAACGGCATGTCATCCACTAAGGTTTTCTGTTGCATGGTTGGTTTTTCTAGTGGGCCATTGGTGAGACCCACAGATGCAACCACATGCGTATCAAATTTTATCAGACGTTTAACAATTAAAATGTGATATTTATGTGTAAGAAAGAGATTTTCATGTACAAGAGATATTCCCGTTGAAGCCTCCTACTTAGAAATGATACAAATGTAATTGTACAGATGAAGTACTGTTGGGTTTTCACAAAAAGGAAAGCCTTACTATATATTTATTTATGTGAGAACTTCAAGACCTCCATATGAAGAGAAAGCATTAACTTTCATGAACAGAGGGAACAACAAAGAAACCTGTCGCAAGGGCCAGAGTTGTGCCCTGATGTTGACGTCTGTTTCGGCAGCATTAGACTCGAAACATCATTGAGTCGAATGGCTGCTGGAACAGAGGGTGGAGCACTTATGGGAATGCTCCACATGCTGTGAGGTCAATTTCTAATCAAGAAGAAGAAGAGAAAGCACATTACTTATATAATTTCATTATGCTCCATAGCACATAATGCTATAATAGGAACTTTCTTTGTTCCTCTATTTGCTATCCCCCTCCCCTTTATTCATAGTATTCCTTGCCAAGATACATTAGTAAGTAAATCTTCCATCTTGCATCTCCATCAAGTTCTTTTGTTCACACTGTTTTCCTTCTGATGTCTAAGGGCAATCTCTGCATGTGTACTCTTCTTCTTCATTCTTCAAGGTCCTGCTGGACCACATGATGTAGTCTGGAGATTAGAATGTAATGTATCATGGTTTACAGCTTGAGTGCAATATCTGTATTTTATGGCCTCATACATCTGACTTCGTCATGACTTTTGGGTAACTATGACCCAAGGGTCATGACATGACAGCCATCCCCATCCTCAAATCCTCCTTAATCTCTTCTTATAACATGTAATGCTGGTTAAAGTGTTACTATTATTTGCTCAGGATAATTCAGTTTCCAGTTGAGGTAAGATTTTTTTAAATGACAAAAAGAAGAAGTAGAGTTCTTTTCATTTTTACAAATGATAGTATTATTGTTGTGCTGTAAGAAATACCATCTTCAACCCATGGCAATAATGGATGACTCACAAGACCAGTTTGAACCAGAAAGTCTTCCACAATATTTACAAGGAATAACATGCTCACTTGTACCAATCATGTGCTGTTGTGTGTCTTCTTAGGCGTTCAGCCCTTGAACTAACTGCTATAATTTTCTCCTGTGTCTTTATACAATTTCTGATCTCCCCCCTCCATGCAACATGATCCATGGAATCCTGTTCCCATGATTCTGCATCAGTGCCTGTACAATAGACTAATTCTTCATAAAGCAGTGATCCTTCACTATTCTGCCATTCTTCAATCCTCCAAGTGTGTCCCAGCCATCGGAGTGCACAGACTGGGCATAGAAATTACTGTTGTATTGCTTGTTCATTTCTATACATCAGTGTTAATTACTTTGACAAATAACTTCTGTATGAACTCAGTCTTAGAAGCAGTTGCTAGAATATATCTGAAAAATAAATGACAGGCAACATGATGTTGACCACAGTATCCCTAACATGCTGGTGGTTACAGAGAAATATTTACTTATCGTATTCCCCATATACTTCAGTGAGTAAAATGAGACATTTTACTAATAAATCCATTTAAGAAAAGGATGATGATGTTTATAGAACATGAGGAAGTACAAGCTTGTCACTTGTGTTTCCTATGCCATGTAATGGAGTGTTAATTTCATTGCCGATTGGTGTTTCTTTGCTATTTTTTATATGGGGAAATTGTCCAGAGCTTTTTGCAAGTTCCATATGACTGTCTTTCTCAATAGGGCTGAAAGTGCAATGCCACATTTCTTCTACTGTGGAGTGGACTTTGTCATGACTTTCTTGCAACATTGAGGCATGCTTCAGGTCAAAGTGATAATTTCATCCCCAGCAGTCTAGGAATCGGTCTTCAGCAGGGTTCACCACAGTAGAGATCATATCATGTAATAACCAACCCAATGCTCAACTTCCTTCATTCATTTTCCTTTTGCGCTGAAGTTAGCGCATAGGGCAGAAGTCAGATCTCTCCAATTCTGTCTGTTCAAAGCTATTCTGTGCAGTTCTTGAATAGTATGAATAGTGGTTGTTTTACTTTCTCTAAGTATTGTTCTTCTGAGTGTTTCTTTTGGTCTACTCCTTGCTCTTATGTCAACTTCCTTAGGGTCACCTATTATGACATTCACTGCAATGTTGCTTTTTCTCTGTGTAAAACACAAAGAAAAAGTGGTAATTTGTAGCACTCTCTATGTAAGAGTACCTCATTTTGTTCATGCATTCTTTTGCATGTCTCACTATTTTCTTTTACATTTTTATGAATTATAAATTTTTTTAAATTCAGGATCGTGGAATGAGGAAAAAAATGGAAGGAAATGAAAATATTGAAATTACCTCAGTAAGTTGTTTTTTAATGTTAATTAAAAATATATCATTAGTTTAATGTCTAGAAATTTTGTTGTTGCGTTTTATGCACTGTTTTTTTATTTATAAAGCTCAATGTTTATTTCAATTTATTTTGTTGTTTCATGTCGTCGATAGAATATTTGTCATTTAGAATTACCAATACTTCTTCATTTTTTGGTGTTACTTTTTATGAAAAGTTTTTCTACTTAAAATAATCTGTTTCAGTCACTATCGTTCTGCTAGTCTTAATCTGTATCCATTCTTATCTGTATCTTATTTTGTCCCTTCCTATCTACATATCATTCTGTGTCTCTTCCTATCTGTTTATTATTGATTGTTCCTTCCTATCCACATCTTATTGTGTATCCCTTCTTATCTGTATCTTATTGTATCCCTTCCTATCTGTGTCTTATTCTGTGTCCAGCTTCTACCACTTGATGTCTCTCATTTACAAATTCTAACATTTGATGTCACTCATTTACAAATTCTAACACTTGATGTCTCTCATTTACAAATTCTAACACTTGATGTCTCTCATTTACAAATTCTAACACTTGATGTCTCTCATTTACAGTTCTAATACTTGATGACTCATTCACAACAGAAAACACAACACTTCACTTACAACTTCTTACACATAATAGCTAAACTCTATACATTATAACATGTGCTGACTTTGAGATACAACATATAACACTTATTAACTCATTTACAGCTTGGTAACTCGGAGTTACAATTAGATATTTGTTTAAATGCTAATATTTCTCTAAGATATTCAGCTGTAAAACTGAATACAACATTGTTATTTTCTATACTATTTTTTGTGTTTGATTTGCTTTTTATTTGTGTATGTTAATGTGATTTCCATATATTTTCTTATTTCTTATGCTTGATGCAAATCATCTTGTCAAAATTATGACCATATTGTACTTTTTAAATCATGTTTCATTAATCTGTTTTTGATACCTTAATAACAAAATGTGTGTATTAATCTCTTTATATTATTTCAGCTGTGTAATACAAGTTTTTGACTGAGTATGTTTTTATAAGATTACTCTCCTTTGTAATTTGTTTGTCTGCACACCCAGTTATTTGCTTCTAAAAATATACCTCAAGTTCTTACTAATTTTAAACTAACATAATGGAGCTTGAAATGGTCTGCATTCAAGATTTCTAATAATATAGCTTGAGTAACTAAAACCAGCCCACTACAAACATGTAACATGTCTGTTGGTGGTTAGAGCATCTTATTGTGGTGCATGTCTTAATGTCAGGATCTTCTCATTGGCAACCGATAGATTTTTTGAAGAACTACAGTAGTTACTTGCTTTTTTTCCCTGTGTCATGTTTATTGTACCCTACACTTTCCAGCAAAGTCAGATGTTAGATGGACTGGTTTTAAGTGACTCACCCTGTATTAAACATATATAAGCATTTATATTGGTTAATAGTAAAACCTCTATTATGCAAGGAATTGCATGATGTAACCTCGTGGTAATCAGTTTTTAAACAAAAAATAGTTGTTCAAATTCTTACATACTTTTTATGCTGGTTATCATATCATGACTGTGAAAATATATATGGCAATTGCAGTACTTTGTCTGGATGTAAAAAAAAGCTCCATATACAATATTACGTATATAAAAGGTTATTATATTTAAAAGTAATGTGTATTAGAAGAATAATTCTATCTCAGGAAAATATGTGTTGGAAGGACAACTCTAGTTAAGTGTTTAAGGGTATAATTTCATCGCCATGCATTTCTAGACTTACGAATTCACTTCATACCAATTTTGTTCTTGATATAAACTTCTACTACTGCCTTCATTCTAAAACTTCTGCTGGTTAGCAGGAAATGGTCCAGAGAACAGAATGTCTTGTGTCATGATTTACAGCTTGGCTGTGCTACCTGCACCTTTCAACCTAACACATCTGACTTCAGCATGGATTATGGGTCACTTTGACCTATAGGATGGAACAGCCAACCCCATCCCGGAAACCTCCTCTTTCAAGATGCATGGCGAGTTAAAGTGTTGCCATTCTGTGCTTCTTTATTTGACCGAGGCAGCTTAGGTAACTTATGTAACCAAAGTGTGTATCATATATGAGCAACTATGGCTTACACCTGATTGTCAGATCTTCTCTGGCTGTCTTGTAATTATATATATGAAGCGGAAGGGGTTGTTTATTTCTAAAACCAATGCCAGGATGAAGAAACATCATAAGCTTGCTTTACTTATGTAAATAGTTTAAGTAGCTTCTGTCATGACATTAGGTCTTTGCTGGGGTTATTGAGATTACAGGTTATTTTTGTGTGTGGCTACATGAACAATTTCTTATTGTTGCCTGTGCTACATTTTCTTTCATCTTGGATCTCATGATAATTTAAAACATTTCTATAAATATTTCAATAATATTATTTAAAATTTGTTTTAAAATGTTGGCTATTAAAAAATCAAAGTGACTTCATAGTACTTTGCTAGATGAGAGGTGCTCAGTGTATTGTAGAAGTGGTCAATATTTACCTGCTGATGGTTCCTGTAATTTGCTGTCATACTCACTCCTTACAGAAGCAATGTTTTGTTTGAAATTTGTGTAGGTGAAGTATATATGCACTCATAATTGTCATGTCATTAAAACAAACAGTTGTGTCTCTGTTATATACATATTCTAGATTAATAACTACCATGATAGTCTCCTGCTTTGATCGGAAGTCTCGTCCGTGTGTTGCCGGGGCCTGAAAGGGGAGCAGAGAATAGCAACACTGTTTACCTTCCATGCATGTCGTAAAAGGCGACTAAGGAGATTATGGGATGGAGTTGGCTGTCCCATCCCATATAGGGTTCAGTGACCCAAAGCCATGTTGAAGTCGGATGTGTCAGGCCGAAAGGCGCATATATCGCAGCAATGTTGTAAACCATGACACAACGCATTCCGTTCTCCAGACTACATCCTGCTAATCTGCAGGAGTTTCAGAACGAACGCAGAAGAAGAAGATCGGAAGTCTTCATAGTCATCTTATGCAGTATTTGAGCATTAACCAATGTTACATTTTTTGGCCATTAGCTACCTATGTTGTTATGTTGACGCCATGTAGATCTATTTTGTGCAAGTTCTTCCCATGTATCGTGGTCTATTTCAAAGGCTTTCAGTGAGTTCTTTAATAAGTCCTTGTAGCGCTTCCTTTGGCTACCTTGAGATCGTATACCCTTCTCTAGCTCCCCATAGAGAAGTATCTTTGGCAGACGATGGTCTGGCATACGCACCAAATGACCTGCCCAACGAATCTGTGTCTGCATCAGGATCGTGTCAATGCTTGGGATACCAGCTCTATCAAGGACAGTGGTATCTGGAATCTTGTCTTGCCATCTGATGTTGATAACTTTTCTGAGACAATTTGTATGAAAATGATTGAGTTTTTTCACATGACGTCTATACACAGTCCATGTTTCACTAGCGTATAGCAGCACTGGAAGTACCACTGCTCTGTAAACTTTCAGCTTAGTCTGTAGGTTAATGCCATTTCTATGCCAAACATTTGCGTACAACAATTGTTAGCTACCTAAATGTGAGATGAAATGCCTGAGAAAAGCTGCAAGAGTGGCCAAACTAGACAAAATGAGAAATTATGAAGTCAGGAGAAGAATTTGTATAAGACCATGCACAGAATACATAGAGAAACAACAAATAAAATGGTTTGGGCATCTTATGAGAATGAACCATACCAACTACCAACAAGAACATATAACATGAGAAGATCCGGATACAAGGCCAGAGGAAGGCCTAGAAAAAAGATGGATAAATAATATTAAGACAACTGATGAAATACTGATTTAATGCAGCCAAGGCTATACATCTGGCCTTTGATAGACAATTAATCCTGTCACCACCCCTAAAGTTAATGGCAGTCATGGATTTTTTGATCATCATCCACCTGACGATAGACAATAGCTACCTAAAGTATCAGGATGTCTTTTTAATTTAAATTGAAATATTACTGATTACTTTTCCGGCCATGGTATTCTTGATCAACTGTTCATTATTTATAAGAATGCTATATTTGCAGTTGTCTGATATTTTCGAAGTTTGTTTAATGTGAATAGTTATGGAACTAATCATTGTACACTGCAGCATCCAATATGTTATCTTTAATTATTAATAATAATAATACCCTACAATCCGTCAATAATGTGCAGGTGCTAATCCTGGAGATATTAGGTAGATCTAATACCCCAATTGAAATACCCCATGTGTCCAGTGACTGGCAGCATCAAGCAAGTCTGAGCCATCTAAACTCAGGTTTCTGGAGTGGGGTCACTAACACCATGCCGGAATGCGCCATTGAGGGAGAGTTTTGGATCAGGAGTAGGGTAGGGTTAGTGGAGGGAAACACGGGGGCAGGAAAGACTCATGTCCGGTAAGACAGCTTTCCTAGGAGAGAATACTCTAAATACAAACAACTACTGCCTTGCAGGTGCCATTGGGAGATGGAAAGGGTATGGGAGACATCCCAGACAGAAAAACACAACCCAGCCTGCCAAAGACAGAGTTTGTTAGTCAGCAATGGCACAGATACTTGGATAAATTAGTGCACACTCGCTATTACAGAATTTGGTCATGCGACAATCAACCCTGTAATCATGGCGTTGCTTGTATCAGCTAAAACCGGGGAGGAGCAGAGCTAGGCCCCTTGCCTCGAAAGGGCCCACCCATGAGACCAGTGCCTCTGCTAATCAAGGGTCAGGGGAAAGCAGAGTAGTGCTACTAACCAAACAAAATGCCTCAGAGGTGCTCAGTGGAATGCGGAAGAAGTGTGAAAGAAAATTCCTGAGGAAAAATAAGATTGAAATAATGTGCATACAAGAAACTCACCTAAAGGACACGCAGAGATTCTTTATTCAGGGTTATGAGTCCTGCCAAGATCGATCCAAAAGAGTAAAAGGAGGAATATTGACATTTGTAAAAACATTAATACCAGCAGTAGAAGTAAACAGATCCGGAGAATAACTTGAAAATATAACAGTGAAATTGCTGCTGCCTGGCGGAGAAACATCAATCACAAACTGCTACAGCCCTCCTGCCACAAAAATAGAACTATGTAAACTAATGGTAGGCCTGACAATATAACATCATCACCGATGCTGAACGCAGAAGAAGAAGAAGAATATCAACCTTGCCATGGCAACCATCGCAACCTTGATGTTAGTTATCAGTTATGAATCAACATAATTGCACTCAGGGCAAAGACATAGGTAATCAGTCACTCCCAGCAGATATCAAAGGGTATGCACGCTGATAGTTCCTGTGACTCTCATGTTTGTTATTATTTATTATCTAGAGCTGCTTAGTTTAAAACTTTTTGGCAACCAACTAATCTGTGTGATTTATAACTGTTGTGTTGTGCTGTAAAGAGTGTTATTGTTTGTTGTGGGGCTGATAACAAGTTTATTTTGTCTGAGGAAAGAAAGAAGAAAGTAATAATTTATAACTATGAACTGTAAGATATCATTAATTTTGAATATTTGGGTGCAAGCATAAACAGTTCCAGGGATTATACTGCAGAAATCTTGAGCAGAATTGCAATAAGGGTAAAAAAACAGATATGTAGGAGTGTTTCTAGAAAATACAAAACACACTGATGATATCAACAAAAACAAACAAGGTTTTGACTAAAAAGTTTTCATTAGAACAAAAACAAGCAAGAAATTAATATCAGAAACAGAGAATCGTGGTGTAATAGAGAAGCAAAGGAAGTTGATAAGGTCAATAAGATGAGAAAGAAAAAAAATGAAGGAAAAAGACAAATTCAGCGGAATTCAAAAGAACGGAAGAGAGAGTAAAAGGCAAAGCAACAGAGTAAGTATAATAAAAGAAAGAATAGTCTATGTAATATCAAAGAAATAAAATAACTTAATGAAATCTGGTGTAATCGAACAGAATGGTAGAAGCACAATAAATGTCGTTAAAAGTGATAATGAATGATGATAGTGAATAACGTTCACAATAACATCACAAGAACAATATTTTATATTGGCCTTAATGTATGTCCTATCCATCTCTGGTGCTGTTTCCTTAATTCTTATTATCTACTAAATGTTCTGAAATTTAAAAAAGTAAAGTTGAACAAGAAAATATTGTAACACTTGATTATAATAATTTACTTACAGTCCAAATTATCCAACCTATAATTATCTTTTCTATACATGCATAAAATATATTTCTGTTTTAATCTTGTATTCGAATCATATCAGATATTCACAGAAAACACAGTCATAAGTTTTACAATTCACAAAACAGGCAAAATAATATTACCAATTGACTACACTGTATACATTTAGTAAGGTTGATACATTTTTAAAAAAAGAAGATAAAAGTGGTTAAATAGGCTGTCCAGAGAGCCCTACAACAAAGAACAAACTACAAATTGTATCTTCTATATTGTGCTATATTCTTTGTTTGTTTGACCTTATCATGTGACAATCAGGACTTGGACTTCTAGTTCAGGGAACACAGAATAGAGTCAATATCTTTTTTTCCAGCTATATCGTAGAGTGACACTATGGAAAGTTGGGAGGATAGGCTGACAACATGTCACTTGTGACACAAATATTTGTCAGTACACATCTTGCCTCAATTTCTTACTTTTGTCTCCTACCAAATGATCCCCATGGATGAAGAGATGCAAGTCAGTGGACATTGCACATTTGTTCTTTTGTGACAGACTCCTAGGTGGCAGGGACTGCTAGATTTGTGAACAATGATTGGCTAGTTAGTCCAGAAGTGAATGATGCTTTATTTGCAAGATTTGATGGTTCTAGGTTACTGACACACTGGAATATTTTCCTGTGAGGATTAATCGTGCATCCATAAAACATAACCATGACTTTGCTGAAACAAACCTCATAAGAGTGTCCCTCAGTTAACGTAACTGAGTACCCATGCTTTTATCAGAAATATTAGGGCTGCCAAGAGCTGCCTGTTCACAGCTAAAGTGATTATTTCATCATCATTATCATCATCTTGATAAATACCTTTTTATTTAGACATTGATTTGTTCTTTGTTATAGCCTCTCTGTGGAACCCGTTGAACTGATTCTATAATTTTTATAATAGAATAATTTAATAATAATTGTAATATTTCAGTGGACAGAAGGTTTAGTTGGTGGTGCTCATCTCCTCTCCAACTATCCGTACAATTTTGTGACATAGATGTGCTTTCTCTCGCAGTCTTCATTGCACTGTACTGATGTTGACACTACATCTTGTTTAAACTTCGTGTGGAGTGATTCAATGACAGTTAACTAAGTCACATATGTTAACATCTACAATTCAAAATAAAGACTTCTAATCTTGAGTATTACATTCACTTTGGTGTTATCTTTGAATCCATCACAGAAAACCTTCGAGATATTATAGAGGTGCATTGGCTTATTATCTAATGCACCATTATTTCACTAAATAACACAGTTCCCTACACCGCAGAAAGGAAACACAGCGTGGAATAAACAGAGGAAGATAATAAAAAAATGGACAGACAACATCAAAGAATGGACAGGACAAGATTTTTTCCTCATTTATCCAAATCTTTGAAGATAGAAATTGCTGGAGGAAACAGTGTGCTGAAGCATCCAATGTGGTACCTCTATGACCCTTACGGATTTATAGATAGATAGATAGATAATTTTTAATACAATTTTATATGGTACATGGTTTTACTGCAGTCTCAAATTCATTCAAATTTTAGACATATACCGGTAATAAAAGAAATATAGTCATTATTTTTTATTATTTTTTTCTGTATGTTCTTTATTTTTTCTTGATAAAGAGCTTTTGATCAAAAAAGTCAATTGAGACTTTTGTAAACTGTGAACTATAATATTTTCATGTAAGTTAGTCTGTTAATTACTCATTACTTTGTGTCTTCAAATAATAACTATTTATAAACATTTGTACTGTAATTCCACCAATTATCTTGTATCATAATCACATTACTGCTTCCATGTGTATGATATAACCACCAATTATCTTGTATCATAATCACATTACTGCTTCCATGTGTATAATATACCAAATATCATAAAATACCAAATATCTACCTTAACTTTTCTTTCTTATGCAGTAAGTGTTTTACTTATCTAAAATATCACCATTATCATCTCTTCTGCTTGCATTCTCAAACTTCTGCAGATTAAAAGGATGTAGTTTATAGAAAGAATTGTTTTGTGCCATGTTTTACAGCTTATATGACTACGAAAGACTACGAAATGAAGACATCAGGGAAAGAATAGGTATAATAACTTGCACAGATTACATAGAAACACAGCAGGTCAATTGGTTTGGCCACATTATGAGAATGCATCACGAAAAGTTGCCCGTACAGGCATATATCCAAATGAGATCAGGGTATAAAACCAGAGGAAGACCACGGAAAAGATTGATAGAAAACGTCAGGGACATCCTGAACAGACACGGTCATAGCACAGCCGAGGTTTAGAACATCTTGCTTTAGAACGCAAGCTTGAGCTCCAACCACCCCTATGCTTAACGGCAGCAAACCACCTGGGGAAAGACAATAGACAATGTGATATATGACCTGACACATCCAACTTCAACATGGCTTCAGAATTACTTTGACCCGCTATGGAATGATTCCAACTCTCTAAATCTCATTATATCTTATGATGCATGATAGATTACTTTGTTGCTGTACTTTGCCTCCTTTTTGAACCGTGGCAACATACTGGTTATCATCATCATCAACCTTTCAACTCACCTGCATCCTTGTTTTTCCTGTTGAAGTTAGTCCTAGCTCTGGAAGCCATGATAGTGTAGTTAAGTCACTTTCCAACTGACCAGCAGACTTTGGTTTTGAGTTCACTTGTTATTCATGTTGAAATAAAAATTATTCTTGTGGTTCACCAAGTCAGAAGAAAGTACTGTATCAGGTTTTCCTGTAATTGCTACTGAAAAAATGTGAAGGAGAGCTGAGTCAGAAAGTTTCTGGTCAACTACTGACTTGGCAGTAGTGCTATGATACTGGTTAATAACTCAGCTTACCATTATCTATTTTTCTAGCTCTTCAATGTGTCTTTTCAATTTTCCTCCTTTCTTTATCAATTTGGGCTCTAGATTATTACCCATCGTGCAATTAATTTTGCTGGATTTATTAATGCGAGTTCTATCAATCTCAAGCACTGTTTTTTCAGCTTCTCTTTTTTGGTGTCTGTTTATTTTTTTTGCCATAAGTTACAATATATCATATGATTTATCTACCAGTATAGGGTGACCATGCAGTGGATACCATCTCACTGTGGAATACTAGAAAAGGAAAAAAGCAGAACAACTGGCTAAGGAAGGTACTGCCAAAAATCAATCAGATGTACCAATCACCTACCATCAGAAAAACATGATCAAGTCAATAAGAAAGCCATAAACACCAACACAAGGTGACTATCACATTATGAACAGATCCAAACAAGTTGTAATTCTATGCCTTAGAACGGGACACAACTAGTTGACTCCACAGTCACATGTACACACAGTTCAAGATTTGCAATGCGGCCATGTGTACACATGGACAGGCAGCACAGAGTGCCAAATGTATACATCAAGAGTGTTCTGAGTATGAAACGCTGAGGCAGACATATTGGCCAAAAGAAACAACACTGAAATCAAAGTTCAATGGGCCACTGTATTAACTACAAAAGACTGTCCGTTTTATTCAGGAGACAGAATTACAGATATAGACATGTTTCAAGTGAACGAAAGAAGAAGAATATGATATATCTATTGTCTTTTCCACAAATGCTGTTGGGCATTGTGAAGGGTTGAAGTTTTCTGTCTTTGGCCATCTTGTTGCGCTTGCCATGGTTACGCTGTGTTTTTTGACAACTGATTGAATCTTCCCATCTTTTCTGTTCTTCTTACTTTGTAGCTGTTCTTTCTGTTTCATCTAGCCTGGATGACTGGTTGTGATGGTTCCATTCACATAAACGTCAGAACTAGTTTATCTATTGTCTCTCTTTATGTTGTTTGCATGATATGGTTTTTACTATCTTTCTGATGTCTTCATTTCTCATTCGGTCTCAGTGATGTTTATAGCTTTTCTCAGGCATTTCATCTCACACTTTTAACCTGCAGCAGCCCAGATAAAAATAACACATTTCCCTCTGGCACCCGGCCATTTTTTATGACTCTGGATTTTCTGCACGTTTGTGTTTTTTTTGCATCATCATCAAGTGCCATACCAAATGGCATTGGAGATCATATCTATGTACATCGATCTCCCATATATGTCATCATCTCCGTTTGTGTTGTCAATCGAAGCCATTTAGTCAAACTGTCCAATATCTTTTCCTTACTATCTTTCTAGTTGTCACTATATTCTCAATGCCTCCGCTTCTCATTATGTGCCCAATAAATGTTGACTGTCTTTTTCTTATATTCTCAATAATGCATATTTTCACATCCATATTGGCATAGCGATTTTATTTATTGAGTGTTTTATTTCAAATTTGGAGACATTAGAGATAAGTGGATGCTGGATATGATTTGGAATGTTATTCGCTTGTGTGTGTCAGTGTTGTGTTGTGTACAACCAAAATCAAGAATGTGAACAAACATACACAATGAACTTAGTGTGTCAAGGTCATGCGTAGGCCTAGCTGTAGAAAATACCAACCCTCAAATTCTTTGCCACAAATGTGAGCATTTATACCACTTTTAAATATTATCATCATCTCCCTCAATCCCCATACATTTATCTACAGTACCTAAAGCAACACTAAAACTTTTATAATTTGTCCCAGTCTGAATCATAATCCATTAAGAATTAGTGAAAAATAACAACACTGAAGTTAGGTCTATGCAGTTTGGCTTGTAAACGTGAAAAGGTCGAATAAATTACGATTGTGTAGTTATATCGCTGCAGAAAATTCAGGAACAATCGATCTAGCACATATTTACAATAAGAGCATGATAGGAAATTATTATGGATGATTGTTGTCCATGACTACAAATGGTTACCTCGATGTAGACATTTGTTGACAGTGGGTTTCTATTGCCAGATTACATTTGTAGACTTCAGATTGCTACAGGTTAATCTTTCTCATTAGTGTTTTTGTCAGTGTCAGGCACTGGTAACATAACATTGAAATAAAGATGGTGTTTTTAATGATCATAAAAAGGATCTCTTAATACAATTTTAATGTACCAGTATTTTGTATATCTTAGTTGTATAATAATAATAATAACATTAAGAATCTTGGCAGTTAATGGAATCAAGAAATAAGTGACTATCATGATACGTGCTTTAGTTCAATCTCATAGATTTCTCTTTGTGATTTGCTCTATTTAAGCATAAGTATATTGTGTTGCTGGGAACTGTGATAGCTCAGTGGTTAATGCACTCACTTCTTTGTAAATTGACCCAAGGCTTTATTTCATATTGTTAAATGACCAATAGCTTATTGTTTGATCTGGCTTAAGGAAATGGGTATCAGGTCTTCTAGGAAAGTGAAGAGGACAGTCGTAATATGCACCGCATTATCCATGAAAAAAAGAAAGAAATTTCACTTTTTGTCATTGACAATAAAAAACAAATAATGCATTCTTCTTTACCTTGTTGTGAAAAACAGAACACTTTACTTTACTACACTGTGTTGCTAGCTTACAGCACAGCTACAATTTTTCAAGTTCTTCTTCAGAGTTCATTCTCAAACTCCTATTGGATTTATTTTGTGGCAGGACAATAGCCATACTAGATTTCCAGCAGGATGTAATCCAGAGAATTGAAATGTGCTGTGTCGCCATTTTATTTGCACCAATAGCCCAACACATCCATCTTCTGCCGAAATTTTCAGTTCAGCAAATCTTTTGTGCAAAATTTGTGGGTTTAATTTTCTACAATATTTGACAGCCAAGCAACCCTCAACCCTTCCTTAGTTGAAGCTACATGCATGAAAGGTTACAGATTTACTATTCTTTGCTTCCTTAATGAGCCAGATAACAGACTTTTGACCATAATAATATTAATGAACCTGACAAGTCTGTCCATGTGATGTGTTCTTTACAGAACATTGTCCTAACTGCCATTCTGTAAGCCTCTTGATTCTGTGCAAGCTGCCCAGCCTCTTCCAGTATCATGTTCAGGAGGTTTTTGCTATTCTGAGTTCATTGTAGTCTTGGTCTGCCTATTGTTCTCTTTCCTAGGACCTTTCCCTCCATAATTAGTCTTTCTAAACCATTGTGTCTCTTTATATGTCCAAAATATGTTAGCTTGTGTTATTTTTAATAGTTTTAAGGAGCTAGTCTTCTTCTATGTTCATGCTCTTATGGACATCTGCATTGGTTCATCTTTCTGTCTATGATATTCTTAGGACCTTTCTAAAACAATTAATTTCAAATGGAGATTACCCGCCGAAGACGGATGTGTCGGGCCAATGGCGCAAATAAAACGGCAGCATAACGCATTTCCATTCTCTGGACTACATCCTTCTGGAAATCTAATAGAACCATGGTCCTGATACAAGATATATCCAGTGGGAGTTTGAGAATGAACGCTGAAGAAGAAGAAGAAATGCAGATTGAATTAACTAATAACAGAGGATTTGGTCAAATGAAGAATTTAAACCATTTAGTGATTAGATAAATGGAAATCTGTGCAGAAGATTATTGTTTATATATTCTTGTTTATCTTAAGAAGTTTTTGAGGATTCGCGCTTACATGCTGTAGATAAAATTGACCCAGAAGTCATGCTGGAATCAGATGTGTCAGGCCAAATGACACAACCGTTACTTGACAAGCTGTAAAGCATGACAGTAGACCTACATTTTGTTTTTTAAACTCCATCATACTGACTAGCAGTAGTTTGAGAACAAATGTAGAAGTACCAGGTTCAGAACCAGCTGCAGGCAATTGGACAGTCAGACTCCTAAAGCAATGGTAAGGTACTAGATATAAATATTGCCTAGAAAGGGATAACAGCCAAACAAATTATACATTTTTAGTTTGAGAATGGATGCAGAAAAAAAACAAGAATTTTATTTAACTCAAAATCTACCAATTTTCAACTTTATAGTTTAGGAAATTTACAGAACAAGAATTGAAGCAGATCAGTGAATACATTAGGCCACCAGTAATCTATGATAACTCCCTGACTTATGTTTTCTAATTTACATTTATTTATTTATTAAGCATAATTTCTTGTGATCTGCCAGTTTAGTTTCCTACATGTATTTTGTATACTAAAGTTTGTGATAAATCTGGCAACCCATGTGCAAATATGCTTTTAACATTAACTCTATTGTTTGTTCCTTATTGCTTGAATGATCTTATACAGTGCAATTTCCTTATCTTTCTATTGCCTGTAATAAATTTTGCTTATATTTCATAATCATGTATATAAAAATAATGTGATTGAGAATGCATGAATTTTAATATGGTCCTTAGTGCCAGATATGATTGCAAAATTGGTGTGAAGGGATGATTTACTTGAGGGAATGTGAAATGATTTTATGTTGCATTGTGCAAATACATTTTTTGCAATGTAAAATGATTTTATGTTAATTACAGAATGATATGTCCACATTTTAAAAGAAACAAACCATACATTATTCAGTGAAACAAACTTTCGCTAAAAACGCATACTATAAAGAATTCATTTGATGTGTGTGCAACGCATTGAGAGTCTCCCCTCCCTTGGATGACTCTTGTGGGGGGGCCTCTCTCAATGCATTACATGCAAATTGAATGATCACTAGCAGACACTGCATGTTTTTATCTTTGCTTCACAGAGGTTGTATGAAATCTAGCCCAATATTTAAAAGTTGAAATATGTGGGCATATCATTCCGTATACAACCTGAAATAATTTTTTGTTGCATTGTATAAACACATTTGTTGCAATGTGATAAAAATTACAAGATGTGGTTTTACATTAAAATGTTAAGGACACTGTGTACAACTAAAATGTATAGAAATAGGTTATTATGAATAAGACCAATCCATGATGAAGATTGTGCTGATGACAATAAGACACATAATTTATTGACTTGTTAGTCACAGTATGTATATGTTTTTGTATGGCATACATTGTGCTGTGGCACATTGTATTAATAGGCAAAAGTGATTCGAAAACAAAAGGCAGAACACTAAAAATAGTCAAATGACTTCGCAGTGTCATACCAAGTGACAAAAAAAAAATAAACCGTGATGTTTTGAGACAGCCAACTCCACCCCCAAAAACCAACATTGTTGTCTCTTACAACGTGCATGGCAGGTAGCAGTGTCACTATTCTTTGCTCTCCTTTTAGGCCTCAGCAACACACAGATGAACCATAAATGGACCAGAAAATATGATTCAACTATCTCAAACAGGAGAAATAAGTAGTTGTTGTCAATATTTCCATTATTTGGAACAGTGCATGTCTTATTGCAGTCGAGTTAGGTAACAGTGAGTTTGGGACTGCTAAAGTCATGTTATCCTAGCCTTTGAGGGAAAGATGCCCCATGAGGAGATGTCTACATGTTTCTTGATTTGAAGAAAACAAAAAGAGATATAGTAGGAGATATCAGATGATTTCTAACAAGATGGAGAGTGCAGCAGAAACAAAACCAAGATGCTATAACTGGGATAATGTAATATTGTTAGATGTTTAACTAATAACTAACAAATAATAAAACCAATGTAACAGAGAAATAACAGAACATAAAGGAACAAGAACCGTAACATGGAAACAAATCCTTGTTCCTTTGTTTACTGTTATTTCTCTTTTATATTAGTTTTATTATTTGTTAGTTACCAACTGGTATTAGTTAAAAAGTAACAATATTGCAATATCCCAGTTATTGCTTCAGGGATAGATAAGACATGGAAAAAATTGAAATGACAAAATAGAGACAGACATAAAGATGGTAAAGGTTTGCTAAAGACCTGTACTCCACAGGGAATATAATGTAGCTTTCTAATGTTTTATATTTGTGTGTTTTGTTCTGATTTTGTGATGTGTATATTGTGTGGTTTGTTCCCCTGATTCTGTGATGTGTGGTGTATATATTTATGTGTTTTGTTATGATTTTGTGATGTGTGCATTTGTTTGGTTTGGTTCCCTGATTTTGTGATATGTCTATGTGTGTATATTTGTGTGGTTTTGCGTCCCTCCTCCCCTTCCCCAAATTTTTTGTGGATGTTCTTCTTCTTCTGCGTTCAGCATCTGTGGTCATGCTATACCGTCAGGCCTGTCGTCAAGACGAAGTCTACTGTCTTCTCCAGGTCAGAGCGGCTGCTCCATAGCTTTTGCCTCAAGTCTGTATCCTCTGGCCAGGTCTGCTGTCTCTGCTCTTTGTATGTTGGGCAGTCCTGAAGTATGTGTTCCGGAGTCTGGGTTCCGGATCCACATGGACATTCATCTGTGTATGAGATCCTTAATCGATAAAGGTGACCCAACAGTCTGCCTGTTCTAAGGCGAAATATTGTGGTCTGTTGATATCTTTGGAGGAGATGTATTGCATCATGTTCGTATTCCCCTTCCATTTCTTTCTTCCACTTTGCTGTGTATGTGTTGCGGATTATTGATTTTTCTTCTCCGTAAGACAGTGGGTGTCTGTGTTGCTCCATTTCGCTTCCTGCCTTTGACAGAGCATCCGCTTTCTCATTTCCCATGATTCCACAGTGTGATGGTATCTACTGAAGGGCAATAGCTGTTGATTTTTGGATCTGTCTTAGCTCATGTCTGATGTTGTGCATAAGGCTTTCGTTTCTGTTGCTCTGGATTGATTCCAGTAGGGATCTGCAATCTGTGAATATGGCTATCTTCTTTGGTCTTGGCAGTCCTGGTTCAGTGAAGGCTTTCATTGCTTGATGGAGTGCAACTGCTTCTGCTCTAAAATTAGAGGAGTATTTCCCGGTTGGAAAAGCTTTTGATATTGTCTTCCCATCTTTGAGTCTTATATAAATTCCACCTCCTCCATTCCTTACTGCTCCTTCTGCCGATCCATCTGTGTAGACATGTGTCCAATCCAGTGTCAATGCTTTTAGTTGAGGTGGCGTTTGGTATTCCTTATTAATTATTCCAGGAACCTGTGTTATTATGGAGACATTCTGGAGACTATTGCCTGGCTCTTCAAAGTCTGTTAGTGTTTCAATTTCATTTGGGAGGTTTGTGAGGATTTCTTTATGTTGTTCATGGATATCTTTGGAGATGTGACAGAAGCTGGTTCTCTTCAACCTGCTTGTGGTTGATCTAGAAATTTGCGTATACATCGGATGGTTTGGCATGCGCTTAATTTTTTCCCTTTGAACAAGCACTCTTTTTTCTCTTCTGTCATCCAGTGGGCGGATGTTTACATGTTTTTCCATTGCATGGATTGGAGTGGTTTTCATCCCTCCAGAGATAAGTCAAAGTCCTGCATTTTGTACTTTAGATAGGTGATCAGTATTTGTTTTTGATGCTGATGCCCAGGCTGTCATTCCATATTCTACTACAGGTCTGACTGTACCCATGTAGACTTTTCGGAGAATATTTCCATTTGCTCCCCAGCTTGTTCCTGCAAGTTTCTTCATCAAGGATAGCCTCCTGTTTGCTTTTTGCTCAGTAGTTATTAGGTGTGGTTTCCATGTGAGTCTCTTGTCTAGTGTGACCCCTAGATATGTAGGGTTCTCCAAATGTGCTAGCTCACTTCCATTTATTTTAAGATTTGCTTTTTCTTGGTGGTTGTAAAGTGAGAAGATGGTTGTCACAGTTTTGAAGAGGTTGATCTGGACTCCCCAGTCAGATGCCCATTCACTTAAGGTGTCAAGTGCTGTCTGCATTCTGTTTTTTGCAGTGGATAGGTTACCTGCCGCACTCCAGGCAGCAAAGTCATCTGCATGAAGGGCCTTTGAAATATGATGTGACAGTTTCTCTCCCATATCATTGATGAATACTAGGAAAAGGGTAGGAGAGATCACTCCTCCTTGAGGTACTCCTTGTTGGAGAGTAACACGTTTGCTTAGTTTACCATCTACTTTTACTCTTGCAGTGCAGTAGCAGAGGAAATCTTTTAACCAGCTAAAAATTCTGCCTTCAATTTTGTTTTGGAGAAGCTTGAAGAGGACTCCCTCTTTCCACACCTTATCGAAGGCCTTACTTAAGTCCATAAAAGTAGCCAGCACTTTTTCCTTCTTTTGGAAAGCATTTTCGATTTCCTGTGCTAGGTATGTAAGCTGGTCTTTGTGGATGTATGTGTGTACATTTGATCTCACTTTCTGATATTTCAAAGCACATATTTCTACATCACATAAGTCACATATCACATCACATATTTTCATTTCACCAGTTATCAAGTAAATTTATGAATTTTTGAAAACTTTTCTTTCAGGATCAAGTTCTTGCCTTGGTGAACATGACAGTAAGGCCATTCTCATCAGCAGTATCAGTCATTGTACAATTAAATGCTCGCAAGATTACATCAGTGTATGTGACTGCATATGCATTGTCAATATAATGAAGTTGTTTGTAGCTAAAAGGGCATTGATAAACAATAAGTGCTGATAAATAGGTAATTGTGAGAACAGGAGAGAAAACAAGTATTTTTACTGTATGCAACATATCAGTCACTATATTTGATGCCACACGTAGTAAGAAGAAGAGGGAGACCTAGAGAAACTCTACGAAGAACCATTAATAGAGAAGGCATGTCAATGAAATAAACAACATGCAAGAATTGAAAGACCTCACAACACAAAGACGGAAATGGAAAGCTATGGTTTCTGCCCTATGCGCCGCTTATGGCCCTGGAGGGACATAACATAACATAGATTAGAAGCATTGGTGATGCCTGGGAATGATTATATTAGCGAAGTTTGCCACGCCCCCTAATAAGATAAAACATCTTTCTTGTTTATTTTAATCAGAAATTCATAAAGACCATTTCAAGTTCTGAAAGTATTTATTTTGAGATTTTATTACTCATGGACACATTTAGCTTCAGTGCAGTTTGTGATTACAATCTTCATAGTGAGGACTATGACAATATCATCAGATGAAACTTGTGGTTTAAGAAGGATTTCATACTCTGAGATTCTAAATCATTTTAGGTGTTGTTCCTATTAGGTCATAGTACTTAAACATGAGTTTTTAAAATTGAATTTGCTAATACCTGGTGTGTGAACATCCTACCTCATATAATGAAACTATAAGTAATCAATAATATTACATCAGTATTGAAAGCAGTGACTTAACCAGTGTAATCCACACCAGAGTGACCAGATACTACACCTTTTTATCAGCTATGTACATACCTCTTAGGCTACACATAGTAGCACTGTTGCCCCCAAGCAAACCTGCATCAACTCGGCATATAATATACTCTAGATTGTAGATGTGGAACAGTACCTGGAGCATGTACTTCATACCTGTCCACTAAACCATAATGCCTGACATCTACTGGTTGTAAGGAGCCACACTAGAAAGTAGACTTTGTGGCATAAATGATGATCTTCAGCAGAAAACAAGTTTTATCCAAGAAATTAATATGGAAGTTTGAGGCAAGAGACCATAAAACACACAGAAGTAAATGGTCCTCAGATTTGTCACATCATGATAATCTCACTATTGTTAACTTCAAATTGTATTGTATTCAATAATCTACTTGCTGCTCCCTTCTCAGATTTGTCACATCATGAACATCTCACTATTGTTAACTTCAAATTGTATTGTATTCAATAATCTACTTGCTGCTCCCTTCTCAGATTTGTCATGTCATGATAATCTCACTATTGTTAACTTCAAATTGTATTGTATTTAATGATTTGCTCGCTCCCTTCTCAGATTTGTCACATCATGAACATCTCACTATTGTTAACTTCAAATTGTATTGTATTCAATAATCTACTTGCTGCTCCCTTCTCAAATTTGTCACATCATGAACATCTCACTGCTAACTAAAAATTGTATTGTATTCAATGATATGCTTGCATTCTTACATTTTTTTTCATATCATATTTATTACCAACATCTTAACAGGCATGTCACCAAATACTCTAGTATACTGGTTTGTGTCTGACCTTTTAGATCTCATAATATAATAGACTATAAACAGACCTCTACACCTACCTCTGCAGCTGCAATCAACGTATCTCATTCTGTGGTTGCATTTATTTCATTTTACTGTCTTCAACACGTAGCACCTTTTTGTGCCAATAATCATGTAAGTCTTCTATAACAGACTTGTACTTGCAGGATGTAGTCCAGAGGACAGAAATGAATTGTGTCACCATTTTATTTGCCCCAATGGCTTGATATATCTGACTTTGGTGGTATATTCCATCTGATGTTGGCTCAAAAGTAGTGAGTAAGTATGTCATAAACCATCTACAATGAGTAGAATAGTAAAAAACTGGGTCTTGTCCAAGGCTCCACCAATGTGTTGCCAGTGTGAATGAGGAACACAGAATTGCAACACTGTGACCTGCCATGCATGTCATAATAGGTGAATGAGGAGGTTTTAGGGGTGTTGTTGGCTGTTCCATTCTGTAGGTCACATTGCTTTGCTAAAAAATCTTTGATGAAATCAGAGGTGTCAGGTCGAAAGACACATATATTGAAGCCAAATTGTAAATCATAGCACAAGATATTCTGTTCTCTGAACTAAATTCTACTAACCAGCAGAAGTTTATGAATAAATACTGAAGAAGTATCAGGTTCAGAACCAGCTGCATGAAATTGGACATTCAGGCCATTTAGAAAGCAATGACAATCTTCCAGTTTCAAGAAAATCACTACAGCTAAAAAATGACAGATTTATTTCTAAGTCCTAAATATGCTACCAGAAATTTAAGTTTGAATTACTTATAGTTGACATTTAGTAACTTTAAATTTCTTAAGTTTGAATTACTGTACTTATAATTGACATGTAGTAACTGTTTTAATTTCTTAAGTTTGAATTACTTAAAGTTGACATGTAGTTACTGTTTAAATTTCTTAAGTTTTAATTACCATACTTATAATTGACATGTAGTAACTGTTTAAATTTCTAAAGTTTGAATTACTTAAAGTTGACATGTAGTACACTGTTTTAATTTCTTAGGTTTGAATTACCGTACTTATAATTGACATGTAGTAACTGTTTTAATTTCTTAAGTTTGAATTACCGTACTTATAATTGACATGTAGTACACTGTTTAAATTTCTTAAGTTTGAATTACTTATAGTTGACATGTAGTACACTGTTTAAATTTCTTAAGTTTGAATTACCGTACTTATAATTGACATGTAGTAATTGTTTTAATTTCTTAAGTTTGAATTACCGTACTTATAATTGACATGTAGTAACTGTTTAAATTTCTTAAGTTTGAATTACCGTACTTATAATTGACATGTAGTAACTGTTTAAATTTCTTAAGTTTGAATTACTGTACTTATAATTGACATGTAGTAACTGTTTAAATTTCTTAAGTTTTAATTACCGTACTTATAATTGACATGTAGTAACTGTTTTAATTTCTTAAGTTTGAATTACTTAAAGTTGACATGTAGTTACTGTTTAAATTTCTTAAGTTTTAATTACCATACTTATAATTGACATGTAGTAACTGTTTAAATTTCTAAAGTTTGAATTACTTAAAGTTGACATGTAGTACACTGTTTTAATTTCTTAAGTTTGAATTAACGTACTTATAATTGACATGTAGTAACTGTTTAAATTTCTTAAGTTTGAATTACCGTACTTATAATTGACATGTAGTAACTGTTTAAATTTCTTAAGTTTGAATTACCGTACTTATAATTGACATGTAGTAACTGTTTAAATTTCTTAAGTTTTAATTACCGTACTTATAATTGACATGTAGTAACTGTTTTAATTTCTTAAGTTTGAATTACTTAAAGTTGACATGTAGTTACTGTTTACATTTCTTAAGTTTGAATTACTTATATTTGACATGTAGTAACTGTTTAAATTTAAAATGACTTCACAGTTCCTTCATTAATAAAGTCATTAGCAATCTCTTCATTCTTAGTTAACCCAAAATCATAATTATATTTTTTCATCCACTAGCATGTGCATATGTTCCTACTGTATAAGTGGTTTACATTATGCACTTCTTGTTCTGAAGGTCATGAGTTTGAGTCATTAGTGAATCAAAGTGATTCAGGAAGTGAAAAACATTTTAAGTTGCTATTTATAAAAAGTGAACATAATTAAGTTTTGTTGCAAATTACTGAATTAAGCAAACAGGAAAATGCACATAAAATTTATGTTCTTACCAAAAGGTCTTTATCAAGAACCCAACATAGCAAGCTACAAAAAAAAACAATACTGTTTATGATCACATCATAAGAATAAATTACAGCAGATAAAAACCTAAAGGAATGAACAATAATTTGTATTAAAAAAATAGATTGGATGGAGTAAAATTAATGGGAAATAGATGGGCTACAACAGGATATCTATATGTAGGAATAAAAGGTGTTAAGACCGAATGACCACATGTACCAAATTTGCTGATATACCAGTTCTAAAATGCATCCAGAGTTCAGCCATCCAAGGAAAATGACTTTATGGCAGCAGTCACCTGAATAATTAATAAACATAGATAGTGTGTGACATTAAAGAACAAATTTGTTAGTCAGGATAGTCTTTTTCCATAGTGCTCCATAGAAAGGATAAGCAAGATCTTAGCTAATATAATCACTGACCCTGATAAACACAGCTTCAACTTTTGTTCATCTCTGCCCTCTATGGAATAATTTGAAGACAAAAAATCCAGACAAGAATGTTTCCATTGATTTTCTAAAATAGTACAAATAATCAAGATTGAATTAATTAGTAGTCTAGTTTAATTTATTGAAATTATGAAATGGAAACTAGACAGGATCTGGTCTAAAAACTAGTAAAATAAATATTTCAAATGTAAATGAAGTTTTTAGACACCGGTAAATATGATAAGATATTTAAAAAAATTATGTAATTCTGGTATATAAGACGTGAAATATTAATATTATAATCTGACAGAAATCCTCTGACGTAGGTCTATTTCTTAATGCAGAAATTTAATAATTTCTTTGAAACTTTTGAGGACAAGACAACTACCGGTAATAATTTATATCTGCACGATTATTTGAATTGATAGATTTAAGTGTGTTTTTAATAGTTTTTATATAAAAAAAACATCATGGTAAGATATCCTAAGGCAACATTTAACAAGATGAAGAACATCCTATGTAATATATCTTTGTTAATTGAGGTGAGAAAGAGAGTTTCTTTGAGTTATACAGAACCAATAATGAAGTATGGTAATAAATCTTGAACAATCAGTAGAATAGTGAAAACTTATAGAGGCAGTAGAGATGTGGTTTTCTAGAATAATGTTGAGGACAACATGGACAGATAAAAAGCATATTGAAGATATTTTGAAATAAGTTATTTCGAAGAGAGAGTAGCTTACCACAATAAAAAATTCCACATTTTTTGGACACAGGAGAAGAGATGAAAGATGGAACACATTGTAACAACTTGCAAGTTGAAGAGCAAGAGGGGTAGGGAAGACCCCGAAAAAGTTGTCTCAAAACCTATCATTTGGTATGAGAGAACATTCGTATCAGAGATTATTGAAAGCACATGAAACCTGACACTGTGGAAAGACATTATAACCAACACCACATGGCATGGACCATAAGAAGAAGCATATTCTAATCAGGACTTAACAATCAACCCAGTATTTGTTAATTAAAGTTTTTTTTAAAAGTAATGTTCACATTCAGTACGTTACATTTTTTTAACTGTCTGGATGTGCAATTGTCTGTGGCTGAAAGTGAACCAGGTACATTAATCAGCGGAAACAAACTCTGTACCTCTCAGCCACAGAGCCAAGCTTGACTAGCACACTAAATAATCACAGTCTGATTTTGAAC
Source organism: Meghimatium bilineatum (assembly GCA_034231615.1). Classification (NCBI taxonomy): domain Eukaryota; kingdom Metazoa; phylum Mollusca; class Gastropoda; order Stylommatophora; family Philomycidae; genus Meghimatium; species Meghimatium bilineatum. Next base: position 50,532,083 of record CM067305.1, read on the forward strand.
CTTGCAAGTAGTAAATTACTAGGATTTTACTCATCATTCAACATGTTAATAAATTTATACCTTACAGTAATCCAAGATCACATTTTCTCTGAAACAGCATTTATTTACCAAATGTCCACAACTTCTAGAGAGCCCATGTAATATGCTAAGTGATGTGTGTTAGTATTTGTAATTTTAAAAATCAAATGCCATAATTTTATATGTAAATCATTCGTGCCTCACTCTCACATATTTTAATGTTTGTTTATGTTCCACTGAAAATGTAATTATGAGTAGTCTGCAGAATTGAGAACTCAAGAGGGCAGTGCTTACAATAATATTTTCATAGTGTCCTTGTTATTGTAAACTTATGTGAAACATTAAGTGAAAATATGTTTGCGCTAACCTCACACCATGTTCGCCTTGCACCATGTATTGCACCTTATTACAATGGTTCATCCATTTTCACCATTTTTATTTGGGACTACTTTTATGAATACCATTGCAGTATGATAATTGTCAATTATCTTAAATATTAAAGTACTTAAAGGTCTAGAAAGTTTTAGAAATGGAAAGTGTGATCCATGAGTAGGAGGCATCTTATTTGGGGATTGATTCAAGACATTATAATGTATACATGCCATTTCCTCAAATTTGTGTCTCATGGGACCAAATCTGAAGATGTCTGAGTGATGAATATTTTAATGTCAACAGGACTGTAGAGGATGTAGTAAGGGTAAGGTTTTAACAACTTAAAAAAATGTCACTCTCATTGTTTATGTGCACAGAGTGTTCCATTTGTGAGCATTTACCTTTTAGGGGGATGCATAGCGCAGTGGTTACCACACTTGGTTTGCATATGAGTGGTCCTGGCTTCATCCCCAGTTGAGGCAGAAATGTTTTTCAGACCACAACTGCTCCTGGGTCGACCCAGCCTTAATTGGGTTTTGGATTAATCTGGAATGTAAAGATTGTGAGGGAGAGTAGATGGTTACCGTCCTCATATAGCAGAGCCACTGAAATGTGATATCACTAACAACTCATATCCTTTACGACATTAATAAATGCTATAGGGGTTAAACTTTACTTTACTACTTTCTAGTTACAGTACATTCTAGTACAGAGGGGATATTAATGCCATTTGCAGAATCAGGATGTTGTCAGATCAGCTGTATTAGAGACTAGGTACTAGACAGAACACAAAACAATGGCCCACTGAGTGGACACAATCACTAATAATACCAATTCCCAAGAAAGGAAATTTGAAAGTGTGTACAAATTACAGAACAATTAGCCTTATAACACACCCCAGTAAAGTGATGCTCAAAATACTACTTAACAGAATAAAACACAAGTCGGAAGAAATAATTGCAGAAGAAGAAGCTGGCTTCAGAGCAAACAGAAGCACCGTTGAACAAATATTTAACATCCGAACACTAATCGAAAAACATATTCAACACCAACGTGATTTATACCACAACTTCATTGACTTTACAAAGGCCTTTGACCGTGTTTGGCATGATGGTCTGTGGCACATACTAAGGAAATTTAATTTTGACACCACAATTATAGACATTATTGAAGCTCTGTACGAAAATGCAAATAGTGCTGTCTTGTCACACAATACAATTGGAGAGTTCTTCAAAACAACTGTGGGAGTTCGACAGGGATGCATAATGTCCCCAGTACTTTTTAACATATACTTAGAGCACATCATACAAGAGACATTGCATGACTACAACACGTCTATATCGATCGGAGGTCGCCCTATTTGCAACTTGCATTTCGCTGATGATATTGATCTTATAGCTGGGTCAGAACAATCATTGCAAGAGTTAACAGCAAAGTTAGAAAAAGTTACCAGCAAGTACGGAATGGAAATCAATTCAGATAAGAGCAAAATTTTGGTAAACAGCAGAGACACAGAAAACCAGACTAATATCATGATGAATGGACACAAGCTTGAAGAGGTGAATACCTTCAAATACCTCGGATCCAGTATATGCAGCGATGGTAAATGCAAAGCAGAACTAAAAATAAGGCTGGAGATGGCTTTAGCGTCATTGTCAAGGCTAACTGTGATTTGGAAAAGCAACATCAGTGTTGGAGTGAAAATCAAACTGTATAGGTCGCTGGTGCTTTCTGTTGTGTTGTATGGTTGTGAGAGTTGGACACTCACTGCGGACATGGAGAGAAGATTACAGGCTTTCGAGTATAAATGCTACAGAAGAATTCTACGAATTTCCTATAGGGAACATAAGACCAATGTGTACGTAAGAAATAAAGTAGAGATGTGTGCAGGTGTCCAGGAGCCATTGATTTCAATAGTGAAACGACGAAAACTAGCATGGTTCGGACATGTATGCAGGCACGATTCCTTGTCAAAAACAATAATGCAGGGAACTGTCGAGGGTGGAAGAAGCAGAGGAGGACAAATAAAGACATGGACAGACAACATCAAGGAATGGACAGGGCTAGATATTTCCACACTCATCCGCATCGCTGAGGATAGAATTCGCTGGAGGACTCTGTGTGCTGAAGCATCCAATGTGGTACCCCTACGACCCTGAAGGGTTATGGGTTTATTGATTGATTGATTGACTAGACAGAATATGTTCATGTGATATTATCATCAGCTATCAGGGAAATCATTTATATTTCAAATAATGAACTTGTCTTCAATGTTGGTAAATGTGTACGGCAAGTTCAAAATGAACTAGTCAAAGACATTGGCAAATAAATTAATGGAAAGTTTCAGGGCATTATTTAAAAATACAGAAAGGTAATAGATGCGATTTGATACTGATTTGTTCAGCTGACACCAGTTCATCTTGCAGCTTCTTGACTCAAGTTACAAGACAAATTTGTGTCATCTGAGTGGACCAGAATTGAATATTGATTACCCCCTCTGATGATGTCATTAAGATATTGAAGTACTCTTTCTTATGAAGCACACTTTAGTCATGTATATGATTGTTAAAAAACCTAACCATATTTTTTTCACATTATCAGTTTATATGTGGCAGGTGGCACCAATATGTATATTAGCACCAGTAGCATATAACTAAGTCAGCATTTTATCAATAATATAATAATTTATCATATTAACAATGTAATATTTTATCTTTATGAACATATAAGAATTCATCAATTTGATGTTATATTTTATGATTTTTTAGAATACAAGAATAGATTATAACATTTAAAGATTGCAATCTTTTGATACTGTAAGAATTTGTAATTTTGATGCTGTATGAATTTATCATTTTTGCATGTGAGATTTTTTAATTTTTATGCTATATGAATTTATCATTTGAATAATGTAAGAATTGTATATGATGGTGTAATAATTATCTGCGTATACTGCCATTCCGTGTTCATATAAATTATGTTTCAACATAGTAGTCATCTTTCAAGTTTGGTAAAAGAAGTGCAATATAAAGGTTAAAATATGAGAATGTTTAGTATGCTAAATACCAAAGCAATTACTTGCATTACTATCATTTATAAACTCATGAACTCCATGTTTTATATATATAATATAAAGTGAGATAAAATAAATGTGTACTCATTATGTTGAATAAAAAAAATTCCACAAAAATAAATAATGCCTTATTTCAAATGTGCGGTACCTTAGTTTACATTCAATGATCTGTATAAAGTATAAATAGAGCATTACATACATGAAACCATTGGCACAAATAATTCATAGGAATCTTCTTCTATAATCATTTGTTAAACATCCCGTCTGATATTGGTCATGTATAGAGCGTTTTCTTTTAGGTAATCTTGGATTCTTCACAACATCACAGGTTTTAGCAACTATGTCATAGCTAATGTTGATTTGGAAAAGCTACAGAACATCACAGGTTTTAGCAACTATGTCATAGCTAATGTTGATTTGGAAAAGCTACACAACATCACAGGTTTTAGCAACTATGTCATAGCTAATGTTGATTTGGAAAAGCTACAGAACATCACAGGTTTTAGCAACTATGTCATAGCTAATGTTGATTTGGAAAAGCTACACAACATCACAGGTTTTAGCAACTATGTCATAGCTAATGTTGATTTGGAAAAGCTACACAACATCACAGGTTTTAGCAACTATGTCATAGCTAATGTTGATTTGGAAAAGCTACACAACATCACAGGTTTTAGCAACTATGTCATAGCTAATGTTGATTTGGAAAAGCTACACAACATCACAGGTTTTTAGCAACTATGTCATAGCTAATGTTGATTTGGAAAAGCTACACAACATCACAGGTTTTTAGCAACTATGTCATAGCTAATGTTGATTTGGAAAAGCTACACAACATCACAGGTTTTAGCAACTATGTCATAGCTAATGTTGATTTGGAAAAGCTACACAACATCACAGGTTTTAGCAACTATGTCATAGCTAATGTTGATTTGGAAAAGCTACACAACATCACAGGTTTTAGCAACTATGTCATAGCTAATGTTGATTTGGAAAAGCTACACAACATCACAGGTTTTAGCAACTATGTCATAGCTAATATTTGATTTGGAAAAGCTACACAACATCACAGGTTTTAGCAACTATGTCATAGCTAATGTTGATTTGGAAAAGCTACACAACATCACAGGTTTTTAGCAACTATGTCATAGCTAATGTTGATTTGGAAAAGCTACACAACATCACAGGTTTTAGCAACTATGTCATAGCTAATGTTGATTTGGAAAAGCTACACAACATCACAGGTTTTAGCAACTATGTCATAGCTAATGTTGATTTGGAAAAGCTACACAACATCACAGGTTTTAGCAACTATGTCATAGCTAATGGTGATTTGGAAAAGCTACACAACATCACAGGTTTTAGCAACTATGTCATAGCTAATGTTGATTTGGAAAAGCTACACAACATCACAGGTTTTATCAACTATGTCATAGCTAATGTTGATTTGGAAAAGCTACATCAGTGTTAGGATGAAAAACAAACTGTATAGCTGGCTAGTGCGTTTTGTTCTGCTGTATGGCTGTGAGAGTTGGACACTCATTGCTAACATGGAGAGACGATTACAGGCTTTCAAATACAAATGTTGCTGACGAATTCTACAAATCTCGTATGGAGAGTATAAGACAAATGTGTACGTAAGAAAAAAATAGTGATGTATGCAGGTTTACAAGAACCATTTCTTTCAATAAAACAATGAAAACTAACATGGTTTAGACACACATGCAGACATGATTCATGGCCAAAAACAATACTGCAAGGAACCGTTGAAGGAGGAGAAGCACAGGAGGACATATAAAGTCATAGACAAACATCAAGGAATGGACTGGACAAGATTTTTCCTCACTCATCTGCATCATTGAAGATAGAAATCATTGGAGGACTTTGTGTGCTGAAGCATAAAATCTGGTACCCCTACGACCTTGATGGATTATGGGTTTATAGATCATCATCATCAAGTTCCATCTCTGCAACGTAGGTTGACTGCAACAGACCTCAAACATCCCCCTGTCTCTTGTTTTGGTGGTGTATTCTGCTAGACTAACCTGTCCATCTCGTGATGTTACTCTCCCACTTGTATTTTTGCCTACCTCTTGCTCGCTTCCCTTCGACTTTATCCTCAAGTAATGTCTTCAACAAGGTATCATGTCTTTTAATGGGTCCCAAAATATTTTATTTGCTTGATCTTTATTTCCGTTAAAAATTATTTCTTTATTTTAAGTGTTATGTTAGAACCGCTTTGTTTGTTTTCTTTTCATGATATTCTCCCTATTCTTCTACTATATATCCACATCTCAGAGTCATCAATTCTGTCTTCTAATTGTTTATTGTCCATGTTTCTGAGCCATAAATTAATATTGAATAGATGTAGCATTTTATAATTTTCATTTTTAACTTGTTTGTAATTTGCTTAGATATTAATAATTTCCTCATGTCCTTGAAAGTACTTTCAGTCATTCCTATTCTCTTTTGTTTCACATCTGTGATTATGTCCAAAATATTGATAGTGTTCTACTAGATGTATATATTTCTCTCCATATATTTTTATGTTTTGCACCTGTTCTTCTGTGACTTTGCTGATTATTATGGTTTTTGTTTTTTGGATATGTATATCCAGTTCATATTCTTTACTTGATTTATTGACTTGATCTATTAGTCTTAGTAGTTCATGTTCACTTTCTGCTAAAAGAACAGTCTCATCTGCATATCTCAGGTTGTTTATTATTTTCCCATTGATCTTCAGTTCTGAATTTTCTTCTATATGTTTAAAGATATTCAAGCAAAATGAGTTAAACAGGTTACTAAAACACTTACCTTGCCTATTAATAAAAATATATTAAAAAAAAAAAAAATTATATATAAAAAAACATACAATAAAACTATTTATATAGACAATTCTCCACGTATCGGCTCAAATTGAACCTTTTTCAAGAGACAAACAACAGAAAACGACAAAATAAAAAACAAAATAAATGACTATATTTCACATTTGCTTTATATAGTCATTTATTTTGTTTTTTATTTTGTCGTTTTCTGTTGTTTGTCTCTTGAAAAAGGTTCAATTTGAGCCGATACGTGGAGAATTGTCCTGTTTAGTTTTATTGTATGTTTTTTATATATAATTTTTTTTTTTTTTTTTAAATATATTTTTATTAATAGGCAAGGTAAGTGTTTTAGTAACCTGTTTAACTCATTTTGCTTTACTATTTGTTCATTAAGTTACTGCGGCACCATCCACTTTGTCGGACACCCTCTGACCATTTGGTTATTTAAAGATATTCTCTGTGTAGATATTAAATAGGCTGGGTGATAAAATGCAGCCTTGTCTTATCCCTCTTCTTATTTCTATGTACGGAGAGTAGCTGTTTTCACACACATTGATCTTGAGTCCTGACATTTCATCTATATTTTTATAGATATTCTCTGTGTAGATATTAAATAGGCTTGGTGATAAAGTACATCCTTGTCCTACCCCTCTTCTTATTTCTTTCTATATATGGTGAATAGCTGTTTTCACATGTTATTGATGCAGTCTGTTTCCAATATATATTTCTAATCAGTCTGATGTCTTTTCCATCTATGCCTATTTCTTGAAGACATTTGATTAATTTTTCATGTTAGACACTGTCAAAGTCTTTTCTGTAATCTATGAAGCAAATAAATTTACAAGAAAATATAGATACTTTTTTGGACTTCTATATATTTAACTATCACTAGTCGGATATTAAGTATAGCTTCTCTGGTTCTGTTGTTTTTCCTAAAACTGAACTGCTCTTCACTGACCTCATTGTCTATCTTGTTTTTAATTCTTTCATGTATTATCTGAGTAGTATTTTGGTTAAATGACTCATTAGACTTATTGTTCTATATTCAGTTACCATCCACATCCCTGGGCTTCTTAGGTAGTGGTATGAATATTGATGATGTCAGGCCTTTAGGTATGTGACCAGTTTCATATATGTCATTGCAAAGTTCCATGATAGGTCATAAAAAAAAGTTCATTAAGAGTTTTTTTAAATTATGTCTGCTGTTATTTTGGCAGAGTCTGCAGGCTTTCCACATTTTATTGTGTTTTCTACTTCTGCTTTCAGTATTTCTGGTCCATTATTGTTGTATATTGTAGGTTTTTTGTTTCGTTGGTCATCAAACTGTTCTGTCACATAATCTACCTATCTTGTTAGTACTTCTGTTTTATCAAATATAGTTTTTATGCTTTTATCTTTAATGCAGTCACCCACTTATATGTGATTTTTCTTATTTGTGATCTGCCGTATTTCCTTATGCATTACTTTTGTCTGCTTGTGTTTCTGTTAACTGAGTCATCTGTGTATATAATTATGTCTTGTAGTTTCAAGTGTAGCTGGGCGAGTTTATGCAATTTATCCTGGACCCTAGTCAGAGTATGTTGGTGAGGAACAGTAGAGGAGGAGGTAAGAGAAATTGTTCTAATTGATGGGAGTTGAAGAAGCTATAAAAACATATAGATCAGTGTTCATCAAAGTCAGATGTGTCAAGGCCAAGGCCGCAAACAAAATAACAACACAATGTATCTCCTTTCTCTAGACTACATCCTGCTTAAAATCTAGTTGAATTATTTTCCTGCTACAAGAGAGAACTGAGGAGTTTGAAAACAAACAAATATATCAGTGTAGAATGAAGGTTGCAGATCTATGTTTCACTGGTAATGAGAAAGTCCAACTATGTAATTCATATACAGTTATTTGGGATGGAATTGGCTGCACCATTTCATATAGGATTAAAGTGACCCAGAAGTTATGCTGAAGTCTGATGTGTCAGGCCAAAAAACACAGATACGCTGTAACATGACGGAATACATTCCATTCTCCACACTTCATCATGCTAATCTGCATGAGTTAGAGAATGACTGAAGAAGATATACAATTTCCCCATAAAAAGTATTAATCTTTATAAATCTAGAACTGACTGCTTCCTTGAAAGTGGAAGTCTGAAAGTGAATGAAGAAGTGCATATTTTCAGAATTAAATCTCACATTTCATACTCAACAGTGTCTGTTTAATTTAACTCAGAACAAACATATATTTTGAATATATTTTACAAATGTTAAAGCTAATTTTCAGGGAAGACTGATGTTGCTACCGCTAGTTCCACTACAAACCAAGCTCTTTGAAGACGTCAACTATCTGACACTGTTTTGTTTGAGCATTTTGAAGTTCACGTTTGAGAGTGAAGAAAGAATATTAAGAATGACATGAATAATTATCCATTGTCTTATTTATAATGTTCTGTTGTATATCAATATTTAGCACACTGCTGAAGTACAATATTGTGGAACTCTGTAAATATTTCCAATGTTTTTGACCATCTTGATTATTTCTGTATTATGAACATTTGTGTTGAAAACAGTTATAGGGCCTGACCTATGTTTTATTTTTCTTGTGATTGTAATAAGATGAGTCTAAATTATAATATGATCTTCAAATGCTATCATAGATAGCTCCTATATTAAACTCAAAAGGGTTCTACTAGCTTTGATTACTGCAGAAATAAACAATGCACAATAATTTTTGTACTATAATATAGACCGTAGGCCTATAATACAATGTAAATGGGGTTTTCTGTAGTGCACAGACATATGCCCATTAGTGTGTTATGTGGTGTGGTGTTTTCATTAGTTTCTAAGTAGGTGTGCAAGCTTGTTGGTGTTAAACCATGAGTGTCAATTCTAGCAAGTGTTTAGGGATTTGGACTATTTAAGGGTTCGTTTTGTTATTATGGGTGTGTTTTCGGATTTAGAGGGATTTAGGTTAGGATTAGGTTATGCCACTAATAGAATAAAGGGTTCATCATCATCAGGTGCCATGCCGGGTGGCGTAGGCGGTCATGGCTCTCCACAGCTCTCTATCCACAGTATTATGTATCAAAGTCGTTGTTGTTTCTTTGCCGTGCCAGGTTGTCAAACTGTCTAATATTTTCTCACGTTGTCGCCCTCTGTCTCTGGTGCCTTCAATCTTGCCTGTTGTGATTATGTTTTCTAAACCTGCCTGTCTCATGAAGTGGCCAAAAAAAGAAGATTGCCTTTTTCTTATATTCTTGATTAAGGTCCGTTTCGCATTTAACTCTTTTAACACCTCTAAATTAGTTTTTCTGGCAGTCCTTGGTATTCTCAGCATTCTTCTGTAGAACCACATCTCTGTTGCCTCCAATCTCCCACTTTCCAGTTTGTTTATTGTCCAAGACTCGCACCCATATGTTAGTATAGGGGTTATATAGCACTGCAGAACTCTCTTTCTCACCTCTAATGACAAGGTCATATTACACAGTATATTTTTCATTTTTCTGAATGTTGTTTTTGCCTGTCCTATTCTGCATCTTATTTCTGTTGAACTTCTTCCATCTGCTGTAATAATTGTACCTAGATATTTGAATTGGTGGACCTGTTTTAATACTATATCATTCACTATGATCTTGCAAGGTGTGTTATTTTCTTTCTTTGAAATAACCATTACTTCAGTTTTCTTGATATTTAGGAAGAGGCCTTTCTCATGCTTTCTGTGACTACTACTTTAATTAAGTTTTGAAGGTCTTCCTCACTTTTTGCAATCAGAACAGTGTCATCCGCATATCTCAAATTATTTATGTTATGTCCTTCCACTGATATTCCTGGGATATCAACTATTGCCCGCAATATGTTTTCACTGTATAGAGAGAACAGGTCTCAATAAAGGGTTACATGAGAAATAAAATTAAAATGGTTATGGTTAGGCTGTATTAGTTGTAGAATGAACTGTTAGGTTAGACTTATGTAGGTGGCTAATATTGGGCAATGTCTTGAAGAATTGTGTTGAAGAAAATGACAAATACAAGCTGTTGAAAATTGGTTATGGCAGACATATTTCTGTCATAATTACATCATTTTTAAAAGTACAAACTATTACTGTCATAGGGCCTATTATTGGCACACAAAATTATATCATATTTAGAGCATGTGTATGTGAAATCATGCTATATTTAAAATAGAGATCTGAGGTATCCAGAACAAGTTGTGTTCTCAAAGGAATCTGAACTCTTTTCATAGTGATATTTAAAAAAAATACTACTTTCTGAACTTGAAGAATATTAGTGTTATTTTTCCTTGTGTGGAAAGTGCAGTGACCATGAATCAATCGTGCACTACGATGATGAAGTAATCCTTTAGCCGTGAGAGCATAGGTCCTATTCAGTTCAGCAACCAAGATGACATCCAATTTCACATAGGATTTGCTGTCTGAAAGACTTGGATGTATTAGGGCCCCTTGTGTTGGGGGGTGTGCATGCATATTTAGATGGGAAGCATTACAGTGTGATAGTATCCTAAGAACAGTATAAATTATGTCCTGCTAGAAGAGCGGGATATACATCTGGACCAACTAGTTCATCATTATTCTGTTCGATCTTTTATTAGGAACAAGCATCACAGCACTGGGGACATTCCCATATATGCTCTGCTTGCTGTTCCGTCGCCATCTAAAAGTGTATAAGCTCAGTGTCCAAGTCAGTTGCTGATAATCCATTCTTCTGATCTTTCCGGAAAGAGAGCACTTTCTCCCATCACTTCTAGTCACTCCCATTTCTACCATTCTCTGAATATGTAAATTGTCTTGTTCGACCTCCTCCCTCCTCATCTTCTTGTAGGGTTCCATGACTGCTCTAATCAATTAAATCCTGTCTCTTCTGAACTCTGTGCCGTTCACCAAGGCTTTACCAGCCAACACATCAGCCCTTTCATTTCCCTGGACCCAAGCATGACATGGACAGTAGATCCATGTAATGCTCGTGCATTGTTGAGAAATGTGACCCATTCTGTTCTGATCATACATTTTTCTATCTTGCGCAGAATACTTTGAGAGTCCGATAGAATCACTGAGTCTGTTGGTGGTTGCGTTGCCAATCAAGTGAGAGCTGCTGTCACATCTTCTATTTCTATTCTCATACTCGATGTTGTAGTGGGGTACGCAGCTGACTTCTCAGCTAATTTCTTGCCATTTTGGTAGGCCACGAAACCCCATTGAAGAAGAGGAAACAATATTACAGGAAAAAAATCCACAAAATACAGTGGACCAAATATATCACCAATATAGCCACCCTGAGAGAAATGAATGTAAAAGAAAACTAGCTAAACAAAATGGTTCTTTCCAGAAAACTAAAATATTTTGGCCATATCAAATGCTATGACAGCCTAGAGAAGACCATAATGGAGGGGATGATGCTAGGGAGACAAACAAGAGGCAGACCAAGAAGAAGATGGACGCAAGATATCAAAGACCACCTGAACATGACAGTAACAGAAGCAGGAAGACTGGCTCAAGATCGGCAGAAGTTTCAAAAGGCTGTGATGACGGCTGCATTCCTGTTCAGGATATGCTACCTGATGATGATGATATTGAAGATTTAAATTATAGGTTTTGCATCTCAGCGTGTGCCAAGTGAATATCACACCTTTTAATCTTCAATTATTGCAAAATGAATCTTACTGTGGGTACATTAAGTTTGTACAAGGTGAATTTACAAAGTGAAAGGCAACAAAAGGTTTAGCGAATAGATAGATAGAACAATGACACAGAACATTTTATCTAATAGCCTTTATCAGGGTAAAAACAAAGGTGTATCTCATTGTTTGTCCTTGATTTTAATCCTGAATTTTTTAAAACATTCTCTGTCATTGTGTTTTGTTTTCATTGTATTTTTACTAAAATTGTATCTATTTCTATTTATACTATAATTTTTCCTATATTACCACAGCCTTTATATTGCCAACTTGTTGGGTTATCTCAGACACTGGTAATTTATCTCTTAATTTCACAGCTTGTCAATATCTTCCACTGTGCCAGTACTATTTAAATTTCTCTTTCTGATGGATGAGCTTTCATTTAAGCTCAGTGTGCTGCTAGTTTACAGCAAAGGTGTTAGGCCAGTTGAAGTATGCAGAGTCCTTCTTCAGTGATCATGTGGCTCGTGAATGATTATACTTTGACCCATTCCCACACAGTTATTTATGCAGGTGTTTGTTAGTGTATAATTGGGGAGACTGGGTTTTTGCTCATCCAGAGCAGGAACCAGGATTTTAATTCTAACACGGAGAGAATGAGGCATCTCTCTGTGCCACTCAATTGCAGCCAAGGGGGGATTTCTGTGCTCTTTTTCTTCTTCCTCATGAATGCATTGGCTCCTGGGATTTGATTCATGTGCATTGTGCTCATTACCTTCCACCAATTATTCATAAGCGTTCTCTTACACTCCAGGCATTTGTTAAGGGTAAATGAATCATCACATATTGACTCGCAGTGCTTTTATAATCAGTGTCAGTAATCAAATAACTGCATCTGTAGGATCAATATAACTCTGTCTCATTTCCAACTACAAAGGACGCATGAACACATAATCTGAAGCAGATAACCTTATTGCGTGCGCACACGTCCAGTTAGTATAACTTGGAAGTGATGTGAGAAGTTGCCAGAAGTGAGCAACTTACAGGAATCAAGTCGGGTCACCAAATGTCTGGATTTGACAAGATAGATCTGGCTTTTGGTATCTAAATTTTGTGCACAGTGGTTTAAAAAAATTAAAAATGTGTTATGTCTTTTGACTCCTATAAAATGTATAGGCCCTAATATATTGAAAGTATAGATGATTTAGAAAATGTACAAAATGTTTGGAGCTATTTTGGGCTGAAACACATAATAGTTCTTCCGAAAGTTACATTAAAAAAAATTATTGCTTGACATAAAAATATAGCTAAACATTTGCACAGCTAAATATTATTAAATTTGGTTTTTACATTGTGTTATTATATTTCTATATATGATATCAAACATGCTCATAAACTTATGAAATAAAATGAAATTCCTGTGTCCTTATTTTTGTTCTCCTTTTCCTGAAGTGTATCCTCCTTTCATAGTGTAAAAATCAACAAGTGTTCTCATTTATTCAAAAACACATGGTCACCCTAAATCGAGAGATGAATGCTAAATTAACCTATTATATGAGTAGCATACTAAAGCCGTGATACTAGTGTGTTTCCACTTGCACATCGGATTTCAGCTTCATTTTTCTATATGATTGGTTTACAACCATATGCCAAAACCTCCTGAGTTGCCTCTTAAAAATTCCTGGTAGCTCAGTATTTCTATTCAAGTAAATACAAGTTTTTACTTCTCAGCTGTCACAGGTGAATGTCAACAATTTTACTTCTCAGCTGGTCACAGGTGAATGTCACCAATTTTACTTCTCAGCTGGTCACAGGTGAATGTCAAAGTTTTTGCTTCTCAGCTGGTCACAAGTGAATGTCTCCAATTTTACTTCTCAGCTGGTCACAAGTGAATGTCACCAATTTTACTTCTCAGCTGGTCACGAGTGAATGTCAAAATTTGTAATTCTCAGCTGGTCACAAATGAATGTCAAAGCTTTTACTTCTCACCTTGTCAGAGGTGAATGTCAAAGTTTTTACTTCTAAGAATCTTCTTCCATTGACCTAGAATATGCTTATGTCAGAAGTTTTGTCTTTTCTATAAACATGACTATTTTGTAACTCACACAGAGGTATGCAGAACCTTTCCTCCAATATTGTCTCTATTCTCCAGTGTGTTTGCCCCAGTATTTTACATTCAGGACACCTTTGAAGCACATGCTCTGCAGTCTGATGTGCCTGTTCACATGACTTGTGTTGCCAATCTTGGACTTTGTATATATGTGACTGTAGATCTACTCGTGTCCTGCTATGAGGTGCAAATGACAACCGAATTCTTAGCTGATCATATGTGAATACAGTATCAGTTTTTACTTTTCTGCTTGCCAGTGTGGCAACCGAGGTCTGGATTTATAGTTCAGGAAGCAAAATATAGTCTTCTTTCCAGGCATACCATAGAAAAATATCTATCAATAGTGTATACATCCTGGAACACACCGATATTCTCTAAACATGACTGCATATCTTTCTCTATATGTTTGTTTCTAATACAGTGAGATGGAGATTGTGAAACCATCTCACTGCATTTAATTTGATTTTGTCTGTTTATTTCATTTGTGGTTTTTTTCTTGATAAACATCTCTGTTGGATTGTAGCGTGGAAAAAAAGTCCTTGTTCTATTTACATTAGTTTTATTATTTGTCAGTTTTAGTTAGACCAGTAGCAATAGTACACTATTCTAGTTATTGCTTATGAGTTTGATTGTTGCCTCAGTGACAACTGAGAAGAAGCTGTGCTTTTATCAGAAAAGCTATGGGCTGTCAAGAACTACCTGCACACAGCTAAGGGGATTATTTCATCATCTACATGTATTACCGGTATGTTGTATGGTTGTGTGAGAACAAAAGACAACACCAGTCAGAATTTTTCCACTCACCCACATAGTTGAAGATAAAAATTGCTGGAAACTCTTGATGCATCCAATGTAGCATCACTACGATCTTAACATGTTATATACATTTTTATACCAGGTTTGCCTTTCTTCTTAACCTGTAGCAGCCCAGCTAAAAATAGCATATATTTCCTCTGATATCCAACCATTTTTTATGACTTTTTGGTTTTTCTGCACGAGTTTGCCTTTTTATTTATTGAGTTATTTATTTCAAATTTGGAGACAATCAATAAACCCGTAACCCTTCAGGGTTGTAGGGGTGCTTTACATTGGATGCTTCAGCACACAGAGTCCTCCAACAAATTCTATCCTCAGTGATGCAATGGAGACAGTAAAGGTAAATGAATGCTGGATATGATTTGGAGGCGTTATTTGCTTGTGTCAGTGTTATGTTGTGTACATTCAAGATTGAGAATGTGGACATGCACACAAAGAACTTACCGCATCAAAGTCATGCCTAGGCATAGCTGAAGAAAACACTCTCCTCAAATTCCTCGTAGTAAATGACTTCAATTATATCACTATTAAATATTATAAACATCTCTCTCAAACAACATACGTTGATCACTGTAACTGAAACACTAAAGCTTTAAAATTCTTTTTTTTTCTGAATCATAATCAGTGAATAGTTAGCGAAAAATGCAGGCACTGAAGTTGGGCTTGTAACCATGAAAGGTTGAATAAATTACAACTGTGTATTTATGTCGCTGCGGAAAAATAAACAATCACTCTAACACACGCTTACTATAAGAGCATATTGGGAAATTAGCATGGACGATTGCTGTTCATGACTACAAATGGCTACCATAATGCAGACATTTATCGACAGTGGGTTTCTATCGCTAGATTAAATTTGTCAACTTCGGATTGCTACAGGTTAAAATGCCTACTTGTTTAACCAAAATGTAGTGAGGTCAGCACATGAAGATGAGTGTTGATAAGTTCTATTTGTTGATCCATTTGAAAACGTGTAGAAGATTGACTTCGTTGTACTTGGGACTTGGGTTACCCCATATGTACTCCATCCCTTTCAATGAGGCAGCACACCATCTGTGAGAGTACACTCATAGCATGTAATCCCCAATCTAAAAAAATCCACTTTGTAAACAAGGTGTCACGAGCAGGATTCAAACTCGTGATCTTTTGAGAACAAAGAATATGGCTTACACCATGGCTGATCGACAATAGAAGACCTATTCTCTGAATTAATTAGGCCTTCATTCATTCCTTTTCTTGATTATTCCCATTGGTCAATATTTATATGCTTAGAATTGCATGCCAAAAATAGCAACTAATGGAAAGTGTAAAAATAATACAAAATGTACAGAATGATGGCCTGCTTACTTTTTGCAGTTAGGGCTTATAGTACCATCGATGGTCATGCTTAAGCACTATTCCAAGGAGATCCTCACTTTATTTAAAAATAACTTTGAAGAGTTTGATACTTCTTCTTCTTCTGCGTTCGTTTTCAAACTCCTGCAGATTAGCAGGATGTAGTCCAGAGAACGGAATGCGCTGTGTTGTTTACAGGATTGCTGCGATATCTGCGCCTTTCGGCCTGACACATCCGACTTCAGCATGGCTTTGGGTCACTGACCCTATATGGGATGGAACAGCCAAATCCATCCCATAACCTCCTTAGTCGCCTTTTATGACATGCGTGGAAGGTAAACAGTGTTGCTATTCTTTGCTCCCCTTTCGGGCCCCGACAGCACACGGGCGGGTTTAATACTTATTTTGTATGTTGATGAACTTGGAACAATATTTTATCTGAAAACGTTTATTCTTAATTAACCAGCATGATTTTTAATGTGATTTGAGACTGAGAATGAAAATATTATGGACGGCTAGTTTACAGAATAGCTGTGATGTTTGCACGTTTCGGACCAATGCATTCAATTTCAACACAATATAGTATGTATATTGACCCACAACAACTTGTCATCTTACTCATTGTATCTTAGGTTCCTAAAAAGATAAAGGATAATTCAGTGATTGTTCCATTATCAATCAAACCTTTGATCCTCATAAGAGTACAGGTGACGAGTTCAATGTGCTCTCATTACCTCGGAAGTAAACCGCACCAAGTCATTTTTGGCGGAAGTAAACAGCACCAAGTCATTTTTGGCGGAAGTAAACAGCACCAAGTCATTTATGGCGGAAGTAAACAGCACCAAGTCATTTTTGGCAGAAGTAAACAGCACCAAGTCATTTTTGGGAAAGCACTAAATTGTAGGTCAACTCATTTAAAACAAAAGATTTCATCATTTATGGAGACTAGTGTTCAATAGTGTGTTGTTTAGTGTGTTAAAAATGTTCTATAATAAAAGGTGTGCATGGTTGTTACACACTGTAGTAAAAATTTAATGCCAGTTCTAGAAAGTAAATACATTTTTTTTTTATTGTTGGGTTCTTTTTTATTTTATTATGGTTGGAGTTCAGGGATGAATACAGGTATGCAGATTTTTAAGGGAAGTTGAGTTTAAAAAAAAATCTGCTCTAGAAGTTAGGATTTAGTAGTTAATTTCAAGATTTGTGCTTGGAATGTCAGACATATTTCTTTAACAACAACACTGTCCTTAAAAAAAATCTCACCAAAATGTATTGAGCACAATCAAGATATTTTTAGCATGAGGGAGATCTGCAGCAATTAGAACACAGTTTACTGGCCATGGATGAATTGTATCCAGGCCACCAGATTCTCTCTGCATGTTGTTCGATTACCTATTATGTATTGTCTTTCTCCAGGTGAATGATAGTTAATAGTATCCAACTTGCCATTAAGCGTACCGGTGGGAACCTCATTTATTGTTTCACGGCCAGAAATGTCACCTTGAGTCCATGTTTGTTCACGGTTATTTTTGAAGTTTTATATCCACGCTTTTCTTGGTATACCTTTGGCTCTATATCCGGATATTATTTTGTTATATGCTTTGATTGGTATTTGGTTTGGGTTCATTCGCATATGTTGTTCCATGGTATGCATTATCACTCTCTCTTATTTCATGTTGTTCTGTCATCCTCTTTTTTTCCTGGAAATTCCATGTCAATGTCTATTTTCTGTCTTCCACCATGTCTCGTCCATCTTCAATTCTTATATATGATTTGTTAGTAAATTTGTAGGACATGTCCTGTTCTCATCCAGGCCTCTTTGTTACTGATTTTATTTTGCCATTAAATGTTGAAAATCTTTTTCAAGTAGTTAATAAATGGTTGTAACAAATGTTGCATTGTCTTTGACATCACCATTATATCAGTCATACAACATGTTTAGTTGAACAATCTAAGTTATGACTCCAGTATACCCATATTTTGTTGCTGCATGTGTTCTCAAACTCCCCACTGGATTCTTTCTTATAGCAGTATAACAGTCCTACTAGATTTCCAGCATGATGAAGTCCAGAGAATGAAAATACATTGTGTCGCCGTTTTATTTGTGCCAATGACCTGATATCGGTGGTGGTAAGTAATTCAGTGTTTTTACTAAATACACTGAACATCTGTAACAATATCACTACTGAGTCAGCCATACAAGAGAACTAGTTACTGTACTACATGCTTGTTACTAACCTCAAACCTCTCCATGGTCAAACTTGCTTGACCATTTTGTTGTTTACGATATCGACATAGCTACAGATGTCCACAACCCAGATATATATTTTGGTATCTGAATCAATAATTTGAGAAGAAAAATGTGTGCGGAAAGAAATTCATCATCTCACCTTCAAATATTAAATTTAGTATTGCGAGGTCTCTAATACTTCTCACCTCTATGGTGGGAAGCATGCAGAAAAGTCAGCCAAAACGGAGCTTAGATATGAATGTTATAACAATATTTATACTTAAAACTTCCTTTTCATGGACAGGACATTAGCCTCATGATACATTTATGTCTTAAGGACTATACATCCTTATGTTTAGGGAGACAAGATAGTGTATTATTAAGTAATTCGTCCGCTGACCAACAAACACCAGGTCTTGAGTGCACTTGTTATTCATGATTTTAAATAAAAATTACTTGCTTGGCTCATTCAGCCACCATGAAGTAGAATACAAATGCTCTTGCACAGGGAAAGTCAATGAATGGTGCCATTGCTACTGAGCAAAAAGCAGTAACAGATAGTCAGGTGGTTTATGGTGAACTACTGACAAGACAACTGTATGGGCAAACCCTGTACCATGGCGCTGGTTCTTAACTTAGCTTACTTTAATTTTATGTTTAACAAACTATGGAAGCCAGGTACTATAGTAACCAAACATTCATATGTTTAACAAACTATGGAAGCCAGGTACTGAAGTAACCAAACATCCATATGTTTAACAAACTATGGAAGCCAGGTACTATAGTAACCAAACATCCATATGTTTAACAAACTATGGAAGCTTGATACTGTAGTAGTCAAACCATATTTGTAACAGATTATGAAATCCTGGTAGGGGTCTTTAGACTCTGTAGTTGATAGAGTTTGCTTTCACCATTATTACGAATCTGATATTAACAAAGTCTTTAGATTCATAATATCATATGCCATTTACAATTTGTTACTCTAGTAATTTCAGATAAAGCTAGTGAGTGTTTTTGAAATGGGGAAAACCATGATCATGTGACTAAGAACAGGAAACTGACAAGGATAGATCTGGTGTTGATATGCTGCAAAAGTGATTTGTTTCAGAACTCTGATAATGCATTCCATTGTTTTGCATAGACAGCTTGTGAGGCTGATGGGCCTGTAGTTGGAGACTGTGTTGCCATCTTTCCTGATTTGAGGAGTGGTAACATTATTATTTCTCTCCAAGCCTGTGAAATATTACCTGTGGTCCAGCTTGCATTGAAGATCTGCAGGTACTTTGCTCATGCTGCAGTTCCTAGGTTTTTAATCATTTCATTGGATACTCCATCAGATCCTGGGGACTTTTTCAATTTCAATTTGGATATTGCATGCTCAAGTTCTTTCATTGTAATTGGTGCCTCCATGACTTCCGGTATAGGTTCGCCGTGTCCAATGTTCTGCTGGTTCTCTCAAACCTCCTGTTGTTTAGGATGCAGTGGTACCTTGGAAAGTGGAATCTTAGGATGCAGTGGTACCTTGAAAGTGAAAATCTTCTGGTATCACAGCAAGCAGGCTTCAGACAGTGCTACTCTACCAAAGATCTGGCAACCTACCTCTCTCAAGAGATTGAAGACGCCTTCCAAGATAAGAAACTGGTACTAGCAGCATGGATAGACCTCAGGAAAGCATTTAACAAGGTTTGCAAAGAAGGACTCTTAATTAAATTTGAAATTGCAGGGTTAGCTCAAGAATGTACAAATGGGTAAAAGCATACCTGCATAATAGAAGAACCAGGGTACATTTGGATGATCGTAAGAGCAAGAAAGTCCTACTTCGTCATGGAGTCCCCCAGGGAGGAGTCCTGTCACTCACACTATTTTTGTTTGTGGAAATGCAGAAAATGTGAAGAATGCAAACACTTGGTGAACGCAGAGACACAAAGGTACAAGCAGAAAAGTTTCAATGCATGCCAAGTCACCCATTGAAGGAAAGATTCTAAACTTTAGTAATGCAGCGACTGAAAAGAAGCAGCTTTATCCACCAAGCTAAACGACTCCATAGACAACTTACAGAAATACCTGAAGTCGACAGCCCCTTAATGTCTGTACCAGAACAAACCCCTTGGAATGAAAGGCATGGAATGCCAATAACATTCAGGCCCATGTGAAAGGAATACTAAGCGAGGATGAACAGAACAGTGTGCAGCGAAGGACTCAGTTTCCTGGTTGAGGAATATCCACAAGAATGTGGGTCAGATTATACACAGATGGGTCAGCACAGAATGCTGTGAAGATTGGAGGTGCAGGTGTATATATAGAATATCCACACGTCTTGAGATACGATCAGAACACCGACAGGGAAATTCTGCAAAAATTATGATGCAGAAATCCAGGCAATTAGGGTAGCAACTAAAAAACTGCTTAACTCCAATCCTGGCCCACAGCCTGTGGTATTACTGACAGATGCAAGGTCAATGCTTCAAGCTCTCCAGTCTGGAAAACTAACAGGCTTGCAAAAACTACTTAATGAACTGTCTTACCAGTATAGGGTAACCCTCTCACTGCCGAAGACCAACCAGATATACCAATCACCTACCATCAGAAAAAACAGATGATCAAGTCAATAAGAAAGCCACAAACACCAACACAAGATGACTATCACATTATGAATAGATCAGAACAAGTTGTAATTCTATGTCTCAGAACAGGACACAACTGACTCTGCAGTCATATATACACAAAGTTCAAGATTGGCAACATGGCCATGTGCACATGTGGGCAGACAGCACAGAGTACCAAGCATATACTTCAAGATTGTTCTGAGTATGAAACGCTGTGGCAGACACACATATTGGCCAGTGGAAACAACACTGGAATCAAAGCTCTATGGGCCACTATATGAACTAAAAAAAAAGACTTGAGTTTTTATTAAGGAGACAATTACAGATACAGACATGTTTCAAGTGAACGAAAGAAGAACTCTCTGAATTTCAAAATCAGTCATTAGCAAAATATATTCATAAAAATGGATAAGAAACAACATAATCTGATGCAGCAGATTTAATTATGATAATGTTTAGCTATTAAATGTATAGAATTCATACACGATAACCATACATCAGCGTTCCATTTTCTGTACTGATGCTACTGTTATGAGGAAACCAAAATTTCAGAATACAATGGGTAAACTTAAATATAACAGAAGCTCTTTGGTAAGATTATTACCAGCATTTAGAACATTCAATTCATCTAACAAGACAAAGAGAAACTGTATTTTTGTCTCCCTTGCTGTCTAAGTGTGTGTGTGTGTGTGTGTATATCTTACTGATAATTATCTTGACCCAAAAAGGAACTGTTACACTGTAATCATAATTTTCTATATTTATAGATCTAGAAATTCATGATAAATCAAATTATGGGTATGTTTAGAATTTAAACTAAAGAATTAAAAGTGACACAATATAGCCATACCTGTCAAATTGTACATATTTTCTGTTTCTCAAGTTTAATTCAATACACCTGCATTTACCTTTCCGTAGTAGTCAAGTCGTTTGCTTTGTGCTCAAGAAGTCTTGTTTACAAAAGGAAATTTGTTTAGAAACCTATGAGGATTATCACTTGAAGCTATGGAGTTATGTGCTATGAATTGTACTCTTTACAGGCGGTAAACGGCTTCATTGAGAGGGACCAGGTGGGGAAACTGGAGCACAAATAGGTCAACTTTTCAACCCTTTTTAATTCAGAATTAAGTGCTAAAATTTAAGGATAAATTTAATTTAGAATTTAAGGGCCGAAATACAGAATAATCTTTCTTGAAGTTGACAGGTATGGCATACATTGTCATTTCCTCTACTTAAAACTGAAATTTATTTCCATACTATGTGGATAATATGAAACCTACGACATATTTTGTTATAAGAAATCCAGAATTTAACGTGCAGTAAAGATAGTCCAACATCTGAAAGAAATGCATAAACACATTAAATATTCTTTACACAAGTAAACACCAATCATAAAGCAGATACATCTTTGACAGCCTCACCTAATACTCATCAACATATACGTGCTTAAAAATTACCATAATAAATGTATTAAATGAAGGTACATACCAAGTAAGAGTTTGGTCAGGAGGTATGTGCATTAGAAAATAATGGTGCATCATTTGATTAAATCTGACTGAAATCTTTGATTTTAAGGCTTATGCTTGCTTTATTGAAATAAAATGTAAATACTAAAGGGAATGAAGGGGAAAAGAGGACACTGTGGCACAAAACTCCCAGAGAAGTATGCAGGCAGTTGTATAGTTTAACACTTTACTGACCAGCATTTCAGAGCACATTTATCTCCCATTTTCATGGATGTTCACAAATTATTAATACATCGACTGATCTGTATTTTAAAATTCATAAAATTAAATTAACACACACTTGTTTTGAAATTTTCTTTCATAATGAATGTTTATGTTCTCTGAATGAATTTTCAAAGCTCCTGAGTTATTTAAGCAAAATCCTACCTGTAATGCTGGACGGTGGATTTACATGACTTTCTATTTATTGCAAAAACTCAACTTCAGACTTTCTGATTATTCAAGAATAATACATAAACGATGCAGAGAGACTGTAATTTATTACTGCTGCCATTTTAGAATTACATAATATCCTAGATGAGCTATTCTCAGTAATACTATTGCAATGGTTGCTGTATTTCTGAAGTACCATAATGATTTTGACGATCGTCAAAGTTGGTCACCAAGCATGTATAACGGAAATATGACTATCACCAAATTTGGTCAAGAAAGTGTTAATGTAGTGAGCTGAATTCTTACAAGTGTAAATGAAGCTTGTATCAGTCAACTTCATTATCCTCACATGAGCTTCTGTGTGATATGATTCTTATCTGTAAGAGACTTAGTACTTAGGGAAACCCTCAATGCATAGATGTTAATTCTATTATGTCATGTTTGCACATGGGGAGAAAAAAGAAATCAAACCAAAAATGTACATTGAAACTAATATTTATGTTAATCACAATTATTTATCAGAAAACTATAGACCTGAATATAGTTTCAGCAAAATGGCTTTTATAGCTGATAACATATAAACCTGTGATTGTGCAACTCTTACTGCATATCTCAACAAATTGTGTGTACTTTTAGCTGACAACAAAGATTTCATGTCAACTCAAAAGGTTGGTGATTGATATGAAAGTGTGAAGGAATATAATCATCACCCTAATTGAAACATATCCCTTATAAGGCATAGCTTATCAAATATTGTTGAATGACTAGGCACTAATATATACTATTCCCCATCGTGGTCAACTTCTTGAAGTGAAGATGGGGCATAGTCCAGCTAACAGAGGTGGAAACTAAGATTGGTCTGGTCACCCCAATATCGAGGAGGACCACAGTCCTGCCTAAACAAGCACAGGTGCTGAAGTTAGAGATACCAGGCAAGGAGGCGTACCAGCAACCAAAGTATCATGCAACCTAGTTATTAAACGAGACTGCATTACAATAAACCAATTAAGGGAGGAGCACTGGCCCGCATAAATAGATATCTACAAAAAGCTGTATGTGAAAACTGAGGAGCTACTAAATACAGCACCATTTATCAAGAAAATCAGAATTGCTGTGTAGATATGTTAAACTGCGAACAAGAAGAATACATTTCATTAACACTGTCAGACCTGAGTGAAATAACTTGATCCACCTTCCATGTGTTGCCATGGCCTGAGAGGGAAGCAAAGAATAACAACACTGTTCCCATGCATGTCGTAGGAGGTAAGTAAGGAGATTTTGGGGTTGAGTTGGCTGTTCCATCCCATATAGGGTCAAAGTGACCCAGAAGCAGTGCTGAATCCATATGTGTCAAGTCGAAAGGTGAAGATATCGCAGTTAAGCTGTTAACACATGGCACAATGCATTCAACTCTCCAGACTACATTCTGCTACCTGCTAATCTACAAGAGTTTAGAATGAATGTAAAAGAAAGTTGATCTATGATGGGCTTCTAATTCTTGCACATTTTGTACAGTAGGAAATATTTGACTGTCTCACCAGCACCTCTACAATGCAGACCATCATTCTGCTTTGAGATATGCTTTATAAGTAAAATTAACTTTGCTACTTTCCAGTTATGTGTCAAATTTCTGTGCATAATTAAAATAAGGTTGTATTTTTGAGAGTAATGTTTTATAAAAACATATTACAAAGATTAAAGAAGATGTGTACACGCAAAACCAATATGGTTAAACTGATGTCATGAAAATTAGTTTTAATTTACAATCCCAACCAAATTACGATTAAGCATCTCCATTGCACAGTTTTTTTAATTTCATACGTAAGGATGCATATCATTTCCAAGTTTACTTGAAAAGTAAGTTGCCATTTTCAATATGCAACTTATATTAAAGTTGCAGAATGAGAAAAGAAAGAATGTTATTCACTTACTTTAATATAACATGGTACATGATGGTGCATGATGACTCAACACAGTTCATTTATGCTGACAATGAGTACCAAAATTTATGAATTTAACAATTTGTTAACTATCAATCCCGAGCATACTATTTTTAGTAATATTATCATTATGGTTGCTGTATCATAGTGTATTCGACTTGTGCCGAAGTTAGTCACCAAGGGTATATACAAGGGTAAATACAACTCTATCAAATATTGTCAGAAAAATGTTAAGAAAAATTCTGAAGCTCCACAATGAAAATAGATTTGATGCTGGCAGTTTCATCTACTGTAAGGGCTTAGCAGATGTGTGGGACTCTTATTGCCGAGATATCAATACTATATCAGTTTTCTGATTTGATTTTATTGAACATGCATATCATTGGCCTAGTATACAATAGTGACTTGAAAACATGATGTTTGGCATTAAATTTACCAGTGCATAAACTGTTCAGTTACAACATTGAGGTGTATAAGTTATGGCTTGTATATATGCAATAGAAGAACACATTTGCTGCTAGCCAATATATAATTTGTATGTACACACATACAAAGTTCCTGTGCCCCAGATTCCCAAATAAGCTATATTTTCTTTTTATTGATTATTAAATGATGTCATGGCCATGTGTACATGCAGCACAGAGTGCCAAACATATACTTCAAGAGTGCTCTGAGTATGAAATGCTGAGGCAAACATATTGGCCAAAGGAATCAACACTGGAATCAAATCTCTATGAACCACTGTGTGAACTACAAAGACTGAGCTTTACTCAGGAGACAGAATTACAGATATAGACTTGTTTCAAGTGAATGAAAGAAGAAGAAATGACGTCATTGCATATTAGACAAATCTATAGATATTTCCCGCCATGTATTGAAGCGTATGCATATTCATAATTTCTGTGGTTGGTTAAAAGCAGTCTTCATTTTGCTTGCTTGTGCCTAGTTCTATTTTTCACACTTATCCCAAAATCTAAAAAAAATCGGCAGTCATTGTATCATTGATTACAGTATCTACATCTATCAGATACTGTAATCTGTCTGGAGCCATGCAACTCTGGCAACAAATCAAAGTTTTCTTACAAAATGGAACCATCTTATGATAATTAAAACCAAATCCTAATGCATAAATGTAGATAACTGCCACACTGAATGAGCGAGCTGATACACTGGCTACAAAGGTGCTGGTGGAACTTTGGATATACAAAAATTATAAATACTGAATGCTATACTTGACTGCTTAATAATGCAGGACACACATTAGATGAATTATCAGTCCTTAGACCTGCAGGATTCTGGATTCAAGTGTGGGATGAGCTGGGAAAAACAAGCATACCTACTCTTCATCACCTGTTGAAAGAGGCCAATAAGTTATTGGTCTGTCCAGAGTGTGATATGTCAATTCTTGAATATTTCATCGTCAGTGATTCAAAGACAATATAGAGAAAAAGAATTTACAGTGCGCTGAAAAGTGTAATAGATTGAATAGGGCTTATTAATTGTAAGACCATGACCTAAGACAACATCTTTTTCAAGGGAACAGAGAGCAGAAACATCAGCTCTAGTGACAATAACGTTCCCCCCCCAACTAAGAATATTCAGATACCCATTTTAGCTGAGTCACAGGAGAATAGACTACCAGGAATTGAACATCATGCGCTGGTGCACAAATCTGGTTCATTGTCATTGAGATCAACCAAAATTAAAGAATGATTATGGTGATATATGGAAATCTTGTACATTTCTTCACGCAAAAAACAAAACATGAAATAGTATAGTTTCACACATCACAAAAAGCACACTGAATCAACTTTTCGAAAGCTTTATCAAACAAAGGACACAAGGCACACATTATTTGATAAGGTTTGTCCTATTATGAAAACATCAAATCAGCCTATTTTTGTGATCTGTAAAACTATATTACTTTGTATTTTTATTTTCCTTTATTGGTATAAGCCTTTGAGATGTGGGTATATAGAAGAATAGGGAGAACATCATGGAAAGAGAAGAAAACAAATAAAGAGGTGCTAAAGACACTTAATATGAAGAAAGAACTACTAAGAGAAATAAAGATCAGGCAAATAAAATACTTTGGACACATTAAAAGACATGACACCCTATTGAAGACCTTACTTGAGGGTAAAGTCAAAGGGAAGCGAGCAAGAGGTAGGCAGAGATACAAGTGGGAGAGTAACATTACACGATGGACAGGTTACAGTCTAGCAGAGTGCACCACCAAGACAAGAGACAGGAGATGGAGATACGTTGCAGCCAACCTTCGTTGCGGAGATGGCACTTGATGATGATGATTGGTATAAAGTTTCACTACAGTTCCACCTATTACACATTTCTGTACCTAGCACTATAAATAATGTATGCATAAGTATATGGGAATATGTTATTTAAATTTATAGGAAGACTACCAAGAAAATAAACTAAAAATTACAATAAACCCCATTTCTGTCAAATTTGTACTATGTCCCAGAAATTTCAAGAACATACATGTCAAATTTTGATTTCCAAATACAAATAATTATGCACTTGGTATCTTCATTATTTTTACATGTTGTGGCATTTCCTCAAAAGCTAACAGTAGCCTCTAAAATAATTAACTAAAAGAAATGTAAAGCCCAGTAAATTACATAAATCAGAAAGAATAAATTCAACAACTTCTTCAGATGACAGACAGCTTAATATTCATGATGTCAACTCAGTCTCACTAGCTCCTGTGACATTAAGCCATGACACCAAATACTGCATTATGGCGACATATGCTTGGTCCATATTCATCATAATCTGCCTTTGTGTGGCAAACTTGATAGAACTCGGGCTGAAATAACAAACCAAATTGTTTAACAAATAATCATGGGTAATAAAACACACACACTTATAAATGCACTTACATGAGGTATCAATCAAGTGCCATGCCGAATGGTGCAGGCGATCATGTTTCTCCACCACTATCTGTCTCTTGTGTTGTCAATAGGCTAGGTTGTTGAACTTCTACCATGCCACAATACTAGTCCATCTAGCAACTTCTCTCTTTGTCTCTTCTCCCCTTGATCTTTCTATTGGTTATTAAGTGTTCAAGCTGTGTTTTCAGCACATGCCCTAGAAACCTTGACTGTCTGCCCCTAATATTTGATATGATTGATCTTTTTACACTAGCATCAATGAGAATATCTGCACTAGTTTTCTTAGCCGTCCATAGTATTTTCATCATTCTTCTCAGAAACCACATCTCTGTAGCCTGCAGTTTGTCATGATAGGTGTGACAATATAAATGCTGAACACAAAAGAGGATAGTCTAATGACAGGCAGATGGACTGCCAACATTGCAGAAATCCTAGTAAATCTAGCAACAACTATTGTGACTCAAGCTTCACACGATGCCTTGCATTTTTAAGGGACAGAGAAGTTATGGTGTAGAGGACTGACTTATTGTACTAAGTTTTACCATATCTAATGTAATTCATCCTCTTTCAACAGAGTAACCTTTCTAGAGCAATCACTCAGAGCATACAACTAGCATAAAGAGGTAATCCCCAGGATCTTTAAAAGAAGTTTTTGTACACAAGATGCTAAAGTAAGGTATCGAAGCACAAGGTATCTTGTGGTCACATGTCCTAACCACTATGTCACAGAGATCTCCATATATGATCACAAATGATGTAAAGCTCCCTTCAAAACCAATTGTTCTATCATTCTGGCAAACATGCAACAGTTCACCTCTGCAATTGTTTGATTTCTATCTCCTTCACAAGATCTATACTACTAAATTATTCTTACTGTTTACTATCAACATTTTACATGCACGAATATATGTTCAGTCAGAGCCTCTAACTACCAAAATAAAACTCCCCATTATGTATATTTTGTTACTCAACCCACAATTGTTTAATAGTTTATATCAATGTTCTCTAAATATCTGTTGAAAAGTGCCCAAGATATGACAGATAAAACATGACCACCTATGGTACTATAAAGTTCTGCAATTTGATGTGGACCTCATTAGACTGTTCCGCACAAAAAATGTAATACTTCATACATAATATTTACTATGAACCTTTTTAAAGTAATTTGTACATGTGGTATTATGGTTGCATAGGCCGTTGTCTAATTTGCATATACTGAGTAATTTGTACATGCAGTATTATGGCTGGATAGGCCGTTGTCTAATCTGCATATACTGAGTAATTTGTACATTAATCTACATATACTGAGTAATGTGTACATTATGGCTGCATACACCGTTGTCTAATCTGCATATACTGAGTAATTTGCACATGTGGTATTATGACTGCATAGGCCGTTGTCTAATTTGCATATATAGAGTAATTTGTACATGCAGTATTATGGCTGCATACACCGGTCTAATCTGTATATACATCATCATCAAATGCCATCTCTGCAACGAAGGCTGGCTGCGCAACAGACCTCCAACATCCCATCTCTTTGGTAGTGCACTCTGCTAGACTGTAATCTGTCCATCTTGTGATATTACTCTCCCACTTGTATCTTTGCCTACCTTTTGCTCGTTTCTCTTCAACTTTACCCTCAAATAGGTCTTCAACACTATCAATACGTCTTTTAATGACCAAAATATTTTATTTGCCTGATCTTTATTTCCCTTAATAATTCTTTCTTCATATTAAGTGTTGTTAGAACCTTTTTGTTTAAAAAAATATATCTTTCCATGATGTTCTCCCTATTCTTCTATATACCCACATCTTAAAGGCATCAATTCTGTCTTCAAATTGTTTATTTAGTGTCCACGCTTCTGAGCCATACATTAATATAGAATAGATGTAGCATGTTATAATACTCTTTTAACTTTGTAATTTGTTTAGAAGATAATAATTTCCTCATGTCATTGAATGCACTTTTAGCCATTCCTATTCTCCTTTTAACTTCTGTTTCACATCTGCCGTCATTTGTGATTAGGTGTCAAAGATATTGATAGTGTTCTACTTGTAGTTTCTCTCCATGCACTTTTATGTTTAGCACCTGTTCTTCTGTGACTGCTGACTATCATGGTTTTGGTTTTTTTGAATACACAGACATCTTTAGAAATAATATAGGGGTGACCACTAATAATACCACTCTATTCAAAGCTCTTTGGGAACACCGAATACACACTCAAAAGTCAGTGTTCTTTGCAAAACATTTGAATGGTCATCTGAAAGTATATGCAGTGTACAATAATTTCTATCTCAGACACTGCAAAGTAATTCCTTGTATTATTAATATTCTTCCAATATTAGTCACAACAAGTATGATGAACGGGAATTTCTGTGGTTAAATAATTTTTAATGGAGTTCAAGAGGGTGTCAGTTTGATCCCAGATTCATATCTTCGTTACAAGTGCATTTTTTAGGATATTCATGTGGATTATTACTTGAAGTTTGTTGCGTGCTATGAGTGGTACTCTTGGTAGGAGGTGTGCTGCTTCAATTGAGAGGGGCAGAGTAGATGTGGGGGAAACACGAGTACAATAAAGCCAAAACCTCTACATCCCTTGAGTCTTTTTCTAATGAAACATAAATGATACAAAGGAGACAAGTGTAGATAGTTACAAAATAAACATTACTTACTGTTGATGCTAGCATGGAGCCTCCAAACCAAACGGCATACCTCTGCATATGATGTGTTATCACAGAGACATCAATAGGCTTAGGCTGAAGATAGTATCATTAAAATTTGTCAAGGTCATATACATTTGTATGATTATAACTGGCATTGTCAATATTGGCATAGTCTAAAATTGTAGTCACCATAGTCTATCCAGATATATATGCACAACAAAAAAAAACACCACCAACTGAAGTCACAAAATTATAGCAATTAACACTTTACTCACCAGCGAATCAGAGCAGACTTGTCCGCTATTACCAAGGGTGTACACAAAATTTTATACATTGATATTGCCGTCTTTAAAAATTTGTATAAAATCGATCTAGCGCAAGAAAGCCGTGAAACTTTCTATGCGTTGTAATGACTGTTTGCACTTTCTGAATGAATTTGAAAGCTCCAGAGTAATTTTAAGTGCAAAATGCTACTTATCATAATACTAGGCCTAAATTTACATTAATTTCTATATATCACAATATTTCCTTCGAAATCTCCAATATTTCTTGATAAAAACTCATTTACGATGTCGATATCGTTATTCTCGACGTGCCGCCATTTTTTCAAAACATAATTTCCCGGAAACACTATTTTTAGCACATTGTTGCAATGGGTATTCCCATTTTTCTGATCTATCATAGCACATTCGAATAGCGCCGAACTTGGTCAGCAAGGTTCTGTAACGGAAATTCTACTAGCGTCGAAATTGGTCAGGAAAGTGTTACGTGAATGTATTGGGCTTTACAATCTTTCTTATATGGTAGATGAGTCAGTGAGTTAAGTCTTGTCATCAGACTCACTAGAACTAGCATGAGGTTCAAAGAGAGCTGTACATTATGCTTAGACTATAATTATATGGTGCACTTTCAGATAAAAATCTTACAAAAGGGCATTGATATGAATGTCTTAGATTAACCCATTAGATGCTACTTATTCTCAGTAACCAATCCCAGATGTGCTAAATTCTTTCCCCAATGACTTTTCCCATGTGCTGAATTCTTTTCTTGTCCTACAAAAATAAGAGTGTCCATAGTAGTGGATTTTTATTCACCACAAAAGATATGCCATATTGATGGGATGTTTCACGCCTATTGACGTTTAATGATTTCAGAGTGAAATCATTCTTACCAATGAGGGGACAGAAAAAACAACGGTTAACTCGTCTTTAGCAGTACAATAGAGAAACAAGTAAACTCATGCATAGTAGATAAAGGGTACATTAGATAAATTGGTTCTTGTGACTTGAGATTTATTTATACGAATACATTTGTTTTGATGTTTAAAATTATGTTAGAATCATTAAAGTGGAGTAATCGCTCTTAACTGCATTAACACACATAAAATCTAGTGAACTTGAAAACAAAAATAATGTAACTTATAATCAAAGACCAATTAGAGGGTAACATTTATCACCAATAACTAAAAATAAAGCACACATAAAGATTAGTAAACATGATGATGTTCGTCCATCGTGATCGACGATGACCAAAAACTCAACCATAATAATAATAATAACAATAAATAAACAATAAATATAAACATAATTACATAAGTAGTAAACATAATTAGTATGTAGTTGTCATGTCTTAACCACATGAAGAAAACGAGAAGAAGAATACTCATACCTTGATACGGCCACCACTTAATTCTTCACTAGCTTTAAGGCGAGCATCGACAATGCGCTTGACATCACGCTGAATTTTACGTCCAAAATCACGGAACATAGTTGATCCTCCAGAGAGAACAATATTCTGTATTTGAAATCAATAACAAAATATAATGTCGCTGAAAATATAACAAAATTTATTTCATGAAAGAGTATCTAGTTCACCAGATACAATACAAAAGCTAGTTTGGACCATTCCTAGAAGTCTCACTGTTGACCTATCATACCAACCATTATGTAACAGTAAACTGTCAGTAGATGACATGCCAATATAGTGAGATTTTCCCCTTATGGAAACTCTGCAGCATTTTGTCTGTACAATTATTTTTCCCTTTGAGGTTTAACATTCAGAGAACCCAGAATTTCATATCATGTTAGCAAAACCAGAACATGGTCCTTGCTGCCAATGTGTCGCAGTGCCCAGATATGAACAGGTGGCACATGGAGTATGGTGAAAAGCAACTCTATGCGAGATGTGACAATACCCTGGGAGAGCTCAGAATCAGGCAAACATATTAGCCCTGCCACCAACTGAAAAGCCACATTGGATGGCAGGGAATAAATAGCTGACTATATCACACATCCCAGTGACCATCGTTTAGAGATAGGTTCCTACAAACACTTTTAATTAGTAAGGATGCTTGGCAGGGGAGATAAAGGTAATGTCTCTCAACTCTATATGTTGTGTTATCATCATCATCAGGTGCCATGCTGGCTGGCGTAGGTGATCATGACTCGCCACAGTCTCCAGTATTATGTATCAAGATCGTTTTGTTTCCTGCTGTGTCAGGTTGTCAAACTGTCTAATATTTTCTCGCATTGTCGCCCTCTGTCTTTGTTACCTTCTATCTTGCCTGTTGTGACTATGTTCTCCAAACCTCTGTCTCATGAAGTGGCCAAAAAATGAATATTGTCTCTTTTTTATATTATTGATTATGGTCCGTTTCACATTTGACTCTTTTAACACCTTCACATTAATTTTTCTGGCAGTCCATGGTATTCATGGGCATGTTGTGTAGAGGCAGAAAAAAACAAATCACCTAGAATTTAGATTCTTCTCAAAATATTGCACACAGCTGAGAGCTGGAGTTTTCTGTATATGCAATTCTTCTTCGTCATTGTCAAACCCACTGGATATCTCTTGTAGCAGGACCATGGTCCTATTATATTTCCAGAAAGATGTAGTCCAGAGAATGGAAATGCATTGTGTCAATGGCCCGACACATCTGTCTTCAGCAGGTATATGAAATAAAACTCTGGAAAAACTACCCTATTGCACATAGGAAGTAAGAGCTAATCAGGTTTAACTCCCGGGGATTGAAACAACTATTCAACAATTTTCAAAATGATGAAACAGCATTAAAAATTAATGACAGTGAAGAGGTTCTAAATTTACCCTCATTCTCAACATTCTGTAGAGGTGTATTTCTTGCATTCTGTTATTTGAATTAACTACTATCTTCGCATTGAAGGTTGGTTGCAATGAACTTCAATATCCTCTGTCTCTAAACTTGATGGTACCACCCTGGCAAATTGCAGCTTAGCACTTCTTGATGTTGTCCCCTCCCTGATATCTCAGTCTTTCTTGCATTCATCACCTATCAACTCTGCCACCGAGCCTACTGAAGATTATCCATGATTCACTTCAATACATCAGAATTGCTCCAATAAAACTTCAACAAACTCTATTTCTCACCTGAGAGATATATATATATATATATATATATATATATATATATATATATATATATATATATATATATATATACACCCTGCTTACACAAGTAAAACTTCTCTAGCTTCATTGTTCTTCAGCGGCTTCTCAAACAATTGCATTATTTTTTAACTTCTCTGTATTGTTTTGTATGATCTCAAAGAGTATTTTTGTTTTATGTCTCATAATGTTGTACATTCTACACAATCCACAGCTATAGATACCTTTGGCAGTTACACCAGAGCAATAAGACCAGAAAAGACCATGTCTGATCTAATATTTAATAGATCAAAGAAATTTGAAAACTTGAATTTCTCAAATAGTGTGCACAATCTGTAAGAGGTACATTCTCTTGCCATGCACAGCTATTATAGTTCAATCATCTTTATCTAAAATTTGACATCAGAAGAAAGAACAAACGTACAATATTCTAAAAGTAAAACATACCAGAACAGATATTTGATAGAAATATATAGAATTATCTTGGTGACTGCCCACCGCTAAGAAGAAGGCTCCTTCAATAGGCATTGCACTAAGTAGAAAGCTGAAGTCTCCTGGGTATGAAGGCAAGCTAAAAAAAACCTGCCTCACTGAACATAGGAAGTAAATACGAATCGCTCGCAATTTCTAGGGTTCTCAAACAAACAAAATCTTGATGTTCTCATACTTTAGTAAAAAAAAAGAACAAAGCTTACCTGATAAAGGCCTCTTCTAACATCAATAGGGCAGTTTTGGATAACATCATCTACCACTTCCGAAATTGGAGATTCAAAATCTGGATTTGAAAACTGTCAACACATATTATAAATAAAGATGTTTAAAATTATTAATATTCTGACTTGCATAATGTTAGTCAAAGAACAAAATCAATCAATCCCTTATCACTTTGACTTGCATAATGTTAGTCAAAGAACAAAAGCAATCAATCAATCCATTATCATTTAGACTTGCATAATGTTAGTCAAAGAACAAAATCAATCACGCCCTTTACTACACCCGTAGAAGCATAGGAATGCATATGAATTCTCAAATCTATCCTGCTGCTTTGCCTTTAGATTTTCTTTCCAGGGCTTTCCTGATACCAATTAGAATGTAAACATAATTTTTCTCCTGTAAGTCTTTCCTTGATGATTCCAATTCAAAGTTGTCTTGTGATATAGTTTTCTTACTTCTATAAAGTAAATACAATTCATATTCAATCCTAAACATGATTTGTTGGCAAACTGGATCCCGGAATGTACTCATCCAAAGCTATGTGTTTCTGATTCTACAAAGAACATAAACTGGCCACTAAAAGAACACAAACCCATACAAAATTGTAGTTTTTTATGTCTAAAAAAAACAGTATGTGAAGAAATCATTGCATGCATTTCCTTATTTCAAAAATTCTTGTTATATAAAAAACATTTTCAAATTTATTGCTATACATTTTAACCTTTAGCACGCTGCAATTATAAGATAAGCTTGAGGCAACCAAAGTGTAGATTTTAAGGAATGTGATGAGAAAAACACAACTTAAACATTTAGTAACCACTGGAAAGATCAAGTGGAGAAGAGACAGAGGAAGACAAAGAGAAATTTCTGGATAGGTTATCACAAAAAGAAGTCACCAACTGTACTTATTAACAACAGAAGAGACAGAGAGTTGTGGAGAAGCATGATCGCCTACTCCACTTGGGATGGTACTTGATTGATTGACTCTGCGATAAAACTGCATAATTTTCCCCTGCTATAGCAATCTTTTTTTTACTTCATGTTTCATTTATTGAGGATTTTTGGAAAAAGTTAAAACTTTTCTGTTTGTAGAACCTTCTTTTTATCATTGTTTGTATGGGAATAAAAGAATGGTTCCTGAAAGTTATGATGTAAGTTTTGTTGGTTTATGTGTGATTTGTGAGAAAATTATGAAGGTAAAAATGCACACAAAAAACAAACATAAGTGATGTTTGATATATTGAACAACCTATTCTTGTTCAATATATTCAATGCAGAATATAATGTACATTCTATTTCTGTTGTCATTTCATAACAAAATTAACTTCTTCACAATACTGTCTGTGATAAACAAATGAAACATGTCGACATCACTAATTTTATCAGTTCTGTCTATTGATCATACAACTTCAGCAAAGTTGTGAAGCCAGATCTAATCGGAACCTGAAGGCTTGATGAAATTGCATCTTTTTTAGAGAAGCGGTTAGTCAAGTACGGAAAAACGCGTGTTCAATAGTTGCTAGGCGATTTGGTGCCGTTGAGCGGACTGGTTCAATTCCCGTTAGTCTCAAGAATTTTTAAAAATTTTCCTCTGGCTTCCTACTTATATTTACTTGTATAAACAATTACTCAAAGCAAAATTGTAATGTCTATATATGTTATCCATGTTTACAAGAAGACCTATCGGCCCTTGTATAACTAATACGGATATTATGTTATATGTTTGTTGTTACTGAGGATATTTCAATACCTGTACGGGACGTTTGTTGTTGTTGTAATAGTCCTTGTCTCGATCGGTCCGTTCTGGTGACTTTGTGTGCACGGTTTGAAAGGCTTGATGAAATCGCATCTTTTTTGGAGATGCGGTTAGTCAAGTACGGAAAAACGCATGTTCAATAGTTGCTAAGCAAGTTGGTGCCGTTGAACGGACTGGTTCAATTCCCGTTAGTCTCAAGAATTTTGGAACCTGAAGGAACACTATTAACTACATCAACATTGAGTCTGGCGACTGTAGGCACAGACAGTTTGTTAAAGTTTTTAAAATTTGAATTGTTTCATATTTAACATGGCAGACAAAAGGTAATGAAGTATTGCTAATAACTGATACACATGATGTACAAAAATTGACATTTTTAGAAGTCCTTTATCAAGAATGCAACACGACACACAACAAGAAGCATTTACTAATTTTTGCATATTGGAATAGCTGCAGTTATTTATTATCCATTATCAATATCTAATGTGAAACACTTAAGGACTATCCAAAAAAATAATACGTCAACTATTTTTACAGTCAACTCTAAACATTTTATTTAAAAATTTAAAAAAAAACATTACCTCTGGATGGAAGAAAATCTCAGGACCTAGAAATCTTTCATAGCCAACATCTACAGAAAACTTATTCCTTGTTACTGCATTAATCCCTTCATATTTCTTCAACCACTTTCCTGGATCTGCATCATACTTTGCAAACTCTTTGGCTACATCAGGGCAGACGTAACTGTGACGTTCCTTTATAAATGACATAATAAGAAAATAAGTAATGTAAGAGCTTTTTTTTTCAAAATGTTACAGAGACTATTATGTTGCTGCTGTAATGAAAAAAAAGTACATGTGTTTATTGTTGACTCAATATAACCATAGATACAACTGTCATTAGAAACATGATTGGTCAGTGGGTGGCATTTCAATTTAAAGAATGTCTGCAAATGTGATCCAAAATCACAGCACATGTCAAAACACTTGTGTGTTGCTGAGGCCTGTAAGGGAAGCAAAGAATAGCAACTTTGTTATCTGCTATGCATGTCATACAAGGAAAGTAAGGAGATTTGGGGGTGGAGTTGGCGATTCCATTACTAATAGGGCCAAAGAAACTTTGAAACCATGCTGAAGTTGAATGTGTCAGACCGAAAGGTGCAAATATCCCAGTCAACTTGTAAGACATGAAACAATGCATTCCATTCTGATATTTTCTTCTAATCTGCAGGAGTTTGAGAATGAACACAATAAAAAGAAGCTTCGGAGAGAGACTTAGGAGAACATGGTATCTAATCACACCAAATGGAAACGCACCCTAAGGAACATCTTGTGTAGGGTTCAAGAACTACAACAAGCCAAAGAGATGATTACAGAAGGAACCATTTATTTAGACTAGCTACTTGCTGCAAATTCTTGCATCTGTAAATTTAAGATGATATTGTAGGTCTGAAGAAAAGAGAAGAAAATAAATAAAGAGGTTCTAACAACATTTTGCATGAAAAAAGAACTATTAAATGAAAGAACTATCAAACAAATAACATATTTTCGACATATTAAAAGACACAATACCTTGAAGACCTTACTTGAGGGGTAAAGTCGAGGGGAGGTGAGCAAGAGGTAGGCAGAGATACAATTGGAAGAGAAACATCACGACATGGGACAAATTACAGAGTGCACCATGATGGCAAGAGACAGGGGATGTTGGAGGTCCTTTGCAGCCAATCTTCATTGCGGAGACAGCACTTAATGATGATAATGTTGGTCTTAAATATATGTGGATTTACTGTGAACACCTGGAGAAAGTCAGAAAAAGATGATAAATATAGACAAGCGCATTCATCCCTCCTTCCTCAATATCATAAAGACAATTCAATCAGATGGGTATCAGAGCATACCTGTATTGTACCAAGCATCTATAGTCACTGTAGGGTAGAGTCAGCTGTGTGCTTTTTTTTCCATGTCAATTGGTAGATTGTTGTACAGAGTTGAGAAATCTAATCTTAGGGCACCATAAATAACATATAAAGACTCAACCCATTACCCATGACTTTATAGAATCTTGGTTTTCATTTCTCAGACCTATTCAGATTTCCACTAACAGCTAGTTCTATATAGGGTCTCTATAAGTTGCTGTGCACTGACATAAGACAGATCTGCACTAAATGCTCACAATGTACCACCAATTTAAAGGAGTGCAGTGTCTTTGTAGACACTCTGTAAAATGGGTGACAGGATATCTTATTAATTACTGGAGTAGATTAATTGTAACCAGTCTGGGGGTTTACATTCTGCTAATAGCATGACATCAAGAAGGATGTAGCTACTCACAAGACATTAGTTCCATAATTTGTTAAGATCGCTCAACATCTGACATAAAACAGAGAATCTGAACTGATAATTAGAATGAGGACAAGGTCTGAAAAAACAAACCATTACTTAATCATTGCAAACAAGTGCACATATAAATCCATGAGTGTAAAACAGCAAATTAAAAACGTTTTTGCAAACAAAGAAATGGTGTTCCTTTCTTATTAAGTAATAAATAATATTTGGTTCATGCGGAACAAAATAATACAATACTGGCCTGCAAAATGTGACTGAATCTGGAGTGCATGGATTTCTGTACAATGCATTAGGTAGAAAGCGCATATTTGTGCTTCTTCTTCTTCTTCTTCTGCGTTCGTTCTCAAAGTCCTGCAGATTGTAGGATAGCAGGATGTTGTCCGGAGAACGGAATGCATTGTCATGGTTTACAGCATTGCTGCGATATCTGTGCCTTTTGGCCTGACACATCCGACTTCAGCATGGCTTTGGGTCACTGACCCTATATGTAGGTACTTGGAGATCTGGGATTAGCGTGTTTGGGAAATATTGCTTAGGCTATAAATTTCTTGTGACAGGGTTTAAAATAGTGTTAGCATCATTTGTTGTGTTTGAAACTAGATTTATTAAGTTCGGTAACCATTTTCCTTTTTTTTATATATATGTAACTTTTAAGAGGGTAAAACAATGCCCAAACCAGCAGTGAATTATTTAAAACATCATTTCTTTAAATTATGCAAATTAGCCAACATTTTGTATATTAATTAGTTGTGCGTGCATCTGAGAATCACAGCAATGTGATCAACAAATGCGGTGTGTCTTTGCAAATACAAAAATATATAGTTTCTGTGGTATTTTATTATGCTTAATATTTACATCATTTATTTTCATTTTAATTATGCAAATTAGCAGCAATTTTGAATATTAATTAGTTCTGTGTCCACCAGAAATGTAATCAACATAGGCGTCTTGTCTCCGCAAATAATAAAATGTATAGTTTGTGTATTGTATTATTGAAAATAACAAAGACAATTCAGAAATTATCAGCTTGGCTACATTTTGTAGTCACAAGTTTTATTTATATTTTCCTATATGTTCCATGTAAATTATTTTGATGTCAAATTTATTAGAAAACAATTCATAAATGTTTTCACGATTGACGTACAGACTTGGTTGAGGTATCGTTGAATTGCAATTTTTAAGGGCTATCTAACTATATTATTTGTAATTATATAGCACTATTTTGAAAATTTTGTCTAAGTACCTACTATATGGGATACTATATGGCCAACTCAATCCCATAACCTCCTTAGTCGTCTTTTACGACATGCGTGGAAGGTAAACAGTGTTGCTATTCTTTGCTCCCCTTTCGGGCCCAGGCAACACACGGGCGCTTTTTGTGCTAATTTCCCATGGTTTTTTGTGTTATTTATAGGACATAGAATGAGAGTTTATTAAAGTGAATGAATGAATTTAATAAATGAAAAAAAGAAGTCATGTATTTATCTTTCGTTAGAACAGTACAAAATAATGCAGCTCTGCTGTGAAACTGCAGCACGACGTACTTCATGCTCCCTAGCAGAAATCACACAAACACTCTTGTTGTTTATCAGAGAGCGAACACAAAAGAAGCTAGCAGTTAGATGCGGTTCATGATGAAGGGTAACATTATAATTAACTGATGTGTTATTGTGCAGCAGAAAAAAACCTCAAAAAATAATGATGCAATCATATTAAGAGTAGGGTCTATGCATCTTTTTCTCTGAACATGAAATGACAATATATTCTATGAATGTGTTTAATAGTAATTTTTTTTTTAAAAAGATACATTTTTCATTTGAATAGTTAGACACAGTTCATGATCAGGGGTAACATTATAATTAAAAATATAGTTGATGTGTTTATAATATATAGCAGAAAAGTGAGAAAAAATAACAAAGCAATCATATTAAGAGTACATACTGTTTGATCCGAACATGAAAAGACAATGCATTCTACGGAAACCTGAGCACACCGGATTCTGTCGCATTTTACAGGACAGTATTATTTTGTTCCATGTGACCCCAATATTTATATCATAGGTTTATAGTTGTAATAACAGTTTATTACCTTGATGGCTTTTGCAGTTTCCAGGGACTGTTCAGGTGGAATGCCAACTTCCCTTTCTCTTAGAAGCTGCTGAATGAAGTATGTAATATCCCTGCCTGCTATAGGGATATGTTTAATACAGCTGCCTATTACATAACCTTCAGCCTATGAAGGAGGAAAAATGATATCATTACAGTGATGGTACAGAATCTGATATGGTGTAACATGTTAGAAACTCTTTGCATGAAAAGATTAGGGTATTATATGTGCTTTAAACAGTCTAAAATTGTATTTCGTAGAATGTGCTCACATGGGACCAAGAATGTAGTTAAAGACATGGAGAAAGTTCAGAAAATGCTATGTACGACAAGATTATTTCTCGGGAGAGCTCAGAACCAGAGCACATAGCTTTTACCCAAAATGTTGGAGAGACACAAGAATGACCCAGTAATTCTAAAAGTACTAGAGATTTTGAGAAACATATCCATGGTCTCCTCTTAAAGAAACTCAAAACTTTGAACATGGTGAAGTTCAACTCTTGATTAAGGACTGGGTATATTTCTGTCAGAGTGTATGTAAATTATAAAACACATCCTGTACCTGGTGTGATAATAGCAATGGCATATTGTGTTTATCAAAAAGCCACCAGTTCCTCGTATGGTGGAACTGCTCAATGTCATTCTTAAAAAAGTAGTTCTTTTGAATACATAATTACCAGAAAGTCAGAGAAGATCAGGTGTGGGAAATAGTAACACAGATAGAAAGTATTGTAAATAAATAACTACATGTTACATCAAGCTGTGCAACAAAAAGACGCTAGAAGAAAGGCAAGAGCTGCTCAATGTCCCACAGACTCCTCCCACACATGCTCAGAGTTTGGTAGACAATTCCAGGAATGCATAAGACTCATCAGTCAGTCGGGTCCACCAAAGACATCATCATCCCGGAAAACAACAATACGCTATATAAGCCCACTACTATTAATAAACGGAAAAGAGAAATAATTATAATTTTGAAAAAAGAATGAGACATTTTTTAATGATTGATGTTTCAATCTAAGATCTTCGTCAAAAGAAACCTACAATTAATAAATAGAAAGAAAACATGGTGTAATGTAGAAATAAAAAAATATATGTAGTTGCCAACGATGACCAAATAATGGGCATATGTTTTATGACCATTCGTATAAAACTGGTGTAATAAGTTCAAAAACAAAAAAATGCAGAATATGAGAAATTGAGCACCATGAAGAAATGTATTCAAAATAAAGTCATAGAGAAAAATATTTATGAGATAATGGAATGGAATTACGACCATAACAAAGATGAGAGGATTAAGATAATAGACTAGTCAATATCTAAACCATATTATTTATATTAGTTAAAATCTTTTGAGTTTCCAGCAATCTGAGGTCGACTAATAATAGCGAAATTGACTGTTGAGGGTGTCTGAAAGTTGTTTTTCCAAGCAGTTGATAAGGAAGGGTACTTGATGACGAGGTAAATGATTCATGTTGTTTAAGTATGTTATAAGAAATTCCCATATTATTCTGGTTTTTTTTGTTATGTGAATGTATTTAAGAATTGTTGGTTGCTATACCTATTTAGGAGATAGTGTAGCATATAGCAAGATGAAAAAGTCATCAATGTACCTTGTTTAAAATAAAATGAACATTATTTGAATCAGTTACCACCAAAGTCGACTGTGCCGGTCCATTGACGCAAACAAAATTGAAAAACATAATTTCCTTTTTTCTGGGCTGCATCATACTGTAAATATATTGAGCCTATCCTGCAGCAGGAGAGATCCAGTGGGAGTTTGAGAATGACTTGAAAACAATTTGAATCAGTTTACTTCACTCACCACAGGGATAACATGGGTAACACCATCTCCTGAGTCAATAACTGTGCCTGTAAGAGTTCTATCTCCAACTTGACGTGATGTCCATGAGGCAGTCAAAGCTAGAACAGCCTGGAAAAGTTAAAACAGATATGTCACAGAATAAACAAAACAGGATTTCTAAGCAACATTATGTTACTTGTAGGACAACCACAAACATGTATAATAATAAATAACAAAAATATAAACACATGAAACATGTAACTAATTTTACGCTATTTAGCTCACGAGGTCACATGTTCAATTGCTCATGACATTTTATTTATAAAATGGATTTTTAATGAGATCCAAGGAAATTATCGATTGCAGCTACATAATTATGTTTGACACTTTCGCCAGATAGCATGCAGTTTCATTGAGAGGGACAGATTAATATATGAGGTAAAATGAGTTCAGTGAACTCAATTCTCTACCTCTTTACAACCATTTTATTTCAACATTTAAATAAGATTTAACATTTTGAGTGTTCAGAAATGAACAGTGGGTATCCCTACTCAGAATTTTAATTCTACAATGTAAGCCATATAGAAGCAGCCTAAATTGTGACTAGATATAATCATGGTTGTAAAACAGATCTTAAATAATTTGGTATTAAGGACAAAACCCAAGAAGAAAACTATGGCCATCTGTCTGACTGAAAAACAAGGAAGAAGAAAGACAGAACCTATCTTACTACATAATCCTTCCCTACACAAAAAATGGAAGTCAGCATTTAATTTAATAAAACAATTTACTCACTAAAGCTATAAGAAATTCCATGCAGTAGCCTGTAAGAGATGCAAACTTGAAGAAACTAGTTCCTTATTAAAGTAGAAATTTGATACACAACTTTTGACAAATATTTTTACCTGGCAAACTTTTCGCCATTTATTCTGAGCTACTTTTTATAGGCTTACCTTGAAGTATATTGTTATCTTTTTTATTAGTAAAAATTATCAAATTTACTAAAACAAATGTTATCAGATGAGCCTGACTCTGCATATAAATTGGGAGGGATTATTTGTTCATTTAAAAAAATAGATAACTATTGATTGCA
This sequence comes from Meghimatium bilineatum, assembly GCA_034231615.1. NCBI lineage: Eukaryota > Metazoa > Mollusca > Gastropoda > Stylommatophora > Philomycidae > Meghimatium > Meghimatium bilineatum. The sequence goes on from CM067305.1 coordinate 50,575,755, forward strand.
AAAATATTTTCAGAAAACCATGAGAAAACATGACAAGCAGTATAAAATGTATATATGTTTGATGAGAAAGTTTAAAATTCTCATTCTAAACTATAAAACTTCCCACCACACGAAGCTGGAATACGTAACAGTCTAAAGGTCAAATTCTTTTGTACATTATGTAAGAACGAGTTGGCCATCTCATTTTGTCAATAATAGTCTGGAACTAATTCTGTTGATTTTTGATGCCATATTTTATTCAAATGTTTTTGAATTATGCTCAGATGATCTTGATTTCTTGAGAATTCCAATTGTTATCATAAAATAGTATTAAAACATTACTTTCGGAGAATATATCCAGACATTTCATATAGGACTAGTACATTGTATATAATTAGGATTGTGACTGATTGAAATTGATTTGAGGTAAAATGTTGAAGCATGTGGAATGGAACATGACCGATATGGTAAAGTAATGTCTACATGTTTTAGTTGTTTTTGTGCTATGTTATATTTTATCATAATATAAGAATGTTCATTTATTCAGTGAATAACACAAAAACAATATTTATCAGGGGTGCCATGGGTCGGCATGTAAAATAATTACGCTGCATGTCAGACTAGGTCTAATCTTGAATGGACGGGTATTGTATGTGATTTCTTCATGTTTTATTAGTTTGCTCAGTCCATATTATATTAGTTTGGATATTCTTCTTCTTCAGCGTTCATTCTCAAACTCCTGCTGGATCTCTATTGCAGTAGGACAATGACCCTTTTAGATTTCCAGCAGGATATAGTCCAGAGAATGGAAATGCGTTGTGTCGCCGTTTTATTTGCGCCAATGGCCCGACACATCCGTCTTCGGCGGAAGTTTGGATATAAAAATACAGGAATGGATATTTAGGAGGATTTTATCAGTGTTTACACACATTGTTCAAGTATTAGGTGCTTCTAGAAATTAGTTTGCAAGTATTTAATTGTAAGTTTTGAGATTTTCCCACCAATTTTCAACCTGCTCAAATTAATAACACAAAAACTTATTGCATTTTCCAAACACTCAACAAAAATAATGCACACTGTCAAAAAATAATCCGGGCCCATGCGTAAAACAATTGCGTGATTTTAATTTGGTGCTCTAAAGGTTAAAAGAACCAGGATGTTGAAAAGATGATGATGCTGTATAGAACATATGCCGACAAAATATTTTTTTTAAATAAGTGGGAGAATTAATTTTGGGCCTGATTTTATGTCATGTGAAATTCAAATTGTAGTTTTATATTGACAGAACTTCATACACGTGGTATAATTCTGTAAATAAATGAATGTTTTCTTATAGAGAATAATATAAGCACAATGGGAATTCACAGAACCATTTGTCTACGCTGAAATGCAAAGTTGGAATTAAATCGATATTAGGTAGTAACTGCACTAAACTGAAATCATAAAGTTAAAATTAGCATCCCATTTGATGTAATCCACATTAAACTAATCAAAATAATCGTAATCAAACCGAAATATAATATAAAAGTATATTGTTGTTTCTTGGACACTCAAATTACTACGTTGGGTTGAGTTTAGATTAGTTAATCAACAGTTTTTGCTTTGAAGCAATGGTTTTCTCTATTAATTCTTTTGGAAAATTTTATTATTTTGTGCAGGCCTTAGATTATTTTATCATTGTTTGATACAGAGTGATGCAAATGAGGAATTCTTGAGTCTCAACCTGTGTGTGAAAGTGATGGAACTGTACTCAATTATTTCTTCTTAATTTTAATGTTTATTCTCAAATTCTCGCTGGATTTCTCTTGTAGGACAATGATCCTGCTTGTTTTACAGCAGAATATCGTTCAGAGAATAGACATGTGTTGTGCTGCCATTTTATTAACAGTAATGATTCATCTTCAGCGGGTGAATTGTGTAAAAATTGATATAGTAAGAAAGGAAAGAATTTGTGTATATTACTGTAAACCTATATGATGTGTTTCACTAGTGTGTCAAGTACAATTTAGAAAAATAAAAAATGTTTCTCCTTATTGTTGTAGAAACGTTGTTTGGCATCTTCTATTTGCTTGTTTGCTATACAACTGTTGTTGTACAGATATCTTATTCTATAGTAATTAGAAATAATTTCCTGTAGTAAGTAATTCCTGAGTAATTAAATATATCAAACATTATATAGCAATGATAAATAATAGGATTTAATTATAATTTACTGATAATTAAATTTGTCACAGCCAATAATGTGAAAATAATTTGCAATGAAAAACAGTTGCATGAAAACTTGTTTGATTTGCATATATACGAGTAAATGGTCAATAAGAGATAATAAAAACTTCATAGATCATAACAAGAAATTTAGTAAAAACTGTATTACTAAACTAAGTCATGTCTCTCTCAAGCTCATTAAGAGCAAACACGTTAAGAAAATTAGCTGATTATGGTTGGTCTTGCTCTGGAACCCACAAAAAATTAATGAGAAAGACAAATACAACTAATTGAAAAGAAATTTGTAGTCATATATTATGGAAACCATGAGTCACGGAAAAGACAATACAAAAAATAATAGAATAGATTTATTGAAGATGTACTCTGGAAAAGGCTGACTGGGTTTTCATAACTATTTTGGTACCCGATTAAATGTTTCAGCAATGCATCACTATCTACTGACCTGTACTGCAATATATAGACCTGGAATGTTGAAAGACTCAAACATGATTTCAGCAGTGTATTCTCTGTTCTCTGGTGTGTTTAGTGGTGGCTCTGTCTGAATAAATATTCCAAATTCTTAAGCAAACAATTATAATATACATTTACAAAATATACTGCTCAAAATAATTTAAGGGGCATGTACAAAATGTCTTTTAGAAAATGAAAAGTTTTTAAATATGTGACCTGTTATTTACAGAATATTGCCCTTCCTGCAACTCTGTACACATCTCAGTTCTGTGCAAGAAATTCTGCCTTTACCAGTGTCATATTCAAAAGGTGCTTGATGTTCGTTGCTAGGTAAAGATAATATGAGTATGAATCAGCATCATAGCACACGGTTTATCATAAGTGCTCAACCGCATAGTCAGTGGTTGACCAAAAACCGCTTGACGAGCGTTGCCTACCACACTTGTTTAATAGCAATTTGCTATCACCCCACTACCTGGTACTTTGTCAGTCATTTTGTAACTTCAGCAGTTGATTCACCATTACTACTAATCAGGGTTCCCAGATAAGTAAACGTCAAAACCTCTTCAAGCATTCGATTGTTAAGCTTTATATTGGTTGGGAGTACCTTAGTACTCCGATTCACAAAATTTTTACTCTTATCTGCATTGATCTCCATGATCAGTCTTGTTGTTAACTCTTGTGATTCTGCCTCTGCTGTTGCCATCAACGAAGATGAGATTAGTCATTTGGTGACGTCCGATCGCTGTTGTTGAATGGAACTTCACTAACACCTCTCTCATGATCGCTTCTAGGCAAATGCTAAAGAGTGTTGGTGAAAGTAAGCATTCTTGTGGCATGCCAACATTAGTTCTTAAAATTTAATGATTTCATTTTCTATGAACACAGAACTTTTTGTATATTTATATAGCGTCTCTTTGATGACGATGATGTTGTCGTCAAAATTAAACTCTCTCATAGCATCCCACAGACTTGCATGCTGAACATGGTCGAAAGCCTTGGTGAAATCAATGAAGTTATGGAATAAATCGCATTTGTGTTGTATGTGATTTTGACTCATTAGGTGTAGATTGAAAATTTGTTTTAATGTATTTCTGTTCTTACTGAATGTAAATGATACACGACAAAACACAATATACACACAGACAGAAAGTAGTCCCTTGTATGCATACATAAACTATACTTACTAGAAGAAAATAATGATCTTCAGGTTCAGCTCTGAGGTATTTGAAGATGGCTTGCTCATAAAATCTCTCCATCAGATCCCAGTCTTCAATGATGCCATGTCGAATAGGCCACTGAAATGATTGACAAATTACACAGTGATTCAGCTCTTGCTATTATTTGAATGTGTAGATTCATTAAATTAGAATTTTAGGAAAGACTGCAAATAAAGAAAGTCTTCATTTTTTGGCCACATTATGAGACAAGGGGGTTTCGAGAACATAATTACAACAGGCAAGATTGAAGGCAAGAGAAACATAGGGCAACAATGTGAGAGAAAAAATTAGACAGTTTAACAACCTGACATGGCAAGGAAACAACAATCATCCTGATACATAATACTGGAGATAGAGAACTGTGGAGATCCATGATTACCTACACCAGCAGACATGGCACCTGATGATGATAAGTGCCACAAAACTGTGGTCCTCTTAGTTTTCTTACATGCAAGTTATAGGAAATGCTTTTTTTTAAAAAATGCTTTTTAATCTCATGTCTTACAGGGTATAACATTAGGACATCACAGGAAAATTGTGTCTTACCCAGTTGGTTACAACTTCCGAAAAGGTTAACAAAAAGACATCGCGGATTGACTTCACTGTACTAAGTTTATATTTTTTTCCATATGTACTCATCCATTTCAACACAACTGCTTTTTCCTGCAGAGAGTATTATTCAAAGCCCTAACTCTATAGTTCAAGCAATACTCCCTAGGAATTTATATCTAGGTAATCCTTGTTTTCTTTGCCAGGGACCATGACTTTCATATTAACCTTTCTAGGCTACTATGTATTTTGAGATCTCCCCATGATTTCAAATGTGAAGATTTTTATGCTTGTTGTGTTGAATATATTCTTCTTTTTCAGCGTTCATTCTCAAACTCTTGCTGCATCTCTCTAGTAGCAGGACCACGATCCATTCTAGACTTCCAGCAGGATGTAGTCCAGAGAATGGAAATGCGTTGTGTCGCCGTTTAATTTGCGCCAATGGCCAGACACATCTGTCTTCGGCGGGGTTGAATATATTCATTGTGGCCTTTCTTTCTGTCCGGCATATTCCGAATACTCCTCTGTAGTACTACATTTTAACCAATATTTATTTGAAGTCATTTCACCTACAAAAAAGATGGAAACAAAATTGCTTGAATACCTTTGTAGCATAAGATGGTTGATTTATTGCTTCGTCACCAATGTAAAAGTCTAGATCTTCTACACCTTTGCCAAGTCTCTTTTGGGATGTATCTCCCACACTCGCTGATTCCTTGATAGCAATGGCAGATGGAATGATGAACTGTGGCTCTGTATTGCCTGCATAGCCCATCTTTGTATACCTAAATAATGGAGAAGACAAAATAATTGATGCAGTGATGTTTGATTTCACGCACACACTATAAAATAAATGTTATATTACACATAGAATATGTTTGAAATGGAATGATAAGATCACCAACAAAGAGGAAGAACTCATGTAAAGAACTAAACTGACACCAATAGACAGAAGGAGTGACCTGGAGATGGATAGGACATACACTAAGACGACCAACATAAAGCATTACAAGACAGACATTGTTTTGGAACCCACAAGGAGAAAAATAGGAAAACCACAACATACATGGTGGAAAGAGCTAGATACAGGCAGGGCCAAATATATCATTGTCTTAAGTAGATAATTCTACCTAAAAAAAACTTTTTTTGTATGTCAATTTGAAAGTGTAAATTTTCCTTTTTTATTTTTTGAATGTGAAATTGAAGACATTTTTGTTAAAAATCACTAAGGGAGGGATTTTTACCTAAAATCATGTTCCTAGTACTAAAAGTCATGTTCAGATTTGTGAGGGTGGGGGGTGTTGTTTGACCCCCTCCATCTATGGACCTGGATACAGATATACAAAGGCAAAGGATGTGTAAAATATGGAAAACGCTGAAAGCAATAGTGAAAGATAGAATGGAAGAGATTTGTTGAGGACTTAGCTCCACTGGGAGTGAAAGGTGAATAGATAAACTTGCTGCTGCACAAGCAGTGTTGAGTACCAAAAAAGGTCCAGTTATATCATGTGCCTACCTAATATTTCTGAAATGTGAACGAAGTTGCATATTGTGCACAGGTTCATTCCAAGTTTGTTATAGTGCAGTTTTCATGCTGTCAATGAAATTACGTCAATACAGACTGTGCTGCCAGAAAAACAAAATGTTAATTTTAGCAGAGATTAAATTATGCCATGATTTAATACCAAGAATGCGCATCGTACGAGAAGGGATGATCCTAGAGTTTAGGGTTAGGATTGGACCTAATCCTAACACCCCAATCCCTCTCAAACTCTAACTTTTCTGTTTAGTGGAGATTAAATCATGCCCTGAATTAATGCCATGAATGCACATTGGAGAAGGGATGATCATGTGGATGTTAAGGATTTTCTACATATGAATTGAGCTGCCCCTGCCCCACAGGTTTGCATTGTCATGTAGGCAGGTCCTTATCAATCGAAGGCTAGTTCAGCATCGATACGGTAGCTATTTGCTAATAGAAATGAACCAGCAGAGTGGTGTAACAAACTACTAAAAGACTGCACTCTGCAGATTACTTAAAAACTGTGATCAAGGTAGGCACATGATAGGATACCAAAAAATAATATTAATCATACATACTAAACTAGACTTCCTCTTATTTTTTGTTCTTTTGCCAGCTCATATGAATTATCTCTCAAAGCTTCAGCACAAACACAACTTACACATTTTGTTAAAAGCAATAACATAATGATACAAATAATAATCAATACAAGGTAACTGCTTGAAACGTAACAACAATTGTACTTATGTAAAACACAGTTTATATAATCGCTTCACTCAGACACGACAGACTATAACCAAAACTAGTGGGTAATGATGTGCACACAAGAAAACATACAAATTACAATTCACAAAACATATTCAACCAAAAGGTCTTTATTAAGATACACAAAACATCAATTAGGGCCTTCTTATATATAATATATTTAGGTGAATATATATATAATTTTGTACTAGGCCTATACATTATTACAAGAATATTATAAATAAAAAAGGCCTATATGTTACAACAGTTGTAATTTAGAAACTTTACACTTTAAATTTAGTGATTTGTGTCGTAAAGGTGGGTCGGTGTAGAGTAAAGATGACTCAGATTTATTGTGATTGATAGATTCTTGAGATTTACTACTCAACCATTCACCGTATTCTTGGCCTAACTGAATAAGAATGATAAGCAGCGTTAAAATTTCAAGATATTCAATAACGTTCTGACTTATCGTGATCTAAGTGTTTCATCGAACACTAAAGTTAGAGAGGACTGGAAGAAAGGCTGGAGGAGTGCACACTCCCTACTGGGAGGAGGATACTGGCCACAAAATAAATGAATCGTACTACATAAATGGAAAAGATGAATATATTTTGAGCCAATGATGAAGATAAATACACTCACCCTGTTCCATTATCAATAACAACAGCAGGCAATCTGTTTGCCATCCTAGTTCCAAATTAATTGTTTTAAATCGAAATATAGTGTTTAACCTGAGCAGGAAGTAATGTGAGTTTTTCTTTACAGGATGACTCCTTTCATCAAACCGGAAGAGCTTGCACGTTGTTCCAAAACCCAAATAGTACGAACTTGTATGAAATGAACAATTCATGTTAGCGCAGTCTTACTACAGAAAATAAGCACACATTATAGTGTGTATCATTGAAATGTGCACATTTTGTCACTTGTTAAATATTGTAAATATTTGTTTGTTTGTTATTTGGAAACTTTCGCTGCTAAACCTGGTATAATCAGAAAATGACCCGGTAACGGAAAAATGTATGTCAGCTTCAAGAATTACTTCGCTAGATAACAAGTACAGTACCGACAATTTATATGGGATAATATATCGTCGTCGATGTTGATTACGTGATATATTATAGAGGTTTAGGCCTATATATATTGTCTGTCCCCAGGTGAAAGCTGGTTGATAGTATCATCTTGCCGTTAAGCATAGGGATGGATTGTCAAGGCCAGATGCGATGCCTCAGTCGTACTTGAGTCCGTGTTTGTGGGGAGGGTTGTGATGTTATCTATCCATCTCTTTCTCGGTCTTCCCTTTGCTCTGTATCCAGCTGATAATTTGTTATAAGCTCTCAGCGGTAATTGGCCTACTCTTTTTCTGATATCGTTTCTTACTCTGTCTAGTTTTGTGACCATAGCTACTTTTCTTAAACAATTTATCTCATATGTGATTTTTTTACTTTGCTAAATGGTTGTTAAAGACCATGTTTGATACTGGTGACAAAGTTTTGGTATGAAAATTGTAGATATTTACTTGTCCTCGAAAAAATTAAACACAAAAAATCCTTTGATTAATACTCCTTGAAGTTATACACAGAATAATGTATGTAATAGGGCATACAATATGCATGGGTATGATTTATGAAATAAAGCTCAGAAGAAACCTCCCAATTGCAAAAGAGGATCATCATCAGGTGCCATCTCCACAAACTGTAACAGACTGTCTCTTGTTTTGGTGGTGCACTTTGCTAGACTAGCCTATCTTGCGATGTTACTCTTCGATTTGTATCTCTGTCTATCTCTTGCTCGCCTCCCCTCGACTTTACCCTCAAGTAAGATCTTCAACAAGCTGTCATGTCTTTTAATGAATGTGACCAAAATATTTTATTTGTTTGTTTTTTTATTTCCTTAATAATGATTTCTTCATTTTAAGTGTTGTTTGAACCTCATTGTTTGTTGTCTTCTCTTTCTATATTGTTTTCCCTATTCTATACATCCACATCTTAAAGGCAACAATTGTGTCCTCTAATTGTTTATTTAGTGTTCATGTTTCTGAGTCATACATTAATATAGAATAGATGTAGCATTTGGTATTTCTTATTTTTAATCTTTTAGATGTTAATATTTTCCTCATGTCATTGAAAATAATTTTAGCCTTTCCTATTCTCTTTTAACTTCTGTTTCACATCTGCCATCATTTGTGATTATTATGTGTCCAAAATATTCAAATGTTCTACTTGTTGTAGTTATTTCTATGCATTTTTCTCTTTAGCACCTGTTCTTCTGTGATTTTGCTGGTTATCTTGGTTTTTAAAAAAACAAACAGATAAAAGAGTTCTAGTTCTAGATCATCACACTCGACAGAAGTTCAAGGGAAAAATTTATGGTGGTGGTGGGTGCATAAGTCAGACGATAACACTTCAGAGGATTAATATAATAATCTACACTGATGGATATGTCTTCCGTCATCAGCGTTGTGTTTGGGTTTTCTTGCACTATGTTTTAGGAAACTGTCAAAGAATCCAACTGTGCTGTTACTACAACCATGAGCAGTCTTACGATTGAGATAAAAGCTGTGACGGAAGCACTGTCATGGCTGATATCATAGAACTATTCACATGTATGCATATCTAGTGAATCAATGAACATAATCTGCAAAGTTGAAGCAGGATTCATCTGTCATCAATGGACGGAGTTAATGACACAATCTATGACCACAAAAATTACCTTTTGATTCGTGCCAGGACATGCAGATGTTGAGTAATGAGCCAGCTGATACACTGGTGAGAATGGCCAAAGTGTCAATAGTTACATCAATGGATGGATCTGACATAGTTAATGCGTTGAGAGACATTGTAAGCCTAGAAGATTTTCAAATGTGTGAATTTTGGTAGCTCTCAAGATTGCATGAGATTGGTGTACAGATTTGAAGAAACATAATAGATATATATTATATTATATGAAATATAATAGATTGTAAGGAGAAACATAATAGATATAGGAAGAGACTTATAAATCAGCATCAAACTGGAGCTGTCTGACGCAACACTATTTACAACACAACAAGCATTTATCTTGACATATAACTTTGTGCATTTCTAAATAGTATAGTCAGTTTTATCTTCTTTTTTTTCTGTGTATATTTATCCTTATCTTGATTAAGTCTCTGTGGTCAAAACATTGACTGCAATGTCAATAAATAATTTGTGATTATTTGTACTACCATTTCTTTACATAGTACTCAGAACATGTGCTTTCTCAATGTCAACATTATACTGTTCTACTGTTCTGAACATGCATGTGTTCATAGTAATGAGAGAGCTGTAGACTTGCACAGAAAGCACATTGGTGATGACTAATTATATATACTGCATTTGCTTAAGAACCATCTGTTGGATGATGACTCATGGCTATACTATGTGAATAAGTAATATGAACAGGAATATATAATATAGTGTTACTAATAAATGATCCAAATATAATAACCAATTAAAAAGATGGAGTATGTTATCCTGTTCATTTTTTAATTTTACATGTATTAGTAACACACTATATTACCAATTCCTGTTTGTATTACTTATTTGATCCGTTACCACAGCCAGTGCAGTTTGATAACATTGATTTTCGAGTCATTTGATATAGCCTAACTGTATTGTATTGAGGGAGTTAGAATCAAATGATGCATTATTTGGACTGAGAGCAGAGTATGTTTAATCCTCTCTTTAGTCCCACACTAGCCGCTATCAATTCATTCTCAGAATGGCAGCACACGGCCAATGTCAACATTGTGATTTAAATGATTGTTGTTACACTTTTTACATGTGAATAGACACGCTAAATTTAGCCTAATGTGACAGCAATAATGGCAGCTCAAATAACAGTTTTCCTCTCAGTTCTAACATCTGTGGTTTCTTAACTGCAAAAGGTTTTTTTTGGCCTTCAATTTTCTTCAAAGCTTGGTGAGAATGGGCACACTTATGATTTAGATGAGGTTGATAGGCAATTTTGTAATGGAATTTTAGAGAATGAATCAGACATTGATGGGGAATTAGTTCAGGATTTTGGAGTTGAAAGTAGCGATGATCTGTAGTGTAGGCATAATTGATGATGACGTGCTTCACCCACGCCCTACAACCATCACACTCTAGACCTCGCAACGATTGAGAATGATCAACACAGCTGTTCTATGTCAATATTGATCAATTTCAAGAGAATCATGTCCTGCAAATTACATTGATCCAATTACTCTGCTTTTGATTAGGCATAGGCCTATCTTTCACTATTTATACATGTCATTCTTTGAGGTACGTGAAGAGCAAACCAATGAGTTTTTGTCTGGAACGCATGCTCTATCTTTTTGATTATTTCCCTTGGCTATGTTTATTAGTTTATGTATATCATTTATTAATTTAAATATAAATGTATTTAGGGTTAGTTATGTGAAGCACAAATCTCCTATCTCTAAAATAAGTAATATTGAAATTAATTGTTGATATAATATTTAGATCAGTTATCCCTAAAAATAAGCTGGTAGGCACACATTCTAGACAAGAACCAACCAATGTTTATTAGTTAGTTAATTAGTTCCTTTTGTACCACATAGGGTAGAGGTTTTGATTCTCCATATGTTGCAGTCTGCTGCTTGCACTTTCAGTTCTTGTATTGTCTTGCAGCACATAATTTCCCCTTCTTTAAGTATGGTGTTTTTTAGGGTAGCTTTAGGTCTTCCTCTTTTTCTCTTCCCCTCCAAAACCCCACATAAGTGCTTGTTGGTTCAAACTATTTTCATCTAGTCTTAGGACATGTCCTAGATATTTCCATCTATGTTTTCTAACATTTGATATATATTCTTGGTTATTAAATCTCTTAGATTGTTATTTGAGATGAAGTGGCTCCATTAATGTTTGACAGTTTTCAGAGACATTTGTTTTTGAAGCTGTTTAACTTTTGGTCTAATGCTTAAATCGATTTCCAACTCTCACTTCTATAGGTCAGCAATGGAACATTACTGGTGTTAATAGTCTTAACTTGGTTTTTTTCTTCCTAGATCTTTAGATTTTCAGATGTTTATTAATTTTGTTAATGCGCTAGCTGCTACTGCTATATGTGTGTTTATTTCTTTCGTTGACTCTTCATCAACGAACATTCTGCTGTCTAGGTAAGTGAAACTGAATACTTTTTCCAATATTTGGTTGTTTGATGAGATGTTGTTTATTGAGCTGGTTAGTTCCATAATTTTTTATTTGGATGTATTGATCTGGAGGTCAATCTGGCCTGTGAATGCGCATAGTTAGTCAGTTATATCTTGTGTTTGTTGGTGAGTAGCGTTCAAAATTGCAATGTCATTTGCAAAAAACAACTAGGATCAACTAGACCTATATGTTTGGAGTTTAACAGTTACAGAATGCTGTGGTCTACAGTTGAATTTCTGAATGTGATTGTAGTGTCAAGTGTAATGTCCAGAAATATATTTGAAAGTACCGGTACTATATAAACAAATATTTTCATCTCAATGATAATTCTAAATTCATGGCATGAGGACTAGATGTAGTTTTTAAGGTTAGACCTCTGTTTGATTTTATTGTAAACCACATCCAGAGAGCTAAGGATACATGAACAAGATATTAACATTGATGCAGCTATGATAGCTTTTACAGGCAGACTTGCAGCTATGATAGCTTTTATAGGCAGACTCCATTAAAATAAGTAGACCTATATGAAAAACAAACCCTAGAGAATACAAATTGTTGTGTGCTGTGGATCCTCATTCTGGATATCTCTATAACTTTTAAGGTGTATGCTGGATAATCAGACAAACTTAAAAGATGGATTAGGATATCATGTTGTCATGCTGTGTAAGGGAGACTGCTTTGCAGCTTTTCATTTGAAGATTTATCTGCAAACAGTTTGACGCAAGTAAATGAAGATGACAGGAAACTAGTGCTCATTTTCTTTCCTCTCGTTTGTTACATGACAAGTAAACCTGTGTTGTATGACATTAACAAAGATATGTTAAGAGACCAGTACCTCCTTCATTTATCTGTGTAAATTTGATTCTGAACTATAAACAGATTGCAAATTGTATTTGTTATTCATTTTCTTGCACAATCGCTTCTCATTTTTGTGGAGTTATTTCCCTTTCCCTGGGAATGGAGACTTGAGTTTTTCAGGTTCTTGTTTGGAATCCGTGTCTCCCTGCATATTTAAGATTAATTAATCTATATATTATATCAATAATTAATTTGAATATTAATTTTTTAGGGTTAGAATACCAAAGAATATTAACTGATAAACATAGCCAAGGGAAATAATCAAATATGGGGGGGGGGGACAAGGGTTCCAAACAAGAACTGTTTTTCTTGTTGGCTGGTTGGCTGAGACTGAAAGGGTTAATGAATATGCTATAAGACCATCAGCATACATTCCCTTTGAAATTTCTTGGAGGTGGTTGAATGTTCATTAATCTCTGAGGATTGCTATAAGGTCAATTCAGGAATGCTGATAACGGCTCAGATAAGCTGGTCATCATGAAGAAATTCCATTCTCGGAAAGAAACTGCTAATGTATATGGAATATTCCAGACTGACTTCCGCAAGCTGTAACTAAGAGGACACGATGGCAGGATTACCTAAATCATTACCTCAATTATTTTTGGTGGTCGTCAGTTCTAATAAAACCAAACTGGACTCTTGTCTACAGTTGAAAGGAGTGTATCTCACTCTTGAATTACAAGAGTTAACAACAGAGTTGGAAAAATTTACCAGCAAGTGTGGAATGGAAATAGACACAGAAAAGAGTAAAGTCTTGGTTAACAGCAGAGGCACAGACCAACATCATGATGAATAGATATAAACATGAGGAGGTGAATACTTTCAAATACCTCGGATCTATCATATGCATAACAAGCATTGTAAAAGTGAGCTAAGCCATCACTGACTCAATGCAATTTAGACATAAATCCATGGGAGGAGTCTGACACACGATAAGTGTTGCACTTAGAATTGAAGCTGCTGTCTACATCTGACAAATTGCTGCTCAACAAAAATGTTAGAAGAAAGTAAAGAGCCATTTAACATCTCACAGACTTCTCCCAACATGTTCAAAGTGTGGAAGGAAATTTCAGACATGCAGAACTCATTAACCAGAGTCAGGCACACAAAAGTCATTATCATTCTTATTCTAGTTTCAATAATGCAAATGGTCTATGTCAACTGAAAGACAAATAAGTTACAATAATTAAATAACCAATACATATTGATAGAATTCTCTGTCTCTTGCCATGAATATACAGTCTGAACTTCTCTTCTATTTTTAGTACAGAAGAGCAGACATGAAAAATTTTACCTACTGTATTAGTCAGGAGCTTACTTTACCTGCATACAATATATCTTTATAAACAGACACGTTTGGCAAACTTCATTTTCTATTTGAGGAACCAGGTGGGGAACTTGGCTAGGAGGGAACCTGCCCTTGCATGTCCAGCATGACTTTAGATGGATGTGTAAGGTGCTAAGAGTAGAAGAATGTCCAGTGTGTGAGGGTACACATACTAGTTTAGTCAAGCAGCCTTCTGAGACTACGAAAAAAACCTCCACAAAAACTTTCTGTGTATCAAAGTATCTACACCTTAAATCATTCAAAATAATTGTCAGGATAATAATCAAACTGGAGTATAAGTCAATTGAACTTTCTGGCACAGAGCATTGGGTGCACAACTCAATGTGGTAAATACAAGAAGTGCCTACATTCCAATTTTTTTTTAGTATGCAGTTTGATTCCAACTTTGGTATAGTAAGTGCAGTTTTCATGTCGCCATTGAAATTACATCACTAGCAGACTGTGTTACTAAGAAAACAAAATGGTTACCGTAGTTTAATTGGAGATGTTTGTTTACTGAGCTTGTCAGCTACAGATAAAGATGATGTACATTTGTCACAAACTCAATGAGTGCTGCAATGTGAAAAGATGTGCGACCAGGGTCATCCAATGACCTTATATTAATACAGTAGTGGAAGGATTAGGTGGAAAACCGATGGGAACACATGTATTCGTGAAATTTGTGTATGTAGCAAAACACAGCTGCCATGAAGGCAAATTGGAGGAGAAAGAATGATCGTGGACGTTGGGGGCATTGTTAGACCTAAGCCCTCTCCCCTCCTAAATTCTATACATCTCTGTCCCACCAACCATGAAAATATCTACTGCGCACACACAAAAAAGACAATATATTCATTTCATTAAATATTGTGGGGTCTCGATTTTCGAGCTTATGATGCATTTCGTGAATAATGTAGGCATGTCTTCCGGTATTGAACCTAACTCACTATTCCCCCCCCCCCCCACAAAAACAAATATTAGTGCTGTTTTTCTCCTGCATATAATCTTTTAGTATGGTTTTTCAAGTATACAATTTCTGTATACATCCATCATATTTTCTTGTCTAAATATTTTTAGCATTCTTTTACTCTTAATTTGTCATTTGTTTTGAAGCTACTTGGGATTTTTAATTAGCTTTATTTTATTACAAGAAAACAAAAGGCCACCAGCATGAGACATATATTTAATAACAGCATACAGATGAAATATAAGGAACCTAAAAATATATGGCCAGGTAAGAAGCTCAAATAAAATATTAATTGAAACTTAGATTTTAACAAATAGAAAATGTAGAATTCATAGCTACAATCCAAGTGGGATGGAAAATAAAATTAGAAAAAAGAAATAAGCAATTTAATCTGTGAAAAAGTGTCAAGAATCATTAATAATAACGCACATTAAAAGGGAATCACAAAAGTAATAAAAATCAAAAAATGTATTTGCGTAAGTTAATTCGCATAAGTTAATGGGACCGTTGGAATTGATGGCACAAAAAATGTATATCCCTCCTATGTGCTTAGAGGCACTGTCATGAACATGATCTGACTGTATGGGTAACTATTAGACATGAGAGAATAAAAAATACAGACAATTCATTTCACTGCTATAAACAACTATGAGACAAATGGTGATTTCCATATTATGAACTTCTGAGAAAGAAGACAGTAGGGCAGGAGCATACCTAGTATATGTCAACTGTACACATTTTGTGAATTTGTTCAAAATATACTCAGGCAGAGTATACTCAAGTTTCATTGAATACATCCATATAGACCTATAGTAGTGAAGTACACAGTTAAAATACATATTTAAAATTGTATTTTGGACTGAAATACAGAATGATGTTTCTGGAAATTGACAGGTATAGTTAGCCATCAGATCATAATCATGACACTCCAGATCAATCCATAGGTGCTCCGATCTCATATTCAGTATGTCCTTTAGTATGTGGTAACTGACGGTTCTGTGTTGGTTGATAAATCTTCTTTTGATTCCTAAATACCCCTTGTTACTTGCAACACCGTGCTTTATTTGGCGAAGGTAATGCATTCTAGCCATGAACATGGAAGAAGTAATGCACCTTACATCTTCCAACTGATATAATTCCTTGAGTACATTCAACATTTCAGCAATGTCCATTGCTCTACAACAGTTACTGTTAATAATTGCTGATAAGTCTGTCTGCTCTTTCATTTCTCCTAAGGCCCATGTGTCCAGGTATAAAAGTAGTTGACATGTAGGAGTATATAAGAGATATACTCAAATATGTTCAACAAAGAGTTTCTGTTCTTGTTCTTCTGCAATTACTTCTTTGTATTACCGGTATATATATATATATATATATATATATATATATATATATATATATATATATATATATATATATATATATATATATATATATATATATATATATATATATATATTACACACACACATATATACACACACACATATATATACACACATATATATATATATATATAATACAAAGAAGTAATTGCAGAAGAACAAGAACAGAAACTTTGTTGAACATATTTGTTTAACAAATATTTAACAGAATATTAATTATAAAATAATATTTTGGCCATATCAAATGCCATGACAGCCTAGATAAGACCATAATGGAGGGGATAATGCCAGGCAGATGAACAAGAGGCAGACCAAGAAGAAGATGGGTGCAAGACATCAAAGACCACCTGAACATGACATTAACAGAAGCAGGAAGACTGGCTCAAGATAGAAGTTTTAAAAGTCTGTGAGGACTGCTACATCCTGTTCAGGATATGCTACCTGATGATGATAATTGAAAAACATATTCAGAACCAACATGATCTATACCACAATTTCATTAATTTTACTTAAGTCTTTGATCATGTTAGGCATGGTGGTCTGTGGCACATACTGAGACAATTTAATTTTGACATCACAATCATAGACATTGTTGATGAATCACTTTACAAAAAGGGCAGGTGGTGCTGTCTTATCAAACAATAGGATTGGAGAGTTCTTTAAAATAAATGTGGGAGTTCGGCAAAGATGCATAATGTATCCGGTACTTTTCAACATGTACCTAGAGCACATCATACAGGAGACACTAATGACAACAACACATCTATATCGATTGGAGGTCATTCTATGTGCAACATGCATATCACTGATGATATTTTAACAGCAAAGTTGGAAAAATTTACCAGCAAGTACGGAATGGAAACCAACACAGAAAAGAGCAAGGTCTTGGTTGACAGCAGAGACACAGAAGAACAGACCACCAACATCATGATGATGGAATATAAGCTTGAGGAGGTGAACACTTTCAAATACATCGGATCTAGCATATACAGCAATGGAAAATGCAAAGCATAATTAAAAATAAGGCTGTTGATGGCTTTATCATCTATGTCAAGGCTAACTTTGATTTGGAAAAGCAACATCAGTGCTAGAGTGAAAGTCAAACTGTATAACTCACTAGTGCTTTCTATTGTGCTGTATGGTTGTGAGAGTTGGACACTCACTGTGGACATGGAGAAATGATTACAGGCATTCAAATTAAAATGTTACGAATTTTATGAACTTCCTTTAGAGAGCATGAGACAAATTTATACATAAGAAATAAAATAGAGATGTATGCTGATCTACAAGAACCACTGCTTTCAATAGTGAAATGATGAAAACTAGCATGGTTTGGACATGTATGCAGACATGATTCCTTGTCAAAAACAATACTGCAGGGAACCGTCATAGGGGGGAGAAGCAGAGGAGGACAAATAAAGACATGGACACACCACATCAAGGAATGGATAGGACAAGATTTTTCCTCACTCATCCACATTATTGAAGATAGAAATCGCTGAAGGACTGTGTGTTGAAGCCCTATGTGGTGCCCCTATGATCCTGATGGGTTATGGGTTTTTAGATAAAGATATATATTGTTCACGTGTCTGCTTGTGTGTGGCAGTGCCACCCAGAGTACACTGAATTTGACTGGTTAGAAAAATTACATGTAACTCCTTAGCAAGGGTAGGTCACTATTAACTCATGAAGACCAAATATGAAAGCCAAATAACAAAAAAATCCTCCTGTTCCTTAAAACATACCACATGTCAACACCTCCCTGTCCAATCATTAAAATAAACAGCAAAGCAATACCTCTCCCTTCCCATAACTAAAGTTGAAAAAACTGTTATTTATAGACTCTAGACTAAAAACTACAATGAAGGTCAAAGAGCCTAAACAATACCTTCCCACATGGAACTGGTACTTCCCATCCCTAAAATAACAATTTTAGACCATTCTCTGTGATTATATCATGTAAAAATATTACACAAGGGAAATAACATGTTAATGATCATTGCAAGGGACATAGCTTATATTAATAATTGTCTTAACCGTATATAAGGAAATTCAGATATATGGTACATATTCTGCAAGACCCAACCAATTAGTTATAACGGGATTCAACTGTACATTGAAATCTCTGTATAGCACATTGTTATAACATATTTCACATATAACAACACTTTCAAAATTATCATAATTTTCCAAATTATATTTATTCTTCTTCTTCTTCAGCGTTCATTCTCAAGCTCCTGCTGGATCTCTCTTGTAGCAGGACCATGATACATTCTAGATTTCCAGCAGGATGTAGTCCAGAGAATGGAAATGCGTTGTGTCGCCGTTTTATTTGCGCCAGTGGCCCGACACATCCGTCTTCGGCGGGATATTTATTCTATATTGTATGTTCTGTATATAACAAATTTCCGTTATTACATACATATTTTGTTGGTTTGGACCAAGTTGTTATAACAGGATTTTATTGTGCTGTTTTATTCTGGTGCCATAAGAATGCTGTGGGATATTCACAATTGCACTACAAATGCATTTGCTATGCTCAGATTATGATAATACATTCTGTTCTCTGGAATACATCCTGCTAATCTGCAGGAGTTTGAGAATGAACAAAGAAGAAAATGCTATGTTCAGATATTTTCATCATCAAGTGCCGTCTCCGCAATGAAGGTTGGCTTGAACAGACCTCCAACATCCCGTCTCTTGTTTTGGTGGTGCACTCTGCTAGGCTGTAACCTGTCCATCTTGTGATGTTACTCTCCCACTTGTAATTTTTGCTCGCTTCCCTTTGACTTTTGGCTCAGATATTAAGGACTTTAACTACAGTGGAATCCGTCTATAGTGCATCCTTTTATAAAAAATGTCCCTATATAACAACACTTTTCAAAACTCCCATTTATATTTATTCTTTATTGTTTGTACTGTATATAGGGAATTTGTTATTAGATACATATTTCATAGATCCGGACTAAGTTGTTATAATGAGATTTGACTATTAAATTTCCAACTCTTGAGGACTACTTTGTAGTTATGACTTGTCACAATAGAAAGAATGGTAAGGGTATAAACAGACACCAAATGGTTCTCTTATGATGACCTAAAGTAAGTTTATTGCTTATTACTTCGTATCATTTGGAGACTATGTAACTTACTGGATATCTGAAACATGATTATATAAACTTGGTACTGGCAACAAAATATTTTTTAAAAAGCACTTTAATTCTTAAAATAATAGGCTTCCATTTGAAGTGGTTTTCTGTCATCCAGATTTGTATAAAATGCAATCTGATGTGACATTCCATAATGTTTCAGAATCAGCACACAAAATAATGATTTTAGTCTATATATTCTAATAGTTAGAACTAGATAGTGCAGTGTCACAGAGATGACATTCTATGGATGTCATCTGGATGACAATTGACTTATCATACTTCAATAAAATAAAGATACTATCCTGGCAAACAAGCCTATGATACAATCTTTTTTAAAAATCTGCGCAAATCCATAATTTCATGACATCATTAACTGCTGATTTTTAGATACAAATGGCTAATGTAATCATAAGTTTATTCAAGATGTAGAGAGTCTGTTACAGTCGTGAGACTGCCGCTGGATGCAGAGATGTGCATGCAACCCACTGAGAGCCTCCCCCCATGTGCGCACCACCCACTCAGAACACCCATACAACCCTCATAAATTGAATATCTTGATAAATATATCCTCTTCTTCTTCGTGAACCCCAGGAATTGTGAGCAATTAGCTCTTACTTCCTATGTGCAGTGGGGACGTTTCTCTGAGCTTTCTTTCATACCCACGAAACTTCAGCTTTCATTCTAGTGCAATGCCTATTGAAGGAGCCTTCTACTCAGGGGAGTTACTGATAAATATATCTACTATATATTATCATTTCGTATTCTGCATAAAAAATGTAGACCCGTTTGACAGGATTGAACCCAAATCATTTATTTCAGTATAAAATAATTATTTTCATAAAATAATTATTAATTCATTGAAGCTGAGATGAGAAAATACTTCACAGTATTCTGGACAGCTTTATATGTGGCCTAATATATATCTAAATATATGTAACTATCTCGTTTCCTGTTTTTTAAAAATATTTCTATGTTTATCCCATGTTTATTTTGTTTGTTTCACCAATATACCTACAGTAACTATTCTCTTTCATTCTCCCAATGATGAATTTGTTAGACAGATAAAGGAAACAAATTTAGCAATAGAAATACCTGGCTTCATTAACAAAAGAACATTAAAATAAAGTTAAGGAGTAACAAGTTTAAAAAAATACATGCAGTCCAAAGCAATAAACAGTGGCCAAAACAATGTCACAGCACAGTGTTATTTATTGACTAGTGTCCTACAGTACATCAACCTCAATAAATCACAAGGCCATAGGCAAAAATCTGGCCAATGAAATAATAGTCATGGAATATAATCACTTAATATAAAATAAAGAACACTTTATTTGGTCCACAAAGTAAATAAATTAATGCTCAACTGAACTGATCCCCTAATAAAGGACAATAACAAAATAAATGCATACGTTCCATTCCCCCCCTCCACCCTCAATAAATATAACTACAGTAATGTGTAAAAGTAAATAATTACAATGGAACATATTAACATATGCAGTACCAATTTGTAAAAATATTGAACTATTTAGAATAGCTCATCCTTGTGTTGCTGAGGTCTATAGGAGGAGCAAAGAACAGGAACACTGTGATTGCCAGTGGTGATGTAAGATATGGCTAAGGAGAGCTTACAGGGTTGGCTACCCCAATTTCTGTGCAATAAATTTATTTTATAAAAATTCCTTTTTAAATAATTAAATAAGTTTCTGTTTGTATTCGTTTCTTGAAAAAAATACCTGTTGGAGCACAACGCGGATATAGTTTGTGTTCCGTTATTGCTATTTATATTTTAATATTTGATAGCTATAATATTCAGATGATTCAAAAGAATGTTTCTAGAGGGCAGAGTGCAAGGTAAGAGAAGAGAAAGACCAAGAAGATGATGGAGCAGCGACAGCGAAGAATGCATGCACATGTAGGCCTGCTTGTCTGGAACAGAGAGATGTTCAGATTATCCACGACAAAGACATAATTCTGGAAAGAATATATATAGAATATTCAGTAGCATTATTACTTCATTATAGTATTTATAGTTTTTTTTTGGTGTTTCATTGCTGCGACACTTTTCATTTTGTCAGATATCCTCTGACAGTTTTGTTATTTATATAAAGGTCTCATATGCTGCTGACACTGTCATCATCATCAGGTGCCATGCTTGCTGGCATAGGTCATGGCTATACATGACTCAACAACTCTGTCTCCAGTATTATGTATCAGAATCGTTGTTGTTTCCCCACCTTGCCAAGTTGTTAAACTAATATTTTCTCACGTCGCTTCTGTCTCTGCTGCCCTCAATCTTGCCTGTTGTGACGTTTGACACAGACATAGTATACAATTATCATGACCTTGTATAACAGTCTGGTATATGTACTTTAATATATCCACCTGTGAATCAGTGTCTTGCTTCCTAATTTATTAATGCAGGATAAAGAATATGAGCCTTATTAAAGGAAAACCCTACACCCCAAAATTAATTATTTCTTGTTGGTGTTCCTAAGTATGGAGGTTTAGAGGAAGTGTCATGTATATATGTGAGTTTTTATTCACCCACAAAAAGTGCAATTCAGACTTTAGTGAAGTAGGGTAGTAGTAACAACTCTTTAAATTATTTCATGCAAAAGGACAGAACTGATATTATTGCATGAAATCTATATAATCAATTAAAGATGTTGAAGACAGAACCAACTGACAAGGATGAACATCACATCAAATAGGATTCTACACAATGAAATGTGTCTGCTTCTACAAAATGCTATGGCACTCACCATGTATTGAACAAGAAAAGTAGTTGTGACCTCAAACTTGAAAAAGCACAATAATTGATACCAGTACTTAAAGTCCTTGTCAATTTTCCTATATAACAACCAGAATGGTGCTAGAAAGTGGAGCAAAGAATAGTAACACTATAAAGTGCTATGCATGTTATAATAGGTGATCAAGGAGGAATGAGTGTGGTTTACTACTCATCCTGTCAAAGGTGAAAAAAAACTTTCATTACTGCGTGTTTTTCTGTTAAGGAGTGCACGGAGGCTGTGGAAATAAAGGCTGTTTTGCCAAAGCTGTCGCCGCGATGTGTATAGGAAGAATTTTTTATTGCACCTCCGAAAGATAAAAATCCTTGTCCTAACCGCTGGATTGAACCAGAGACCTCAGGAATCTGAGGCAGGCGTTCTAGCCGTGCGGCCACACACTCCACAGGTGAAAGCAACCTAAAAGTACCATGCCAAAGTCAGACGTGCTAGGCAGAGATATCGCAATAGATATAAATAATGACAACACATTCCATTCACGAGATAACATCTTGCTAACTAACAGGAAAACACAGAGGTGCTGTACAGCCCAGTAGCAGTAAAAAAAGAGTTGCTAACCATGCAAAGTGAAGAAGAAAGAGTTAATCCATGAAGTGTTGGCATTTGTAGCTATGTCAATAGTGACTCAGCAGCAAAATATCAGGAAGTTTGACCTCGACTAGATTTGAGATTGCGATCAGCATGTGGTATGGACACAGGTTGCAACATACGGCTGGTCCAATAGCTATATGGTTACCAACGTGCAGTTTTGTGGAAGTGGTAAAACATGACATATTATTTACCCAAATGACGTAGATTATTGGCACATATAAAAAAGTGACATAATGCATCTCTGTTATCTGGACTATATCCTGCGGTAAATCTAGTATGACAAATGCCTACTACATCAGAGATTCAGTGGAAGTTTTAGAATATATGATAAAAAATCCATGAAGTAACATTAACAGATTTCTGACAGGCTAAACATCTTGTGTTGCTATAAGAACAATATTTCCCCCACACAGAGTTGAACAGTGCAGGAGACGGAGAAATACAAGAAAACTTATATTTAGAATTCTGGCAAGTCATGCAATTTTGAAATAAAACCGTGAAATTATTTATTGAAAACCATATCCTAAGATCAAAATATATCACAACCGTTTATAACAATTTAATGAGAACTGCACGCAATCAGATCTATTATACTCCAGGCAAAAAATGTAACACTTAAAACAAACAAAAAACCACTGCAAGTAAGTAATCTAATTTTTACACTTACTGTAAATTTAAAATAAAGAGGAAAAACCCCAATAAAATAAATGAGCAAAAATTCAATGCAGAACCAAAAAGAAATAATTTGGTACAACTAAAACAAATTTCTAATGTTCAGCAATTGGAATGACAATTCAAATATTCATATAAATTTGCTGAATGAAATACACATTTTTCTCCTGTATATATACAACAACACTATTATTTGGTCTATTCCACTGTAAAACAATGGTTTGCAGTAACAGCTAATGGTGGAACTTATTACATCTGTGAAATAATTGCATATTTATCAGGTTACTGAATATTCAGCTGACAAATTCCGAGTCAATATTTTTCTTCTTTGTCCCCCAACACGAATGGGGGAAAGCTCAAGAGGATGGTCCCAGGTTTATTTGTTGTGGAGTTCTGAATGATTTTTATGTTGTGACATGCCCACTCTTCTGTATTGTACATCTTTTGTGTTCATTCTCAAACTTCTGTTGGTTTGTAGGATGTAGTCTGAAGAAACGTGCTGTGTGACTGTTTACAACGTAGCTGCAATTTTGCGCCTTTCAGTCCGACATATCCAACTGCAGCAAAGCTTCTGGGTTAACTTGACCCTCTATGGGATGGGGCAGTGAACCTCAAAACCCCTTTAGTCACCTCTAATGACTTAAATGACATATCACAGTTTCACTATTCTTTGCTCTCCTGGACTCTAGAAAAAACAAAAAAATGTTGGTATAAATTTCTCTTGCATGTCACATTTTCAATTTCTTATCAATATCCTTCAAACAGTGATAACAAGACTGTAAGATCTAGACATGTAGATACACCACAAGTCTTCCATTTTGTCATGACAATAATTCCTGTTAAAGTTGAGAGCACTCATAAAAACTTTATACTTCTTTTGGTTTGAAAGTCAGTCCTTGTATGTAATATCCAATCCTCATCAGAATGGTCTCATTCCACAATTTATATTACTTGCTGAAGTTTACTCTCTGTGTCTAACGGGCATACATACATTGGACATAAGTATTGCTCTCAACATTCTGATTGCCACGCTACATAAGAGTTTTTGCTTATTCATACAACTATTGACAGACATGGAGGAATAAAATATGGATATATATCTCACTAAATTTCCTTCCACATTCCCTATATACCCCTATGATGTGAAATGGGGTTTGGCAACTTTTAAAAATCTCATATATATATGGCCCACTTCTATAAAATAAAAAATACATCCAATCTCTCTATTCACTGTCATGTTATGAGATGAAAATTAAAAACCAAATCAAGTTCAAAAATTAAAAAAAAACCAAATCAGATCTAATGTATAAAACATTTAAAAAAAAAACCTGAGCTAATTATATGAGTCAACACTGTCTTCATTCAACAGATAAACATCAGATTACTTGCATTTTATCTATTGTGTTGAACTTTCTATTTTGCTCCAGTAAGACATGATAAACATTTATAAAAATATGCATTAGTGCACATTATATAAACATTTCTAAATTAAATCAAAGAAATAATACTCAACTGATAAAGCAAAGAAAAAAAGATTGGTATATGCTCTTAAACTTAGGTCTTTAGCAACTTCACAAAAAGTAAACAGTTACATAAACTAAAAATACAACAGAATATAGAGAAGTAGTTTTCTGCACTATGAAGAGAAGTCAATTGTATTGATTCTATGTTTCTGAACACTTTACTGGCCATTTTAGATGGTCATCATCTGCAAAAGATGAATGTGTAGGCCATTGGCGCAAATAAAACGGCGGCACAACTCATTTCCATTCTCTGGACTACATCCTGCTGGAAATCTAGTAGGACCATTGTTCGGCTACAAGAAAGAACCAGTGGGAGTTTAAGAATGAACACAGAAGAAGATGGTCATCGAATTTCCATTATAGAACATTTGTGACCAATTTTGACTATCACCGAAACCATTATGATACATCAGAAATACAACACACCCATGAAATAAATACTCATCGTACTCACTTGGGGGTGATATGGTCATGACATTACTTTCCTATATTTGTAAGGGTACTCATATAAATCTGGGATGGCAGCCCGTTTCCTCTAAAAATTGTTCTGTAAGCATGTTACAGATTGCCCCAACATAAAAATAGATGTGCAATCACTCTTGAGTTGGAACTTCAATACATTTATAGGTCTAGTTCTAGATTATGTGCATGGAGTGTTAAATTCTGTGTACAGTATCTTCTGATGACATACATGGCCAAGAATCTTAAAGGGACTGTTGACAACACTGAAGTTATTTGGGGTAAAATAAATCTAGGTCAACTGGAAATAAAACCATGTACTACTAGACTAAAAAGCCAGTTCATTAATCACAGCATTATCCTGATTGCAGTCCTTTTTTACTGATGAAAAATTTGCCAGGCCATTGGCAGAAATAAAATGGTGACAAAGCATA
Organism: Meghimatium bilineatum; assembly: GCA_034231615.1. NCBI lineage: Eukaryota > Metazoa > Mollusca > Gastropoda > Stylommatophora > Philomycidae > Meghimatium > Meghimatium bilineatum. Next base: position 50,601,794 of record CM067305.1, read on the forward strand.
TTTGCATTCTCTTGACATATCTTGATGGGAATCTAGTAGGGCCATTGTCCTGCTACAAGACAGATCCAGTAATTTGATTGGGTTTGAAATCAGGTAGGGACGTCTTGTATAAGTTTTTTTCTTCCTTAAATCCCTATAAATTATCACTTATGGTATGGATTTATGTATGAGTGATACTCTTAGCAGGTCACATGTTGCTCAGTTGAGAGAGATAAAGAACATATGTGGCAATCCTAGTACAATAACAGCCCCATCACCTTTTGAACAGATCAGGAACTGAGATAATAAAAGTACTAACATGTTTCTGATTTGCAGTAAGACTCATTGCAAGAAGCATGACCAAGGCATGATGAGAATTGTAATATACCAGCAATCATTAAAATCGCACCAAAAGCATGACCTATTTTCACCTTTGAATTGTTTATTTCGTGATGCAATTTTCAAACCATATGAATGTGTCAAAACCTCACTGTTCCTTATCTTTTCTGTCCAGGAAATTCTTAATATTGCTCTTAACACTTCAGTTCGAAGTCCGATATTTTTTTTGCCATTGTTCTATTTATTGTTCAAGTCTCACTGCCGTAAGTTGCAACTGGAAAAAATGTTTGATCTAAGAAGTATAACTGTTATCTCTTTATAATAGTTTTTCGATATATTTTTCATTTCTTTTAATTTTGCTATCGTTAATCTCTTCCTAATTTCCATTGTACAATTACCTAAGCTGTTTATTTGTGCACTCAGATAATCAAACTTGTCAATGTTTTCCAGTTTCATGTTGACTATTTTAATTCTTGGTATTACTTTGGTTTTATCTGTTGTCATGATCTTAGTTTTCTGTATGTTTAATTCAAGGTTTTTTTCTTTGCTGTATGTTTTTATTTTAATGATCATCCTTTCTAGCCTTCTATGTGTGTAGTTAGAAGTACCATATCATCTGCTTATCTAATCTCTGGCATTTCACATCCTCCTATATTTAGGAGATGGAATTTTTTGTGTTCCGTGTCGTTCCTTACTTTCCTCATGATGGTTTCCTCATCCTTTGCAAATATCTAGGCACACTATTTCCATAGGTTGCTTGTTCTTTCAGGAAGGAAATCCCATTAGTTTAGTACCGATATAAGAACACATCCATTCTTGTCGGCCATTTTTATGGAAGTCCTGAATGCATATACAATGTTTAAATTTGACAGCTTTGAATAATATATGATTTTGTGCATGCTATAAGAAAATAATGATAAAACCATGATAATCAGCAAAGACACAGAAGAACAGGAGGTAAACATAAACATACAGGGAGAGAAACTACAACAAGTAAAACAGTATCAATATCTTGGACACATAGTCACAAATGATGGCAGATGTGAAACAGAAGTTAATAGGAGAATAGGAATGGCTAAAAGTACCTTCAATGACATGAGGAAATTATTAATATTTAAACAAATTACAAACAAGTTAAAAATGAGAATTATAAAATGCTACATCTATTCCATACTAATGTATGGCGCAGAAACATGGACACTAAATAAACAATTAGAAGACAAAATTGATGCCTTTAAGATGTGGGTATATAGAAGAATAGGGAGAACATCATGGAAAGAGAAGAAAAAAAAATAAAGATGTGCTAAAGACACTTAATATTAAGAAAGAACTACTAAGAGAAATAAAGATCAGGCAAATAAAATACTTTGGACACATTAAAAGACATGACACCTTATTGAAGACCTTACTTGAGGGTAAAGTCAAAGGGAAGCGAGCAAGAGGTAGGCAGAGATACAAGTGGGAGAGTAACATCACACGATGGACAAGTTACAGTCTAGCAGAGTGCACCATCAAGATAAAAGATGTTGGAGATACGTTGCACAGCCAACCTTCGTTGCGGAGATGGCACTTAATAATGATGATGATTTGAAAATAATACAGAGCACGAACTTCAAGCACTACTGAGCTTTACATCCTTAGAACATGGTAGAACGTGTCTAAAAAGATCAATATTGTTTCTTTACCTTCGCTGTTTGGCAATTAACATAACTTTTCAAAGGTCTGTTATTATGGCATATACATATATATAAATATTTCTTCCAACCATTTGGGCATCACTTGGATAAATTGTATTGGGCATACCAGCATTCATGGTAATGAGAGAGAGCATCAGACTTACATCCAACATATCTATAATAGCCAATGAGTTGATGATGAATAAAAGTTTTTTGAGGTCACTAAGTGGTAATGATGCAAATGGTTACACATCTAGGCTGTGATTTGAGAATTCAGTATTAAATGTGAATGGGTAAGACTGCACACTTGTGGGGCAGAATGAGGAGTATTTAACTAGCCATGGAAACTATCAGCATGTATGTCTAAAACTTTTGCTTGGGACACTGGTGACCAAGGGCATAAATTTATCACTAATAAAAGAACATTGCTTCATATTCATAGTTTATAAAAAGCTGTCTTGTTATGTTGTTTAGAGGCCAACCTCTTTTTAATGTTCTTAACATTTCTTGGTGCTCCTTTCTTGCTGTCAGTGGTATTATCAATGTCCTTCTGTAATATCTCTATTATGTTTTAAAAACTATTCTGTCCACCTTTATTATTACCATGAACGTTTACATCTTGAACTGTTAGCCTCAGATCAACTAGTTATTTTTAATTAGCACATTTGATGTTACTGCACTTTGAGCAGACCCTGTAGGTGCTCAGTGACGTGCAGGAAATAGCATTTGTTAAATACTTATAAAAGCATTCAGAATACAAATTCATAATCTGGTTGTTTGTCAAGGCTTTGTAAGCTTAACAAATAATTATGAAAATCTGGTTTTTAAATTATTTGAAATAAGATGTACAATATAGAAACAGACACTCATCACTTCCAAACAAAATTTAAACTAAACATATTACATACATAAAAAATAATACAGAACACCATAACAAATCCTTTTGTCATTTGTGAAAAAAGTGTGTGAAAAAATCTGTGAAAATTCACAGCATAAAATTAGAAAATATATTAACTTAAAACTTTCACAGCTCAAAGTATAGGATATATTGATTTAAAAACGTACACTTCTCACAGATACATTTCTGCAGATAGTAGATAAAGGATTTCTTCTGTTAATTTACCATTATATTTTTTAAATCATAAGTTTTTACAACTGCAGTAGTAAAAATGAAACTTCCAGTTATAACAGGTAATACGGCAGAATCCCGATATAACAACATGATCCGGACCAACAAAATATGTACGTAATTATGGAAATTTGATACAACAGTACAAAATATATAGAATAAATATAATTGGGCGTTTTGAAAAGTGTTTATATATGGAAATTTGTTGTAAATGAATACGCTATAGAAGGATTTCATTGTATATGCGTAATGTGATGAGAAAAGACGTTATTTATGTATAGTTTATTCATTGATTATAATCATTATGAGATTCCTGTCTTTACAGATTTGTAATATTGTGCAAGCAATAAAACTACAGTTAAAGTTGGTACTTGAAACATCTGTGGCAATCAAGAATAAAGGACCAGAAATAGTTGAATTTATTATTAAACACAAGATTTCCATAATGGGAATAGCTGATAGTAGATTGAAAGGTAGTAATACAAAGCTAATACATAACATCTATGTATTATCTTGGAGCAGTGTGAAAAATCAAAGAGCTATATACGGAATAGGATTCATTCTCGACCCGGTCACCACCAAGACCATAAATAAAACGGAATTCATATCAGAAAGGATAATAGTCATGCAACTAATAGGAAAAATAAAAAATATGACTCTCATACAAACATATGCACCCACAAACGACGGATACACCACAGAAGAAAAAGACCAATACTTCGACTTGCTGTAGGATATTATCGGACAGGTTTCAGGTCAAAGCGACCTATTTGTAATGGGAGACCTCAAGAGTCACGTAGGACACAGACGAACAACGTGGGAAAATCAGCTAGGCCCATTTACAGATAACAACAGAGATTGCAACTACAATGGACAACACATATTAGAGGTCTGTGCAGAACACTGGCTTTACATCGGCTTTACATCACCAACAGTTTCTTTGAGCAAAAAAGAGTAAACTATACACTTGGCACAAATGAAATAATCTGGATCAAGCTGCTCAGATAGATTTATACTGACGCTGCAGACAAAAAGACAATATTAGAAATGTCAAGATCATTTCCAATACCACAGTAGCTTCAGACCATCGCCCTGTAATCACACACCTAAGGAAAACAATGCATAGCCAGAAACAGAAAAGCAATGAAAAAAAATAATTGACACAAGAAAAATTGAATGGCTCTGAAACACAAAGTAAAATAAACACAGATATGACGGCAGCAATAACAAAGATGTGCATACTAGACAATAACAGAAATAGCATGGCAAAAATTAAAAAACACCATTCTAGAATGCTTAACAAAACACTGTGGCCCTAGATATACAGGAGGATTACCAAAGAAGAGAACAGCCTGGTGGAATAATGAAGTTGAAGAAGCTGTGAAAACTAAGAAGAAACAGTACAAGACCTGCTGAGTACATGAACAGAAGCTGACTATATAAGGTATAGATTAGCAAGGCAAGATGCTGTAGGAGTAATCAAACAAGAAAAGGAAAAATATTGGATCATGTATGGAGAAAACCTAAGCAGACCGTGTAGAGTTCAGTAGACAGTTCTATAAAGCGATAGTAAACATGAGGATACGAGACCAACCTTTTCAACCAACAGAATATATAAATGACAGGCAAGGTATTCCCAATATACGAGGAAGATAAGATCTGAGAAATGTGGCTAGAATATTTTAAAGACCTCCTGAACATACCAGAAAATATACATATAACAGAAAGTGATCCATTTTGGAAAGCTGTTTCATCATATACCTAGGGCATTCTAAACTAAACCTTTATGTTTAGAGTAGTTAACAGTTACAGAATGTTGTTGTCATACTGTGTAAGGGAGACTGGTATTCTGTATATGCTTCAACCAGATAGCAAAAATGGGAATTATGGAACAATATTTCAATAACTGCAATTCTTGCAAATTTACAATACATTCACAAAAGAAACATTTATTATATGTAAATTTTAAACAATTATTTAAAACATGTCTGATTTCTCATTTAAGCTACTGAGAGCTGGTTTAATTAAGTGAACAGAGCTTTATCTTCATATTTGTAAGAAATACTATGGCTCCATATGGAAATATGCTAATGGATTCACTATAAAAGAAGAGATAGTAAAGAAATGTACTGGTCATTTAGCCACAAGATGGCAAGACATAACACTGTGATATCTCAAACACTTCATACCATAACACAATTTATTTACTATATAATTACCAAAATGTTAAAAAAGATCCAACAAACAAGTTTCGTCATAGTAAGACAAATACTGAAGTAATTATAATAAATAAGTAAATGTATTACAAATACATACCACTACTAATAAAATGATGCTAAAACAATAGTTTTCATCATATATTAGTAAAAAACAATGGTAAGTAACACACATTTACTTATTCAATATATTTACTACATGACTAACTTTACCTTCTGAAATCTAAATTAAAAGCTAAAGAATTATATTTATTTGCATTCATATAAATAATAAAAACTGACTTCATTTGGTGGCTAAGCTCATTACTAATGAAATAAATAACATTGCACTACTTTTCATAACAAAAACATTGTGCAAAACAGCACAAAAATGTGTACTATGTATATCATCTCAGTTTATCAAGATAAAAATTAGGAACTGATTATTATGTCACTTCACATTTAAAAAAACATAAAATTAGTTTTTACAATGAAGGGCAAGTATTTGAGAGTATTTGTTGAAATACATCTCAATTTTCATCACATGCAAGATGAAAGACAACAAACCACTCAATCAGCAATGAGTAAATATCATCCCACTAGACTTACCATACTTCTGCTGTTTGTGACTTGTATTATACATTGTACAATATACATGGTTAAATTAAATCAGTTGAGATGTTTATGGAATGATACAAAAAGCTATCACACTTAACCCTTTATAGTCCATTTAATAATTCATGAGTTTTTAAAAAATAGTATTCATTCGTTAATAACTACAAACCATATCTATCTAGTTGCAATAAAGACAGCAAATTAATCATGAAATTATCTATTGCAAGCAATGGTGGCACAAAATTAAGGTTATGTGTCATGGCATAGTGCTTTGTGCTCACAGGTTCAAGACACCAGAGAGTGAAGTTTTGTTTATAAATATATTCTATGAATGGTACATGGGGATTGCAGTTTGGTGATACGGAGTTACATGTAGCACTTGTGACATGTGGCTCTGTTGAGAGGAATGGAGTGCACATAGAGTAACCTAAATACAATTAAGTAAATTCTCTATGCCATTTGAACTCTATTTGAATTGACTATGGTATAATAACTTTAGCTCTTATTTATTTCAGAACAGCCAAGGGTTCTTTAATCCTTAGAATCCTAAATTAATTATTTATAATAATCTATATAATTCTAAATTAATTTTGACAAAACTAAGCTTAGTTTTCTTATAACTTTTCTACTTTTTATGATATTTAATATAAAAATGTAAGTATATTATGGATGAGCCCATAAAATGTCCTGCATATGTACAAAAATTAAGTCACCACAATTTACTGGGTAGGTACATTTGTCATATTTACTGAAAATGTAAACAAATTCATTTGGGTGCACTACTAAAAGTCACAATAAGAGTACAAATATAAGAAATATAGTCCACAATTATAAGTAAAGCACTGTTTTATGGTCTTGGACTAGTTTATTATACTTTGCTATTTCACCCTCTTATCCTGCCTTCTGATAGTAACCATAGTGTCACATTTTTTTCTTGTGGTTTCAAACTTGACTTGTTCTTAAAGAGTCCTAAATTTGGATAGTTTGCCTGTTTGTACAAATGTGAAGTTATTTGGAATCCATTGCAAGAAATAACCCACTTTCATGAAATTGACGTATGTGTGCAACCTGCACTGCTAGAATTAAACTCATCATCAGCAGTGCACTCAAAAATAGTTAAATCACTTATACTAACATCATTATGCCCATCTTAATTGTAGCTGACAGATTATCAACTAATAATTTCTCTGGCATAAATATAGCTATCATTTGCACCTTGTTTCCAAATCTAAATATTTTTTGATAAACAGAGTGTCACTGATCAAAATAAATTATGTCTTACCTGTCATCATGGTTGCAAACACTCAGAAAAATTTCTTACTTTTGAGAGAAAAAACCCCCACTTGTTTCAAAAATGTTTAAAAGCTTTTAAAACATTCTTTATGTTTATTTATACATTATCCTTGCATTAGAATTCCAAAAGAGGCAGTAAAAAATAATATAATAATAATATAGAAACAAATACAGCGATAACAAGTGCTATTTTGTAGCAGTATAGGATTATAGGGTGTCAGTCTTATAAAATCTTAATAGTAAATATGCATAAATGGTCTCAAAGTGTCATCACTCTCCATTTGACCATATCTAAATATGATCACTTCAACATGTTAACCATAATCTCCTCAAGTTTAGGCAAAATATTTTACAAAGTGCTTTATTAGGAAAGCAATTATACTATCTTGGACTATATAGGGTTAAGAAATGTGAACTAAATAGGTTTCATGGAATAGAAATTTGTTGGATTTACTGGATATCTCAAACAAGCCACCATTAATAGGCCTGCTGCTATTCAGGCAGATCTCGACTTTTTTTTTCATGTTTCACTAGAAAAGCCTTTGATGTGATCTAATAACCTTCAAAGAGATAAAACAGTTGAAAATTTTTTTTAAATGTGTACATAATGCTTGAACAGTGAGTAATGGAATATATGAGCAATGATCAACAATAACCCCCACAAATAATTAATTGTTAAAAAAAATAATTGTAAAGCATTTCTGTTATCACTGTCAGATAATGAACATTTTCAGTGAATCAAACTTGAGTAGTTATGCATCAGTGAAGTCATCTTGCTTTCGACCAATGGCATCTGGGTTGGAAAGTGGGTCAAGGTCAGCAAAAAGGTTAAACCAAGCTGACATATCAGACTGTGGTGCGCCCTTAAAATAAGAAAGTAGAAAAACAAAACAAAGCATTACAAAATATATATTAAAAGTGCTTATTTATAAGATACTAGAAGGAATACTCTGCACTGCACGGGTTGAGAATAAGAAAAAGAAAGTACTGTTTCAACTATGAATGTTATGAATAGTAGGGTACTATATAAGAATCAGTGTACAGTACAGGGTCACAACTTTTAATGTCATGTGCAGACACCGTTTGTGCACATCTTATCTAACTTTTTAATGTGTGTTATGCACAAGACACTGTGTGTGCATATTTCGTGTCAACAAAACAAAATGGCTAATGCAATCGATGTGTCTACTGAGCTTGCCAGCTACTGAGAGATGCTGTATGCTTGTTACAAACACGAGGAGTGTTACAACAGGGCAAGATGTGCCAAGATGGTCCGGGTCATCCAATGATCCTATTTTAGAACAATGATGGACGGATTCAATGGTATTGCAATGTATGGCAACACTGCCAGCTCATAAATGCAAAGGTCAGCATGTGCTTGCAATGCATAAATATGTTGTTTGTGAAAATATGCTGTTTCATTTATAGATCAGATTCGAGATGCCCTCTACCGACTGGTGCATTCGTGAACTACAGATTAGCAAGACAACTGTTGTTGAATAGAACACATTTATGCATGAAGTTTGTGTCTACAGCTTGACACAGCTGCTATGAAGACGCATTGGAGGAGAAGGAATGATCGTCAAGGTAGATGAAAGCCTATTTACCAAAAGAAAGGCAAACTCTGACAGTGTTGCCTCAATAATGGGTATTTAGCGGACTATGTCGTGAGACAAAGGACGTTTTCTTGCTGCAAGTGGAAGAACGAGGTTTGCTACCTTAATGAAGGTGATTGTTAATATTAAGCCTGGATCGATGATATATTCCAACTTTTGGAAAGGATATAAAACTACAGAGATCAGAAGAGCAGGCTTCGACCATCTAACAGTGAACCACAGATACAACTTTGTGAATCAGGTAATCAGGGCCCATACGCAAACAGTGGAGCGAATGTGGGGAAGTGTGAAGTAATGAAATAAGAAACACAGTGGAACAGCACGGCATCACTTAAACAGCTACCTAACAGAGTTCATGTGGTGATCTAGGCTCTAGAACAATGTCTGTCCTTTCTATGCCATATTGGAGGAAATGAGCAGATACTGGCCATCTGTTTAGCCACCCATCCCCAGCAACCCCTTTCCATTTGTCCACACCCATCAGTTACATAGTTCCAAATCCTAACCCTAACACTGAAAGCAGTCTCCTCCCAAATTCTAAACATCTAACCAACCCTTAACCGTAAATCCCCTCCTCCCAAAACACTAAAAGGCGCTGCCTCCCAGCAGTATTAGTGAGATTTGCACTAATAAAAGGGACATAATAAATGTCAATATTAATACAGGTTAGTTGCCCCTAACTGCACTGATCAGTTCTGAAGAAATGAATATCCGAATGAAAGTTTGTTCCGGCAAATATGTGTCCACTAATTCGTGTATAGTACCAATAGTAGTTTTGTTGACTACTGGAGAACTGGCAGTGTAGATATTCTGTTTTTTTTTTCAAAGCATACTCATAGAATTAGTCAAGAAAGTAGACACGTGAAGCAATGTGGGACTCTTGAAAAAAAATCATTAATGGCATACTTATGCATAAATAATAGTGAAATTCATGGAGATAACAGAATACTTTATTGAAAAGAAATATATTCACATCACAGGACCAAATATGCGGAATTGCATGATAAAATGTATGAAAGAATTGTAATTGAAATACTCAGGCTGTTGGGACATGTCAGTGAGTGAATGTTTGACCAGGTAGTCAGTTATAATTTTTCATTGCATGTAAATGTGATGAAGAGGTCAGGTCGGAAAGCAACAAATATAATTAATTGAAACAGTTTTATTTCACGCGTATAAGGTGATACTCTAGTAAAACTTGATAGAAGACTGCAAACTTGATGAATATCAGCAGTCATGAAAATCTTTTTTAACACACAACTAAAGTGTATTTCTAGGATTCTCATCTCAATTTCTTTTGGTGAGATTTACTGTAAAGATTTCTAGACACCATGTGGTATTTGAATAGATGAATGTTCAGCAATTATCTTCTTGTCTGCCTTATTCAAAATCTTAGTTTATGTTTGTACTTTTAATTACGCTGCTTGATTTATGCAATATCTCTTTTCTGCTAGCTGTTTCATAACTACACTGGAATATAACTGAATGAATTGTGGAACAATTTTGTGTCCTATACGTAAGTGACGAAATCTGTCTTAACATTGAACATGAATTCAGCATCCTATAGTTGTAAATGCTCCATACAATAATGGCATGTGAGAATGTGAATTAAACAAAGGGGTATAATGCCACATACATGTCAGAAATGTTGTAATTCTTTCACGAATTTCGACAACTGAAATTTGCCAGAGAATGGCATTGTTGCTCGTATAAAAGATTATAAATAATAGTAATTGCTTCATGTAAAAAAAAAAGTAAAGTAACCCATAGCATTTATTAATGCCGTAGGGGTGTGAGATGTTAGCGATCTCACATTTCACAGGCTCTGCAAATGAGGGCGGTAGCCATCTCCTCTCCCTCGCAGTCTTTACTTCCCGGATTAATCTGGTACCCAGTTTAGGCTGGGTCGGCCTGGGAGCCGTTGCGATCTGAAAACATTTCCGCCTCAACTGGGGAATGAACCCAGGACCACTCATATGCGAAGCCAGTGCGCTAACCACTGCGCTAACGCGGCTCCCTATACATTTGCTTCATGTACATTTTGTTGGTGTAAGCAAACACAGTTGCATAAGATCAATTGTTCACAAACATGTACACATATTTCATTGATTTGACGGAGTTATTTAATGTGAGTGTTGAAATTGTCAAATGACAATAAGGTACACTCCTTATATTTCTAATGTCTTTTTTGTGCAATAGTAAATTACAACTTCCATCATCATTATGTTTCCATCTTCAATATGAGAAGTAGTCATCTTTTTTAGACAGAGTTTCTTTAAAGATTGGGGATTTCTCTGGTGCAGTGATATAGCTGTTCGCTTTGCGCTGAAATGGTTACAGATTCAAATCTTGCATCCGTTATCTTTTATTATAAAGTGAATGTTTTTTGAAACGATAATTCAATGTTCTTGTGAATGTTTGCTAATGATAAATGTGCTCATTGTCCATGTTTCTGAGCCATACATTAGAATAAATGTAGCATTTTATAATTCTAATTTTTAACTTGTTTGTAATTTGTTTAGATGTTAATATTTTCCTCATGTCATTGAAAGTACTTTTCATCATCATCAAGTGACATATTCTTTCAAGAATTTAGTCTTCCATATGGATCTCTTGAATTCTCTGTGGTCTTGAGCAAGTTGTCCTGCCTTTTCTAGTGACATGAATCTTGAATGCGTGTTGTCCAAAGGCAACTTGGGGCAGCCTTTGCCCCTGTTGCCTTCTATCATCCCCTCCAGTAACACTCTACATGCCGTTGTGTCTCTTAATGTGGCAGAAAAAAATTTGCTTTTTCTTTAATATGGTATTCAGAAGCCAGCATTCCTGGACCTTAATTGTTCATAACACCTTCTGGTTTGTTTTCCTAGCTGTCCATGGTATTCTCAGAACTCTTCTATAGCACTTTAATTCAAATGACATTATTCTCTTGGCTACTGTGTTATTTAGTGTCCATGCTTCACATCCATATGTCGCCATAGGAAACACACATGCTCGTGTGATACTGATGACTTCTTAGCAAGTAATGATGATAAAATTGTCTCAGAATCAGTTACGAAATAGGACAATGATTGAAGAAATTATGGTGACAGTTGATGAGAGGGAGACATCTCTGTGGGTTCCCTAACTTAAAAAAAATAACTATGGCACTGCCATTGCTAGCCAAAACCAAGCAGAAAATAAATGAAAATGAAATGTTTATGAGATAAAACATTTTTTGTAAAGCTGAGAAAGATGTGACAGTGAAAGTTTAAAAAAACTTTGTTTGTAGCTTGGTAAGGTCTACAAACTGAAGTCTGATCTTCTGTGTGCATATGTCTACCTCATATTACACGAGCCACATACAGCCATCAAGAATAATTGGTTGGTATACTGTCCCGTGGTATCATTCTGTTGCACAATAATGTTCCCTCCCCATGTCGCAAAAGTTGGGTCTTCTCTCACAACAAATTGTGCATGACCTGACTGCAGAAGATCATTTGTTACCTGTCGCCCTTCCTGAAACACTCTTGCCCAATCCTTCCCTGTTGTCTTCAAAACACATTTTCCACCATGCACTGCCTACATTCTTTAGTAAATGTTGGTTGGTCAACTTCCTTCAGCTGTAAGAAACTGAATCACTGCTCGGTCAAATTTGGACGGATTTGTTTTTGGAAGGATTTTGTTATCACACCCATCATGTTGTCGACTGATTGCATAGGACACTAAACATGCGAAGAGAATGACCACATGACCATTTGTTCTTCTTCTTCTACTTCTGCGTTCGCTCTCATATAACCACAACAAATATTTCGTGTGATTTCCGCCAGGGAGCGTGAAGTACGTTGTGCTGCAAGTTCCACAGTAGAACTGTGATTATTTGCACCCCGGTTGGCCACTTGTGGTCAGGATGTCCGAGGTCCAGCACATCCGTTTTCGTCATTCCTTTATTTCGGGTTCGGTCCCTAGTCCGCGACAGTCTGTCTACACGGTGTGTAGCACGCTGGTGTGTAGTGCCTCTTCGCCAAGACGCTTGTCAAGCGCGTCTATCTGGCACGAGGTGCTCAACCGTCCATGAATCCATCTCGTGCAATTGGACAAACTCTGCCTGTGTCCATCGGGTACTGAACCGTTTCTCATCCGCGAGCCTGGTTCCGTATGAGGAAGAACTCGCCAGAAGAGTTGGACCCTGGCTCGTTCGCCCTCCTACCCAAGACATCATTCATAGACATCGTGAACCCCTCGCACAAGTTTGAGTCTCATACCACGCATTTGAGAGCAAGGCGTTCTCGAGCTGAGCGACCTTGCCCCAATAACGCCTGAGCCCACCAGGTACTGAACCCTTTCTCTCTGCAAGTGTATTTCCAGACCATTTGTTCATCAATGTGTACAGATTATGTCAGTGATGGCATCTTGATGCTCCTCGCGTGCTGGCACAGGTAATGCAGCACGGATGATTTTCATTTGAGCATGCTGTGTATAAACAACATAACCACAAAAAAAGTACAAAGAATTTAAAAGTACCATCTATTTGTAAATCCAGAATTTGTGATCTACAGATCAATATTTTTTGTCATTATTCTTACCTTCGAAAGTGGCTGTGGTTTTGATTTCTGCCCCTTTTTGGACAGAGCAGCAGTACCATTACCAGCAGACTGAGCTGCTTGACCAAAGGTAGAGGCAGAAGTAGCCATATTTCCCGACTGAGAAAGATGTGATGCTGGTATAGAAGAAATATTGAAACATAATGCAGTTTTCAATACAATGCAATTATTTATAATGCACTGATGTATAAAGACTGAATAATTCTTTTAAAACATATATATAAGTTGATTTTCAAAAGAATATGCAGAAGCAGAGGAATAATGTGTACAGAATAATGTAAACTTCAAACAAAATGGGGCTATATATTTATAGAATCAAAGTTTTAAACTCCCATGTAATATCTGTGTGGCTGTGATAGATGGAAAGTATCACAAGTCCTGAAGAAGAAATTAAATTAATTTGTAAATAATTGTCTTTGATGGCTCTTAAGGCTGGTACTCCACACAAGAAAGGGAGTAAAACACCAAATAGCAATAAGAAAACGGTGGACTTATATCGGACATGCAATTAGAATGAATGAAAATATACCACCACTACAAGCATTAAAATTAGTATGAGATGGTGTGGTACCCCTACGACCCTGAAGGATTATGGGTTTATTGATTGATTGATGTCTGATCCTGTCATTGCTCCCTGTAGGGTTATTTATGATGAAAAGTCATGTTGTCTTACATGTCAAAACTATGCAAATTAGTTTCAATCGTTTTACTATTGAAAGAAGTCATACTTGTGACATGTATGCATCTCTATTTTATTTCTAATGTACATTTGTCTCATAATGAGTTATATGAAACGCATGTAATTCAGCTATAAATATTTTTATTCAAAGGCATGTATTCCTTTTTCCATGTCTGCAGTGAGTGTCCAACTCTGACAACAATACAATAGAAAGAGCCAGTGAGTTATAAATTTTGATTAGCACTCTGATATTTGTTTTTCATATATTAAATTTCACTTTGACATAGCAGCTAAGGCCATCAGCTTAATTTTTAATTCTGTTTCATCACTACATATGCATGATCATGACTATTTGAAAGTTTTCACTTCCTCATGTTTATGCACATTCATCATGATGTTGTGTGTGTCTGTTAACATAAATATTGCTTTTAATTAAATTTAAATTGCATGGTTAATTTTCATTCCACACTTGCTGGTAGTTTCTTCCAATATTTTCTGATTTTATGATAAAGCAGTCACATATGAGAGATTTTCAATAAGTTTCCATAGTGAATTTTGTTTCGGAAAACTGTAATATGTAGAGAATTGCTATTTACCAAGAGCATCTGATGACCATGTACTAATGTATATACGAAACCGAAAGTATGTTAACTTCGTGTGAGTGTTGTGTGGGATCCTATAAGTGAAGGTAACCTAGTTTGTTTTGTTGCATTTCAAAAATGGACATTACTCTTCAATAAGGTGAACACTGATTTATGCTTTTGGCATGGAAAAAATGTTCAGAAACTTTTAAACATCTGCAACCAGCTTTCAGAGTTCCGTCTAAGTAAATCTACAATATTTAAGTGGGTACTCTAATTTTGAAAGTGGATGCGGATTCTTTGAAGATGACGTCATTAAGACTTGACAGCTCTCTAAGTCCAATGGCAAGACCATATATATATAGGGAAAGGTGTGTGGGTGTGTGTACTGCTCACCTGTGATTATTATTACTCTTTTATTTATTTAGACACATTAAAAGACATGACACTTTATCGAAGACCTTATTTGAGGGTAAAGTCAAAGGGAAGCGAGCAAGAGGTAGACAGAGATACAAGTGGGAGAGTAATATCACAAAATGGACAGGTTACAGTCTAGAAAAGAGTGCACAACCAAAACAAGAGACAGGGGATGTTGGAGATCTGTTGCAGCCAACCTACGTTGCGGAGACAGCACTTGATGATGATGATTTTAAAAAAAATGCAATTTAATGCTAAATAAATACAGCAACAAATGATATAAGACACATAGAAAATGCTAAAAATAATTATTATTGTTTTTAACTCCACAAATAAATGAACTTGATAAAAGGCAAAATTTTACCATCGGAGACAGACATGATGCCAGACAACTGAGTTTCTAATAAGTTCGATGGAAGAAACTGTTGAGACCCATCAGCTTCTGTCTGAGTAGTGTCACCAGATGCACCGGCCTGTATACCACCAAACACAGCTGTCCACTCCTGAGCGAACTCATCTTCTCCAGTTGATGGGGCATTAAGAATCTCATTGAGCAGGGTCATGTCATCTTTATCTTCATCATCATCTGCTTGTTCCAGTCCACCAGTGAGCAGATCTCTATCCCTTCCTATATCAGATTGATATGATAAAAAAAAAAGATTGGTAAAAATTGTCAGGGCAAACTAAGCGTAATAAATATAAATGAAAGAGAGAGGACACAAGACCAGGGTGACTAGACATCCCGATTTTACTGGGACAGAACCAATTTCAACTTCTTTGTCCTAGTTTCCCAAAACATTTGTCAGGATGCAAAAATGTCCAGGCTTTTAAAATTGGTAGATTTCTTATACATTTCTCATAAATATTTGTTGAATTTGTGCAAAATTATATGTTTTCATGTATATAAACATTATGTGAAAAGTCAATGCATTCTTGATTGTTAAGAACAAGGTGGTTTTGTCAGAAATACATGGTTCTGATGAATGCACAACAAAAAATGTTGATCCATGATCACACCATGATTTATCAGTAAATTAAAGAATATAAATTTGATGGATTATTTTTGGGGCAATTTTGTATAGCTAATGGGCGTCTTAGTTTTTTATATTTCGAAAATCTGGTCACCCTGCAAAAGACAGAAAAGTGAGAAAAAGGTGGTTAACTGTGTCTCTGTACAGAGATGGGGAGAAGAAAATGAATAGGGGCCTATAAACGAGTACAGCCAAATGTTTAACAAAATTACGTCAAATCATGGTAACAGAGAAAAAAAACGGTTAAATCCCCCCCCCCCCCAAAAGCCAGTGACTCGCATGTCCGATATATTAAGCCAGGATAAAATGACCAGGACTCACCAGCAATTCAGAGCGTGCTTATCATAATGCTAGGCCTAGATTTACATTAATTTCTATATATCATACAATATTACCTTCGAAATCTCCAATATCTCATGATAAAAACTCTGCACATTTAGTGGCAGACAAGATCAATTTCACAAACCTCTCTCAGTTTATTACTGTATACTCCCTACAAGGTAAACATATGGGTCACAAAGTTAAAATTCTTCCATATCTTGTAAAAACAAAGAGACCTAAAGGTTACAATTTGTCTGCCGGTATTTTTCTTTCATCCTATCGTTTCCTGCTTAGACTTTACTGTCTGCTGGAAAAATAATTATGTAGTAACTACTATTCACTAGCACAGTTTCACGTCATAACGCCGGGACACCCAACACAAACAATTTGTTCAGAAAATATGTTAGGTAATGATTATAAGGTGGTATTAGATAAGATGGCAATTGTAGGCATAATATAGAATTATTATGATCTCACTTTGATGGAAATTCTGATTTGAGTGTTGATAAAGCTAAGGGGGTGTTCCCAATGCAATATATATGACTATCACCATTATCTACAGTCAAAAATCACTATTATCTACATTTAAAAACATGATTTTTGGAGTATTACATTTGGATGTGAATACTCAGACCCTTATATAAGGCATAGTAATTTGTATTATATATATCTAAGGTTATTTAAATAAGTCCTGGGAACTAAAATGTAGGCCTAAAGAATACAACATTTTATGGAAAATGCATATTTTGTATGCATTTGCTCATATCAAGACAATGTGACAATTATAAGTAATTGTGTATTTATAAATACTTGTATGAATTACACAATGGTTCAGGATATATGCATATGTGTTTTATTTCAAATAAATGGAGTATGATTCAGTTTTCTGGGATACTAGCTTGGGTATGTACATATTTCTATTGTTTTTTCCCCCATATTGTTTTTTCTTAATTAAATGTTTCATAAGCAACACAAAACTGTATGTAAGCAAGCAAACTAAACTGAATTTTATTGCCTATCCATTTCTGAATATTTTGATGTCAGAACTGTTCATGTGGACAGAATAGTGAGGGAGAAATTGTAAAAATTCAAATACTACCATAAATGACTAAAAATGTGCTCTGGCATAGCAGGAAAACTTTAAGGCAGGTTACAGAGACAATGACTTGAAGCATTTTTGAACACATTCATCTTCTCTGAAGAGCTGACATGTATGCTACTGACTCACCTTCAGATTTTTGGATTTTCTTATTTTTGGCTGCCGTTTCCATAATTTTGCCAGTAAAATCAAAATCGTCATCATCATCTTTCAAGAGGCTGTCATCTTCAGTAAAGTCCATGAATGGGCCAAAATCTGAATCATTGTTACCAGTACTGCCTGCTACTGATTTGGAAACAAAACAATTTCATATTAAGCATGACTGTGTATGTAAATAACTGTTGTTTACACTGTATATAAAATCTGGAGGATGGCAAAGAGTCAGCCCACAACTGAGATGTAAGGATATCTGTAGAAAAGTCTTGAATTTTTTCCTGATCAATCCAAATTCTTAGGAAGAACTGGCAATTGATCATACTGTATGGGATGCTGCATTACACAGAAGCATCCAATTGTTTGAAAGGGCTCCGAGGAAGCAGAGGACAAGTGATGTAGATGAAAAGCACCTGCATATTTAAACTCACATGTGTCATGTATATTCTGCATGATATTTTGGTTCGGTCAGCCATAATGCAGTTACATTGGAGGGGCAACGAATGTCGATGCTTTCATACGGGTAGTTGTTGCCGTGATACGGTACCACTTAGCATGCACATTGAATATGGAGAAGGCAACACATGCTAGAGGGCAGCGTTGTGTATGTGAAGCGCTGGAGTGGCAACAAATTTAAAATTTCCAGTCCGACGAGACCGGTCAGCGTGTTGTTCATACTCATGAACACACAGAAGCCCTTATGTCCCACCACAATTGACGCCAAAGTTATTGATTCAAAGTCATCACTCTGGCATTGGATATGCTAACTTGAACATGTACCCCCGAGTATGATACCCAGCCAAAGACAGATATGTCAGGCCATTGGTGAACATAAAATGGTGACACAATCTATTTCCATTCTCTGGATTACATCTTGCTTAAAATCTAGCAGGACCATTGTTCTGCTACAAGAGAGATCCAGTGGGAGTTAAGAATGAACGCTGAAGAAGAACAAGAGTATGAAACAAAGTTTTGAATACATCTCCCCAACACAAAAGGAAAAGCATCTAATAAATGTTGGGGAGCATATATTGTTCAAATTTTTTAAAGAAGCAGTGTTGAGACTCAGACTCTGTGGGTAAGGCACATGGGAAGCAAGTCCTTATCTTTGACGACATAATAAACCTAATCTAACTTGAATGTTGGTTTGCCCAATATGGCTCATACAGAGAGAATTGGGTTCAGTACTAAAGGGCTCAGAGGGGAATGTCTTTCTTACATGAGATTTGTTTGCCGACAACAAAGATCCTCGTTCGAGATAAGTGCAATCTACCTACTTTTTTTAGTGATTAACACAATGGCGAAGAGTCAAAACACAAACCGTGCATATATGAATTGGAAGGCAATCACAAACAGATTGAGCGTGCTAGAAATTCACCGGTCAAATCCCAGACACCTGACGTGTTTGGCAATGCAACACTTCATCTAGGAACGTGTATCAACCTTAAGTCTAACTCGATGGTCACCGTTGCCCAACACGGCTTATACAGAAGAAATTAGGTCTGGGACCTAGAGACATGGAGGGTGCTAATGTAGTGGTCTTCCTACAAGAGGAATAGTTTACCAGATGTAAAGTGTCTTGATAGAGAACAGATGGGTGACCCAGGCAAACTATTAGTTTATCTTATAACATATACCCTCTCTTAGTAGAAGGCCTCTTCAACAGGCATTGCATTAAGCTGAAGGTTTAAGTTTCCTGAGTATCTTCTTCTTCTTCTTCTTCGTTCGTTCTCAAACTCCTGCAGATTAGCAGGATGTAGTCCTGAGAACGGAATGCGTTGTGTCATGGTTTACAGCATTGCTGCGATATCTGCGCCTTTCGGCCTGACACATCCGACTTCAGCATGGCTTTGGGTCACTGAACCTATATGGGATGGGACAGCCAACTCCATCTCATAACCTCCTTAGTCGCCTTTTATGACATGCATGGAAGGTAAACAGTGTTGCTATTCTTTGCTCCCCTTTCAGGCCCGGCAACACACGGGCCAGTTTCCTGAGTATTAAAGAAAGTTCTGAGAAACCACTCCACTGCACATAAGAACAAGAACAAGTTGCTTGCAATTCCTGGAGTTGGAGACAAACAAACACAATAAGATAAACATTAACAAATATAAAAACAAAATGAAACAAATAGAGATGATACCGATATATTTTAAAGGTTGAGTTTTGACTATGAGTTTCAACAACATATATACAAGAACTACACACAGCAGAATAACATTGCTCAAACGAAGAACTAGTTTCTGCTATATGCACAGTATTTGGCGCTGAAAGAACATGGAATGGAGTTATGAATCAGTGAAACTGTCACTGTTTTACACACAAGTATTCAGTTGCACAGCCAATGGTTGACAAGAAACTGCATGACTAATATCACCTCCAGCACATATACTACAGCTATGGTACCATTTCTTGACCAACCAACTTTTCCTGTGGCGACAAAACTTGTTCATATAGAACCAATAATCCACCAACTTTTCCTGTGGAGACAACACTTGTTCATATAGAATCAATCACCCACCAACTTTTCCTGTGGAGACAAAACTTGTTCATATAGAATCAATAATCCACCAACTTTTCCTGTGGAGACAACACTTGTTCATATAGAATCAATAACCCACCAACTTTTCCTGTGGAGACAACACTTGTTCATATAGAATCAATAACCCACCAACTTTTCTTGTGGAGACAACACTTGTTCATATAGAATCAATAATCCACCAACTTTTCCTGTGGAGACAACACTTGTTCATATAGAATCAATAACCCACCAACTTTTCCTGTGGAGACAACACTTGTTCATATAGAATCAATAACCCACCAACATTTCCTGTGGAGACAACACTTGTTCATATAGAATCAATAACCCACCAACTTTTCCTGTGGAGACAACACTTGTTCATATAGAATCAATCACCAACCAACTTTTCTTGTGGAGACAACACTTGTTCATATAGAATCAATAACCCACCAACTTTTCCTGTGGAGACAACACATGTTCATATAGAATCAATCACCAACCAACTTTTCTTGTGGAGACAACACTAGTTAATATAGAATCAATCACCCACCAACTTTTCTTGTGGAGACAACACTTGTTCATATAAAATCAATCACCAACCAACTTTTCCTGTGGAGACAACACTTATTCATATAGAATCAATCACCCACCAACTTTTCCTGTGGAGACAACACTTGTTCATATAGAATCAATCACCCACCAACTTTTCCTGTGGAGACAACACTTGTTCATATAGAATCAATCACCCACCAACTTTTCCTGTGGAGACAACACTTGTTCATATAGAATCAATAACCCACCATCTTTTCCTGTGGAGACAACACTTGTTCATATAGAATCAATAACCCACCAACTTTTCTTGTGGAGACAACACTTGTTCATATAGAATCAATCACCCACCAACTTTTCCTGTGGAGACAACACTTGTTCATATAGAATCAATAACCCACCAACTTTTCCTGTGGAGACAACACTTGTTCATATAGAATCAATAACCCACCAACTATTCTTGTGGAGACAAAACTTGTTCATATAGAATCAATCACCCACCAACTTTTCCTGTAAAGACAACACTTGTTCGCATAAAAAACATAATCACAAGAACCACCTTCTGACTTACAGTTCTGCTTCTTCTTATCCCCAAGATGAAGATCTGACAACAGACTTTCATCAAATGCAGTGGACTCTCTTGCATCTTTTGCTTCCTCACTTTCTTCCACAGATATTAGGCTGAAGGATTCAAGAAACAAGTGAATAACTGTAGTTATAAATTAATTACACTTATTAATATTGTTGCTCGATGATCAAATTTTTTCTATACGAAATTTATACGGTGATATTTAAATAATTATAAAAAAACAAAACGTTCTAGTATATGATTGCTGCAATTTATAAATTTAATTAACTGCATCTGAAAACAAGGATTGATTCTATTTTTAATATTTATTATTGAAAATACTGTACTGAGGATAATTTGGTGTACAAAACTTTTCTTCTGCATTTATTTACACAAAAACTCCTGTGTGTAAGTAGGGGTAGTCAAGAGAATAAAATATACTGAATCATTATTTACAGTTTTTTGCCAATATCTGTGCAGCTGGATTTGACACATCTGACTTCAAAGGGTTCTCAAATCTAGACTACTGCTACCCTGTTTACGGTGACTATCTACATTAATCATGACCAGATATAATCCATGATGGTAAAAAGAAGCGATAAATACTATATTAAGTAATAATCTTACTGTTATATACTAAGTATGGACTACTAGTTTAGGGTGCAAAGAATAGAGCCTCTATCTTCTTTCCAGGCATGTCGTAGGAGGCGATTAAGAAAAGTTTCGGGGATAGGCTGACAACCTGTCACCTGTGAAAAAAATCATAACTGTCACATCTGATCTCAATTAGACATTACACAATCATCCTTCACATGGTGTAATGTCTTTTTTATGTGCCCAAAATATTTTACTTGTTTTGCTTTTATTTTCCTCAGCAATTCCATTTTCATTTCAAATTCTTTCCAGGACTCCCTTATATGTTTCTCTTTCCATGAAATTCAACTCATTCTTCTGTGTTAATACAAGAGTATTAACTCTTTATTCTAAATTCTTGTTTGGTGTCATTGTGTTGATAGGGTCCAAAAGGGGAGCAAAGAATAGAGACACTGTTACCTGTCATGCACACCGTAAGAAATGACGTGTTTTTAGGGTGGAGTTGACTGTCTCTCACCTCATAGAGAGTCAAAGTGACCCAGAAGCCATGCTGAAGTGAGTTGTGTTAGGCCAGAATACACATATATAGCAGCTCAGCTGTGAAACATCCCAACACATTCCATTCTCCATACTACATCCTGTTAATCTTCAGGAGTTTGAGAACACAGAAGAAGGAACATAAGAGAAATTTTATAAGAAATTTCTAAAAAAAATTTCTAAAAAAGAGAAATTTCTAAGGAAATTTTATAAGTAAAGTTGGTTGTTCCATCCCATATAGAGTCTATGATCCAGAAGCCACTTTGAAGTCAGATTTGCTATACTGAAAGGCAGAGATATCACAGTTAAGTTGTAAACCATGATACAATGCATTCCGTTCTCCAGACTATATGCTGCTAAACTGCAGGAGTTTGAAAATGATGGTAGAAGATGTTAACTGGGTAAATTACAAACCAGTTAAACCAACCTAAAATAAACTGACAGTTAACAATTGAATGTACTAAAATATATGTACCAGACTAGATATTGTCATCTGATAAAATCATATGAAGCTCATGAACTGCAAGGAAACATGTTGCAAGCATGTAACAAGTAAGTACAAACATGTTACAAGTTTGTACTAGGGGAATATACAGGTAGAATATACAGAGATGAAATGCAAAGCAAATGCAGATTTAAAAATAATATGCTGTTATTTACTTTTATATGTAATACATATATAAACATAGCGATACATGCAATTATACAGTGCAAAAATATAATGTGTATATGGGAAAAGATTATAGTGTACTTGGTAAACCAGGCAAAATGTTATATGTCTGTAATAAAAAAAATTTAAAACAATAAGCTTACATACAGAACAAAATAGATACAATTAAATATATTGTCAAAGAAACAATTTTGAACACTTCAGCACACCAAAAGAAGTATGTTTGTGTCAGTACTTCAGGTATAGAATCAATAATATGTACTAACTGCAGAAAAAATGAAATTCAACAAGTGAAACATTGAACGGGGTAATCAAGTTTTGTTAATCACTGGTAGCACACATAATAGCAAACAAAAATCAATGTTTTGGCCTAATCCGGGCTGTATCTATAATTAGCTCTGCAATGTGAATGTGAATACCAATAATGCATTCACACTCGTCATATTATGTTGTTAATGTGTTCTTGATAAAGACCTTTTGGTTGAAATGTCAATTTGTCTGTGTTATTATGTCTGTCACCAGCCGATGATTAGTAAAACTTCATTACTCTGTTCTGTGTTTAAAATGTCAGGTATATATATTTAATGTTTCATAAAAGTTGCTGATCTCTTTCTCTTATTGGGAAGCTTGGTAGTGTAATATTAAGTCATTTGCCCGTGGACCAGTAAACTCCAATTTTGAATCTGCTCGCTATTAGTGGTTTGAAATAAAAATAATTCCTGTATTTCACCCAGACACTAGAAAGAAGGCTACCAGGATTCATGCTCTGGGAAGGTCGAGGTATGGCCTAACTGCTATTGAACAAGTGCAGTAGACAATGCTCATCAGGAGGTTTCTGGTCAACCACTGACTAGGCAGCTGAGCACTTATGGGAAACCGTCTGCCATGTCACTGTTTCAAAACTCAGCTTACCTTTAACCTTTTATTAGAATGATGTCTTCTTTGACCTGAGGTAAATTAATTGATAAAAAAAAGGAAGAAAGTTTGACAACATGAAATTAATCTTGTACCGAGCCAAAACAAAGCGAGAGACAATGCTGAAAAAAAATCAACATAAGTGTCTAAAAACAATGAATCAAGGCCATTTTATATCAAGAGAAATTATATAGACTGAAAATAAAATTTTCCAAGAAACCAAACATTCCAAGCATCCCATTTCTCGTAAAGAACTTTATGGAAAGGAAAGGAGAATGTATGAATCTTCACCTTTCATCATCAGAACTGTCTTGAGCATAATGTTTAAGAACTGATGTTGGTCCCGTATCATCTTGATCATAGCTATAGATTGTTGAAATTGAAGCTCTCTCAAAATTTTTTCCAGTTTTAGCAGCTCTTTCTGCCACATTCTGAACTTTTTCAAAGTCGCTGTCCTCAATTTTAAGCAGATTATCAACTGTGTTTTCACCAAACTCTGATTCATGAGATTTTGAGGATGATGTATTCCATCCAGAAGCCTTTTTCCAATAATCGGATGTGCCCTTTTTAGACCACGGAGCCTCTCCTGTTAGTGGCTCTTGGTTCTTCCATGACTTTGAAGATGATGTGTCTTGTTCTTGTCTCGAGTCTTCAATTCTGTCACGTCTAATTTCTTGCAGTCTTGACACTGGGGAATCACCTTCACGCTTGTAACTTTTCAAGCAAAGAGCACAAAACAGATTGTAATTAGAACAGACACAAAAACACATTAAAACAAGAAGAGCTCATAATACATTAGAATCAACAGAGCACAAAGTAGATTTAAATCAGAGGGATACAAAACATAGAGTATGTTTCTGTTTATAAGCCGATCCATCTATAAGTCAAGGATGTGAACTTAAATGTCTAAAATGTGACAAAAGTAAAAAATTTGTGTATAAGCAGAGGTAGGAAGAAATAATAACACCTGTAATAATACTGTGGAATCCCCATAACACTCTATTGACAAATTTTGACAGTTGTCGAATTTCTGTTATAGAAGCTTTGTGACAAATTTCATAGATTGTCAAAACCGCTATGATAGATCAGAAATAAAATAAAAATAATAAGACCCATAACCTGTCAGGATTCTAGGGGTGCCACACTAGATACATTTGCACAACAATCCCTCCAAAAAACTCTATCCTCAGACATTCAGAGAAGTGTAGAAAAATCATGCAATACGGCAATATCCATTGTTAAAAATAGCTTGCCCGGGAAAGTACGCTATTCCAAAATAGCGCTAGTGTGAAATACAGATATAGAAGTCGTTCATGAGTATCTACCATGAAAATACCAGAGATTTCAGAGGTGCAACTATATGTTATATAGAGAGTAATGTAATTCTAGGCCTAGCATAATAAGTAAAATTTTGCACTTGAAATAACTCTTGGGCTTTCAAAAGTATTCAGAAAGTGCAACATTACAACACATAAAAAGTTCAAGGCTTTCTCACGCGAGATCGATTTTATATGGATTTTTAATAGACTGCCCTGTCGATGTATACAATTTTGCGTGCACCTCAGAAATGGTGGATAAGTACGCTCTGGATTGTTAAAACCATTTGACTACTAGAGTCGCAGGGAATCACTTTTTATTTCTGGCTTTGTTAGGATCCAAATTATATTTTGAGTCTGCTCAGAGTTATTTTAAAACAGTGACCTTTGTGTAGTTCAGAGTTCACACTTCCTCTTTGTGCTCACCAAGCAAGAATTTCATGTCGAACTAATTTGTTACGAAATTTTAAAAATTTGGGAATTTGAGACAACTTGTTTGCAATAGAGATTATTTGTATTATACAGATGACACAGCCATAGTTACGATGGAAATATGCACGATGTACCGTTAAATTCTGAATATAAACCCATCCGATTGTAGGCCGATAACCTAACTATCCCTTCCCAAAAGTGGAGAAAGTCGAAAGTCCGACTATAGACCGACATCCCCAACTTAACAAAGCGGGCAATAATGAACTTCATCATCATAAGAAAGAACCGACATGCTAAATGGAAATTAACACAAACTTTTGCAACTCTAAGAAAATAGCATTCCTTTCATTTGCTTCACTCACATAACTTGAATGAATCAAGGAATGAAACCCCGGTGGCTACTGTATTCTGGATCAATATATCCGAAAATAATGAATACCCGGTAGGCTGACTTCCCTATCCATGACTATAGATGGTTTATGAAGTGGCGAGACTTTGGGGAACAAAGTTTTTCCTGAATGAATTGTCTGTGTTGGGTGTCTGGGCGTTATGACGCGGAACAGCCCTAGTGAATAGTAATTACTACGTAACTATTATGTCACCGGCTTCTGACAGTGACGTTTAAGTGGGAAATAATGAAAGGCACGACAGGGAGATCACCTTTGTTTTTATAAGATACAGAAGAGTTTGAACGTTGTTCCTGGTTATGTTTACTGTGTGGGGAGAATAGGGTAATAAAATAAACATAACAGAGGATTGTGAAATTGATCTCTTCTTCCACTACATGTACAGTGGTTGGGGGAGGGAATCAATTACGGCAGCGCAATTTTACTACAAAATGCCTATGATGTGTTGTGATTTGGAACCCGTTTCAAATCTTCTATAAAGAAAGATTGCATTTTAGTCACTTATCTGAATGGCATACATAATGTGAGAGAAACTTGGATTGGTTGAGCCGATTGAAATGGGTAGGGCCAGTAGTCCATCTGCGGCCTCAGTGGGCTGGACTAATTAACAGAATATACAGAGTACCGGGGTATATAACTATTTGCCACCGAGTTCTCACAAAAATATTGCAGACAGTCAATCCCCGGCTTTGTTTTTAAAAGATACGGCTTTGTTTTTAAAAGCTTTGTTTTTAAGGAAGAGTTTGAACTTTGTGTGACCTGTATGTTTACCTTAACAGTAATATAAACATGAGGCACAGCTCAGACGAGTTTCACTACCTGTATTTATTTCTCTCCCCCATCCCCCCAACACTGCCTAAGTAGCAAAGTTTTGGATGTCAGTTACGTGTTTGTGCAAGACCGTTTGTGTAGAAAAAGACCTCTGTACAGAATTAATTAGGACTTCATTCTTTATGTTTCTGATTATTGTCTTGGTCACTATTTATATACTTGGAGTCGCATGTTAAAAATTGGCAAGGCCGACCAGCACATGCACGGAAATACTCAAAATCTGCCTTTGATGTGTTTTTACATTTTCTGTACACAGGTCTTATAGCCTAGTAGACGGTCAGTAACTGTTGTAACATTTGCTTTACTCAAAATGAAAGTGTGTGACAGTGTTTAGACTACTGGTAGTCGGTGTTTCCCTACACAAACAAGACTGGGCCTTGATGATAAACATGTGTTACTGGTAGATCAGCTTAGGCTACGGTATTTCGTTTTTTCACAGACCATTACCGTATTTTGGTCAATATATAACATCAGATACTGGTATACTTTTCTGACAAATTTCGACTTATGATATAAATATATTTACCGGGTAAAAAAAATGGTAATACCCATTGCTAAAAATAGCATTTCCGGGGAAATTAAGCTCAGTAAAAATGGCGGGCATGTCCGAAATAACGATATAGACCTAGTAAGTGAGTTTTATCAAGAAATATCAGAGATTTCGAAGGAAATATTGTATGATATATAGAAATTAATGTAATTAGAGGCCTAGCATTATGGTAGTACGCTCTAGATTGCTGGAGAGCCCTAGTCATTTTATCCTGGCTTAATATATCGGGACATGTGACTGTAATTTTTTTAAAAGTGTTTTTCTCCATTTTTACTGTGATTTGGACGTAATTTTTTTAAAATTTGATCTTACTCTCGAAAATAAGCCTAGGAGTATGAAGTCATCTCTGTTTATTGTCCAAAAATTCTCGGGTTATACACGGAATTTAACGGTATGTGATTTGCGCACCAAATATAACGTGAAAAGTGAGATTGAAGTTCCTATATTAGATAGGTCTAGTATTTCGGACAACGAGGAGGAAATTCCATGTGGTAGGCCTACTAATTTTGGCATAATGAATTTCGCTTAACCAATGTTGTTTTTTCAGTAGAATTCTGACTTCAAAAGATGTGAATGACTGTACTCGTAAGTTTTTTTCCCTCTGATACCAGTATTTGACATTCTGTGTTCTCGTCTTTTGTGTTTCTACCACTAATTTAAAAAATATTTTGTTGTACGCATAAATAAGCAGAGACTCATAACAAATTGCGGAAATATATACAAAAAATTCTTGGCTTATAAACAGAAATTTACGGCATAGGAATAAAGAAAGGTACAAACACACTGAATTCAAGAGGAACATAAAACACATCAAAATCAGAGAGAAAAAAAAACTAATTTTAAAAAAAAACAGCGCACAAAGCACAAAAGAAATTGAAAGGATATAAAATATATATTACAATATATAAGAGCATAAAACAACTGAGAAGAAGGAGGGATATAAAACACATTACAAAGATATTTTAATAATGAGACACACAAGCATATTATAATAATGACATATACAAACATATTATAATAATGAGACATACAAACATATTATAATAATGAGACATACAAACATATTATAATAATGAGACATACAAACATATTATAATAATGACATATACAAACATATTATAATAATGAGACATACAAACATATTATAATAATGAGACACACAAGCATATTAGAATAATGACATATACAAACATATTATAATAATGAGACATACAAACATATTATAATAATGGGACATACAAACATATTAGAATAATCAGTCACACAAACTTTGTAATTTTTATATGGTCTAAGGCACAATGTGATTGATATTCTATAAAAAGTATAATTCAGAAATCTGTTCTTAAAATATAATTAATTCGAAACATCAATAATCACCCAATGATGAAACATCTTGCTGTTGTAGTGGGCCATTTGCTTTGTGCTCAAGAGGTCATGGGTTTGAATCTAGCTAATATTGTCTTGTTTATAATGTAGATATTTTTTCAGAGATCACTGTGGATAATCGCTTGAAGCTATGGAGTACATGCTAAATGTGATACTCTTGGCAAGCGGCGTACCGCTTCACTAAGAGGGAAAGAGTACACATGGGGTAACCCATGTACAATAAAGCCAATCCTCTATGTCTTTGAGCCCCCTTTTAAACACACATTTTACTTTTCTTTGTATGTGCCCGGTCATACTAGTGCCATAAAGACACGATGAATGTGAATTCCTTCAGCAAGGATGTGTTTAAATGAATCAACTGAATATTTATATCCAACTTCCTCTTGGGTGTTTCAGTGGCTCTTATCCATTGGCTCAATGTTATGCAGTGATATCTGCAGATGTTTCTTAGTTGTTGGTTTGTTCCATATGGTGTGTTCCAATTGTGCAGGGACTGTTTCTTAAGTTACTGAGCAGTATAAACAAAAATTGGTAAAAGTGTGGTGCAACCAATGTTTAAAACAATATACTAAATGTATGATGCAGACAATTATCATTAATGTCTTTTTATTGTTTGTGTGAGAACACTTCAAAATATGCAGAATATAAAATAAAAAAGCTCTCAATATTCCAGAAATCACAATTTTAACAATATATTAAGATCTAATTAATAATTGCCACCATACGATAATGTACAAGCAGTGTTCTAACATAAATAACAGTCATATCTTTGAGACTACAAACAATACCTAGTTTTTCTCTAAAGAAAATTTCATAATTAATTACCCAACTCAGACTCCATATATCATGATATAAGATACACTGACAGCTATTATAACATTTATTGACACGACAATATAAATGATTATTTCTGAATGTGGCAGTGATATTTTAAAGTACAAATTTATAATAACAAATCAGATATGCACAATCATGTTGAATAATGTAACACAACATCTATGATCAACATATTCTTGAAAGTCAATTTAACAACACACAACTTTAAATATGCACTAAAATTACAACATAATAAACAATATTATGATTTTAATTAACAAAACCAAAGCTGTGACTCAAATGTTATATGTAATGTTCACTATTGTTTTACAAATACAACATTATAAATTAAACACATCATCACTCTTCCGTGGTCAATTTTACAAGCAGACTTTCTTAGAGTGTCAATCTATGACAGCTTAATATTGGGGTGGTTATAATAGGCCCACTGCACATGCATATAATAGACTGATTACAGAAGTTTGAACAGGAGACTTAGCATTCTAATAATATAGAATAAATGACTACAGAAACAACCAATACCAGAGCATATAAATTCTGAGACATTTGCAAGGAGCCCATCTGCCTTCATGGTCTCATGATACACTAGAGTACACACCCATTTTTTAGGATGTTTTCATGCTCCATTAAGAATTAATAGATTATGACAGAAGTCTAGGATGTTTTCATGCTTTGTTAGGAGTTGATAAGTTATGATAGAAGTCTAGGGTGTTTTCATGCTTTGTTAGGAGTTGATAAGTTATGATAGAAGTCTAGGGTGTTTTCATGCTTTGTTAGGAGTTGATAAGTTATGATAGAAGTCTAGGATGTTTTCATGCTTTGTTAGGAGTTGATAAGTTATGATAGAAGTCTAGGGTGTTTTCATGCTTTGTTAGGAGTTGATAATTTATGATAGAAGTCTAGGGTGTTTTCATGCTTTGTTAGGAGTTGATAAGTTATGATAGAGGTCTAGGATGTTTTCATGCTTTGTTAGGAGTTGATAAGTTATGATAGAAGTCTAGGGTGTTTTCATGCTTTGTTAGGAGTTGATAAGTTATGATAGAAGTCTAGGGTGTTTTCATGCTTTGTTAGGAGTTGATAAGTTATGATAGAGGTCTAGGATGTTTTCATGGTTTGTTAAGAGTTAGTAAGTTATGATAAAAGTCAGGACATTATATTGTTTATTAAAAATTAATAAATTATTATAGAACTCAAACTTCCACCAGATTTCTCTTATAGCAGGACAATGGTCTTGTGGGATTTAGTCCAGATAACTATATTAGATAGCTATATTTCCAGTGGAAATGAATGTCCAGAGAATGGAAATGCATAGTCACCATATTATTTGCGCCAATGTTCTGACACATCATACTTTGGCACTGGTAACTAATATACTCAGTATTTTTACCACTTTCACTAAACGTTTAATGCCTGTAAAACTGGTTCTCGTATTTACATGCTAGTCACCAATTCAAAGCTAACCACATTAAGAGTTAATAAGTTTGATAGAAATCTAGGATGTCTCATACTTCAATGTAAACAGTCATGTGATAACCAACAAATGAATCGCTCTCCTATCAAAAGCTGACAAATTATTATTTTGTGCAATGCTCATCTGCCTTTTATTTTTTTTTTTTTATCCTCAATTCATTTCTTTAAACAAAAATAGAAAATTCCAAAAATGCTCGGAAACAGAATGATGAAGTAAAAGTTAGTCATTTACAATTATGTCTCAACTATAGACCAATGTCTTTTTCGCTATCTTAGAGTTTATCAGTCATACAAAACAGCACAATAGTTATGACTTTAGCACATCAATAAAAAGCAATAATATAATCTGACACAAACAATGACAAATAATACAAAAATAAATCACACAAAAACAGTTAACACTTACTTGTCATCCTGATCATCTCCATCCTTTTCCACCACATCCTGATTTGATGTCTCCAGGGCTAGTTTTTTACTGGTTTCGGTCAACTCCTAGGGAATGAATAATAAACTCCAAATTGGTGGATTACTATATATTATTAACTTTGCCGGCAAACATATGAGTAACCTTCTAACGTATTAATGTCATTTTATGCATATGATGTTATTTTTTAGTTAGACCCAACACATTTATACTTTATATTTGTGCATCATGTTCAGTTTTTATGTACGAATGAAATCCTTTGATCTCTGTTGGCATACTAATTTATTGTGTCTTGAGAAAAGAAATTTTACCACTCCAGGCATTAACACCGGATACAACTTTTAAACACCGTTTGTCTTATGTTCGAGAGTACAGAATCATCCAAATTCACGCTTAATCATGCTAAATGTATAGTAAACAATGTGTAAAACCGTCATGTGTGAATGACATCTTATAATATATTGATTGTAAACACCCTAATTTTTGTATGTGAGATGTGTCTTGGCAAGTAGACTTTTGATCTATAGCAAATAAGCGAAAATTGAAACTAATGAATGCATTTTAATTAAAAAGATTAATGCATAAGGTCTATAACCATTTTAAATTTACACATACAATTTCAATTAAATGCGTTATATATTTGCTGAGATACAAGATTTCAATCTTGGGCAAAGCTGGTGATACGTGCTATAGTACAAAAACTTTGGCTTTCATGTGTAATGTGACAATGAATGAAGACAATTTTTAAGTTAAGGCTGTAAGATTTAGGACAGACATAAGGGTTTGCAGATTTAAATTACTGAAAATTTATTAATGGCAAACCCATAGGTGTTCAGCCACTTCAGTAGGTCAAAAGACATATGTGCTTGTGGTTAGAATAGCGTGCTGGATAAACACACCTTTCACTGCTTAAGCAGGTACCCAGTCCTACTACATATCTTACAGGAAAAAACCAACACATCAATATAGATAACTATGGCATATGCTATTGATATGGGCTGTGTAATAATAAACAGAGCTGCGTATTATCGCCAATGCTATTTGGAATAGCCATCGATTGGATCATGCGTAAAACCATTCAAGACGCAAAAAGTTGGCATCCAATGGCTCAAAAACAACATTTTAACTGACCTTGTTTTTGCAGATGACATCGCAATCTGGAACTCTATTTATCAACATCAACAAACACAAGATATAACCAACAAACAATGCACACTCTCAGATCAAATTGGCCTCCAGATCAACACATCTAAATAAAAAATCATGGAACTTACCAGTTCAACAAATAATATCCCAGTAAACAAACACATACTGGAAAAAGTCTCCAACTTTAAATACCCGGGCAGCCGAATGTTTGTTGACGGAGACTCAATTAAAGAAATAAATACATGCATAGCAGTTGCACATTCACTAAACTAACTAATGTCTTGAAATCAAAAGATCTAGGAAGAAACACTAAGCTAAAGCTATTCAACTCCAGTATTGTACCAGTATTAACGCATGGAAGTGAAAGCTGGGAATCAACTTTGCAACAGACCAAAAATTAAACAGCTTCGAAAATAAATGTCTCCGGAAACTAATGAACATAAAATGTAGCAATTTCATCACAAATAGTGATTTAAGAAACAAAACACACCAAGAATATATTTCAAACATCATAAGAAAATGCAGATGGAAATACCTGGGTCACATTTTAAGACTAGATGAAAACAGAATAAACCAACAAGCCCTTATGTGGACACCTGAAGGTAAAAGAAAACTAGGAAAGCCTAAAGCAACTTTAAAAAACACCATACTTAAAGAAGGGGAAATAATAGGGTGCAAAACTATACAAGAACTAAAATTCAGGCAGCGGACCGCAACACATGGAGAATCAAAATCTATGCCCTATGTGCCGCTTGCTGCACGAAAGAAACTAACTAACGATATGATATTTGATAATTATGTGATGCAGGAACAATCACATAAGATAAATCAATATTCAGAGAGATACCTTGGTTTTTCGCCCATAATCCACCCGCAAAAAATATGAAACTGATGAAGACCGAGGCAGTTGTTTCCAATGAAACCATGTAAATCCAATTAATTTGTTCTAGACACCCCAAAACACATTTTATAAAGAATAAATATAGTGTTTAATACTAAAAACAATAAGAAATTAATATAAAAGACTAAAGTAAAGAATAAATTAACATTGAACATGGCATTTACCTTTATGAAGATTCTTCCGATGAAATCCAAGGCATCTGACGAAAACTGAGACATTTTTCTCATGTAAAAAGTTTCTCATCCATTCTAACTACACGGCTGATGTCACTCTTGCTTTTACATTTTATAAAACTTGACTCAAATTCTTAGTTTGCTTCCTTCCTCATTGAATTGCTTGTTTTAAAATCTGTCCATTTTATGTCATATTCAATATTCTTCAAAGGCACATGTTTTCAAAGGTGATTAATTTAGTGTCTATTGCTTGCATAGATTTTCAGCTTTTGCATCCGTGTGTCAATATAGGTACAACATGGTGCCAATCATCAAAAATGGCTTTAGTAATATGAGAAATAAACAGCGGTAGATGGGGTTCTGTTACCTACTAATATTGTAAGAAAGTCATAAAAATATATATTAGCTATTCTATAACATTGAATATGAGAATAGAGATAGAGGCGGTGACAGCAGCATTCACTTGGCCGATGCTATGAAAAATGCTATGAAAATAGAACAGTTTAAAATAAGAAAGAAGTGGGTTACTGTTCTCATCAACATTCAAAAGCATCAAAATAGATCTACTGTTCAGAACATGCAGGAGTCAGAGCTTATGCATTGGTGGGCAATGCTATAATGGATGGGTCAGTGGCAAGAAGAATAAAGAGTTGAGTTAATTAGGGCAATTATGGATAATTTTGCAATTATGGCAAAAATACAAAGTGATGAAGAGGAGGCTGATAGAGACAATGTTCATGTTCAGAAAATGATAGAAATGGAAGTGATCAAGGGAGAGGGAAGAATGCACCTCTTTTCTGGAAAGATCTGAAGAAAGTACAACTAACAACTGACTGGTACATTGAGCTTATACACCCTTAGATAGCTGATGGATTGACAAGCTGAGCATTAATGTCCCCAGCGCTGTGATGCTTGTTCCTAATCAAGAATTATCAAAGTTACAATGCAACATGACACAAGCAGCATCCGACAAAACATTTAGTAAAAATAAAAGTATACATACCCTCAACATATTAAACTCATAGTACTGGTAGCCTTTGAAGCTTTCTGCGACTGCTGACATGGTTCTGGATGTCTTTTCCCAATAATGAAGCAGCATTGTTTGGTAATTGGCAAGAACATGAGAAAACATGTTACATCTGCTAGCAGCCAGCAGGTCAACTTTCTGCATCACATCCAGTTTAAGTTTGTCAAAACGACTCTTGGTCTTTCGTACTTGGCCCTGAACCTGAAATGTTTTTGTTGCCAAAATGTTCTGAGTGACGCTATGAATTACTAAAATAGTACAATTATTATGACTACAATATGTTAATTTAACTGGCATTCAGTTATCAAAGTATGCTGCCAATGTGGCAACATGGACCTGGACCATTAACTTTATTACCTGCAATTTGCTATATTTGTGTCATTCTGATTACTAAATAAAGTCAGCATATGTCAATCAGAGTTCCACTCCCCTTCTGTGAGTATCCTATTGCAGTGAGTTAATAAAGTGTTGATTGAGCAGTACTAGAAGAAACATGCTGGGTGAAGCAGTATCAGCATAGGTTACAGGTTAATTCAATATGTGGAAGTACACAAAAGGAAGGACTTGTTTGGAATCTATGTCCCCTGATATTATTTCACTTGGCAATGTTAGTCAGTTTATGTTTATTCTTTTTTAAATTTTAATATAAGTTTATTTAGGGTATGAGTTAGTTATGTAAAACAAAACCTCTCCTAACCCAAACACTAAAAAATGTAATAGTTAAATTAATAATTGATAAACATCAATTAGCAAACATTGCCAAGGGGAATAATCGAATTAATAATCAGATCGTCGGACACGGGTTCCAAACAAGAACTGAAAAAACATATCAGCACTTAAAAAAGTAACAAATCTTTCTCTTCCTTTTCAAATTATGCAATGTCAAAGCAAATGTTTGTCTCTATTTACAAGGGTACCTTTCTAAATTTCTCCAGTTGTTTATACATATCAGGATCAAGCTCTTCTGAAACATTTTTCATCCATAAGAGGGCACCTCTATACTCTGTGCGTGCACTCTCCATTCTGTTTATGGTTACAAGAGTGTCAGATACAGCTCGGTATCGAAATGTCTCCACTTCCTGATAAAGTCTCCGCAATGGGTTGTGAAGTGCCAGTCTGCAATATAAATCAGAAAAAAATAAATTCTTGAACATTTCCAAATGAAGACATATTTAAACTCTGGTGGTACAGACTGGCGATGAGGCATGTCTTCAGTGGGGTTTACCTTCTATGCATGTCATAAATGACAAGGTATGGTGGAGAGTGGAAGAAAATGAGGTGGCCAGAAGAAGACATGGCTGGATAATATCAAGGACTGGAGA
The DNA here is from genome assembly GCA_034231615.1 of Meghimatium bilineatum. Taxonomy (NCBI): domain Eukaryota; kingdom Metazoa; phylum Mollusca; class Gastropoda; order Stylommatophora; family Philomycidae; genus Meghimatium; species Meghimatium bilineatum. Next base: position 50,638,073 of record CM067305.1, read on the forward strand.
GGCTGTGAAGTTTTCAAACTCATCAGGATGGTAAAGGATGGAGATGAGAAGAGATCTTTCTGCACTAAATCACTCAATGTGACACCCTTCAACACTAACAGGTTATATTATTATTATTACATTTAAATCTCTTAAGAAGTCCAAAATTTGAGAACCTTCTGTCAATAATTTTCAAACATAAAATTTGTGACAATATAATTTGACTAAAACATGAAAAAAAATTACACCTCTAACCAATGGAAGATGTAAGTAACAGTAGGACTTAGAAAAAGGGAGTCAAAAATAGGATATGTCCTATCACCTCATCTTTTCAGTATTTATGTAAGAGAACATTATGAGGAATAGAAATGATCAGCAACAAAACATCTTCATCTCATTTACCACTGGAGGTACGCATGTGGTTGCATCTGTGGGTTTCACCAATGGCCCACTATACAAACCACCCATGCAACAGAAAACCTTAGTGGATGACATGCCGTTATATTGAGGTTATCTTCTTATAGAAGCTTCATGGCACGTCATCTATACAATTATGCTTATTGTGCTGTTATTTTGTTGTTGAAATGTGTTTCATGTTTACTTGAATATATGTATGCCCCCTTTGTGGTTGTGAGGGAGCCAGAGATATACTGTGCAGCGCTGGGGAGGAGGAAACTGACAGCACTGTTTTTTCCTATGGCTGAGACCCATCTTAGAGGCACAGTGACTCAGGACGTGACAATCCTTTTGACTTGAACATCTGGTTGCATGCCTAGAGCAAAAGAGAAGTTCTGCATAACCAGTAGTCAATTGGTGGCGGGGAATGGGCACAGTGAACCCTATCTTGGCTGTAGTGGCCTGGAGCAGTGATTAGGTTGAAACTTACTTTCCTGAAGGTGTGATAGTTATTCTTTGGCTCTGTCCCGGAGTGGGCCGAAAATCTACAGACTTCCCAGCAATATAATGCCATTTAATGGCATTGGGTCAAAGGTCATGAGCCCATGGACAGCTGGATCAGCAACCAACCATTGTAGGTCACAAGTTCTAAATTCATGAATGATCTATATTAAGACCAAGTGAATTAAGGTACCAAATTGCAATATATACCTAGTTCAAAAAGGAGTATATGTCTATATGCATCCCACATATGGTATCTAAAAATCGCTATATATTGCAATGTGGTACCCTTAAGCCATTTGGTCGTAACATGTATCATTCATTTATTTAGATTTGGGTGGTCTATGACAATACTTGTGTATACATATGTCATTATTACCTTTGATGTCTTTGCTGTTAAATTTCTGCCATCTAATGAATTTGTTATAGTGCCTTTATTTGTAGTGTTTGTTACACTGTTTGTCTTGTATGTTCTTGAAAAATACCTTAAGTTTGAAACTGTTGTGTATACTGTTATCTATGTTTTCATGCCCATACCCAATAATCTGTGTGTTGATTGTAAAGCTTATCAACCTTGTGTTTTACGTAAGTACTATTGTTATATAGTTTTACAGCAGTCTCACTTATTATCGATTCTCGTATTATCAGCAGCAATGGTGACTGCTATGAAGAAATGAATGTTAAAGAAAACTGGCTGAACAAGGTTATCTTCAGAATACTACACTATTTTGGCCCTATCAAATGAAAAAACTTCATAATAGAGGGAATGATGCCAGGGTGAAGAAAAAGAGGCAGACCAAGAAGGATTTGGACACAAGATATCAAAGACACCTGAACACAGCACTCGCAGAAGCAGAAAGATAAGCTCAAGATCAACAGGAGTTTTGATGCTAACTGACGAAGGCTCAGAAAGCAATCACGAATTTCCAATCTGATAGACTTAATATACAACAAAACAGTTTTGTAGAGTAAGCCAAAATATATGATAAGATTGCAAACCTTGTGTACACTACTCTGCTCAGTTGCCTTTTATGACATGTTATATCATTCTTTTCTTTCCTAAAGTTGATCCACATAAAAAATTATTTTTTAAATGTAAATTAAATTTTACACAATTAAAAAAAACCTCACCTCTCCTGAGCAGAATTACTTTCAGCTTTTCCAACAGCAGCCATCATTTTTCCAGCTCTTGTTTTGTCCTTGTTACTGTGTGCTTTCAATAGTCTTCCCATGGTGTTTTCTTCCTGAGACACCACTGAAAGAAGATATATAATTTAAATATACATAATGTGCTACAAGAAACTTCTATGTGATGTGGTGATGGTGAAATAATTCCTTTAGCTGTGAACAAATAGCTTTATACAGCCCAGTCTTTCAAACAAGAGCACATGTTCTTTTTCAAATGTGTAACTGAGGTGATACTCAGATTTATGTAAGGTTGCCTCATAGGCATGGCAGGGTAAGGGAAGTTTATGGATGCATATTTAGTCCTGAAGGAAGACATTCCTTTGAACAGGTATCCCTGGACCATCACGTTGAACAGGATATTTACTATATAACCATGCCAACCAGATTGCATCTTATGAAGTCATTGCCATGCAGTGGAATCCTGGCCAGTCAAATACACCTGGCAATGACAAGGCAGACATACCAGCAAAGAAGTGAGCACAACAAGAACAGCCATATACACAAATGACCATGGACACAGTTAAAATGATGTTGAAATCTGTAAACAAAGAAAATTTAATGAACAGATGGGCTATGGGAGACACTGGGAGGGAAATCTATAAATATATGACCAGCCCAAATCCTAAAGACATCAACCTCCTGGGAAGGAATGACCAGAGTATCATCTTCTGACTTCACACACAACATGTACATCTTAATAATCACCTGAATAGAATACAACCACAACACACTCCTGGTTCCGGCTGTACACTCATCCCTATGAAACTTTTGACTACCACCTTTTTTGAATGACCAGCACTGAATGACATCAGGAAAATGCTTCTTCCTCCAGGGATCAGATAAATGGAACACTTTATATTGAACAAAACAACAGTTCACAAACACATGCATACATTACACAACAGCATTAGGTCAAAGGGTATGAGCCAATGGACGGTTGGATCAGCAACCAACCAACCAACAGGATATTTACCCATAGGACTGGCAAGCATTGATCCCAAAGGGGTCTATCATGCCAAATTAATAAATATAACAGTTCTCAAGCGCATGTCATGTACGAACATCTGAGAAGGCATGATTTAATTACCATCACATGAATATTCTGGTTACTCATAAACAGAAACAAGTTTCATAAACAAAACCAATGTCACTGCACACCAAGTCAGATTCTTCCTGGAGATTGCAAAGGATAAGCACGAGATGAAAACAAAATTAATGTACTTGAATGTGCCTAATTGACTTACCACACAGTCTGTCTTGATATTTTTCAATGACTCGCAACAGTTCCATGCTTGACCGCTGGATAGCTTTGAAAACCTGTAGTAATAGAAACAAATGATTGTAATGTAAAAATGTAATAATCTGCATTTAAACATAAGTTAACAAAAATGGATCTAACCAGATTCAAACATGTGCCATTCAGTGTCCCAAGAAAAATATGTAGTATTCCGTCATATATTTGTATGTTTAGCGCCTGTTTTGGGCAATTAATATCGCTTAAGAAGTTGGTAGCATTCAGGACATAGTGATCAACACATAATTTGTTAGTTTATGCTAAAAAAAACTATGCTCAATGCTGATTATCATGATTTGAAATTTTTTTTTATATGTATCTAGTCCATATTCTTTACTTGATTTATCGACAACCTATAGTCTTTGTAGTTCCTGATTAGACCCTGAATATAGACTCTTCTTAGTAACAAAGCTGCTGGAAAGATGTGATCAGATGTCATGACTATTAAAGCACATTTAAGTGTTAGTGAGGATGTACACAAGAATGGACTGCATTCCCTTATGCTAGCTTATGATTATTCTATTAGCAACCTCACAATCTCCCATTTCATATCAATGTTTCATTTGAAGATACCATTATTTATACTTTGTTTTTATTTGCCACATAACAATATCAATGGTATTGTTCTATGCTGTGTATTTTTAACATCTACAATATCATCTATACAACTGCTTTTACCTATTTATTCATCTACAAAAGTTATCTAAATATATTTAAAAATAAAGAACTGTGGAGCTCAAAAGGCACCAACAAATAAATTACTATGTGATATGTATTTAATAAAATCTTACTTCTAGTTTGGCGTCTAATTGTGAGTCAGAAGCCACCACATGTTCATCTTCTTTCTTCCCAAGTTTTTTGAAGACAGCCTGCTTTGTAGTCCAATAGGTCTCTTTCATTTTGTGAAGTGTGGAGGTATTTGAATTCTCCACAAAACGGTCATAATTTGACCCAGAGTATCCATACATCCTGTCATAATATTAATAAAAGATGAACATGCTACATATTTTAAAGACAATATTATTTTATATATAAAGCATTACTATAATTCCATGCCACCACATCACACCAAATATGCCTCTTTTTTTCTAAGTAAAATAAAACAAAATATACACTCACAAATAAAATGCTGGAGGAAATTGCAGCATATATTGGAGAAATTGATAACGGTACTATTTTCTTTAAAAAAGGTTCAAAAGACTCAGATGATTTACTCCGTTGTACTCAAGTTACAGGGGGATCTCCCTGGTGAGGTGGTTAAGACATTCGATTTATTCTTAAGAGGCAGCAGGGGGTTCAAATCCCACTTGCAACATCTTGTTTATGAAGTGGATTTTTGTTCTGAGATACTTGTGGATTGTCGCTTGAAGCTATGGAGTAATATGCTATAAGTGGTACTCTCCACATGAAACGTGCCACTTCGTTTAAAGGGACGGATTACATATGGGGGAACATGAGTACAATGAAGTCAATCCTCTGCACTTTTGAGCCCTTTTAACAATGTATTCCCCAAATGTAATCTGCCAAGATTATCACTTGTAGTTCTGATTTATTTTGAATGTTTTCACTTTTTGCAGCTGGTGCTGCCCTTTTATTGTGCTCAGTATGAAAACCTTTCGTCTCTCACCATGCATCTACCTTTTCATGCCTTTTTCATTGGCTGCCCCTCCAATGTTCAGACAGGACTGACTAGCGTCACTGTGTGTCGACAGTACCACTGCATGTGTTGGTACTGGTGGTGTCTGAGACATTGTCTGTCTCTTATGCAGTCAAATATCTTTCCATCTGCTTCCTCAACATTCATGGACACGATCCCCAAAAGTTTTGACCAGAATCAGCATGAGCCGCTGCATTTCTATTTCCAGAGTGCACCACGAGGAGGTTCATTTGGGATCTTGGTTATCTACTAACCCTGGGTCCGCCGAGAGTAATGCGTTCCATTTGCACCCCAAAAGACATGATTTACAGTACCGGGTATATTCCTACCAACACTGTGTTACCAGTGCCAAACCTGGTCTCTCTCATCTTTATATTACAGAAAGATAGAGACAATGAGATTAAATACTTCAGGAGTCACCCAGCTCAACAGATTGCGAAATGAAGAAATCAGGGATAGGTATAACCCCTTGCACAGAATACATAGAAAGGCAGCAGATTAAGTGATGTGGCCACATTATGAGAATGCACTACAACAAGTTACCTGTGAAGGCATATAACCAAAATGAGATCAGGGTACAAAGCCAGAGGAAGACCATGAAAAAAAGATGGACAGAAAACATCAGGGACATCTTGAACAAACACGGTCATAGAACAGCCTAGGCAACACATCTGGCCTTGGATCACAAGCTCAAGCTCCCATCAATTCCTACACTTAGCAGGAGTGGATAACAAGCCACCTGGCGAAAGACATTCGAAATGGAGTGACCAGGAGTGAAGGCACAAGAGATAGAGAGTTGTGGAAAAACACGATGGCCTATGTCATTCGGGCTGACACTTGATTGAAAATATTTCACAGTCCCTTCATTCGATCTACAGAAACCATAAAATGTTTGCCCTTTGCCCTACGCTGAAAGTGAACTGCAGCTATGGTTACAATAATGTTAGCTAATTAATGAACTAGAAATCTCTCTTTTATTGAAGTCTTGTGTTTACTACCAAAATTATACTTAATCTTTCAAATAAATGTAAAGTGTTTTATGTGTGATGCTGGCTAATGACACTTTCCTACTATATTTTGTTTTATACGTTAAAAAAAAAAAGATTGTGCACACTTATTTGTTCTATTGCTATTTGTCTTGTTCTGTCTACTTATGTTTTACACTAATGACCTTACATTATGTCAGTTCAAGCACATGCTATCATGCATCTATTTGTGACAGCTTCTCATTTACTGTATCTACTCTTTTTGCTCTCAAAATTTATGAGTTTTACTGCTGACCTGAATACACACATATTTCTGTCAGAAAAAAACAACATGGATAACAAACTAAAATAAATGAGAACAAACATACTTACGACATTTTGTGACAGAGATACAGTGACCTCAATTTCTCTTCTGTACCTGTCACAATGCAACAATGACTATATTTAAAACTATAGCAGTAATTTCCTTGAATCTAGCAAGCTTGATTGATTGCCTGATATGTTTCTTTTGGAAGAACAAGAACCTGCAATAGAAATACACATTTCAAAATCACTATCACTGCATGAGAAGAGAACATGGAACACATGTTTTCAATAGAAATTTGTCATATTTTATTATGTTTAGCCAATTTCAACAGTAAATAATAAATGATGAAAACGGTAATGCACTAAAAGAACCGAAGCTAATCGTGGAAAGATGGTAACAATATTTCAAAGAACTACTAAATCTAAAAGAAGGAGAAGAGGACACAACAATAAACACTACAGCAGCAAACCTAGAACCAAATATACTACTATCGAAAATAGAAAATGCAATGAACAAAGCAGCAGGCTCTGATAACATACAAACAGAACTTATCAAAGCAGCAGCAGAGAGCAGGGGAAAATGGCTACACAGACTTTTTAATGTAATATGGAAGAAACAAGAAACACCAGAAGACTGGAGAAATGTGACATATGGCTATCAATCATTCCTATATGGAAGAGAAAAGGTGTGAGGAGGTAGGTATGTGCTACAGAGACACAGAGAAAACATGCTGCATGAAAAGACATAACAACAAACACACAGATGACCAATTCTGATCATACATTTCCCAAATTGTAGCAGGGAATTCTATGCCAGAGTATAATTTTTCAGTCATTTCTGCACACACCAGGGAGATGCAACAACATAAGTCTGAAACTGTTGCTATTATCATATGCGATGGACAACTGTGCATGTCCATCTCCAGGACCTTTTCTGAAGTTTTCTCTCTATTACAGTCTGATTAGTTCACTTGATGAGCTCCTTATTGGTAGTCGTATCATACCATTTCAAACCTAATTTAACCACAGAAGACGAATGTGTCTGGCCATTGGCGCAAATAAAATGGCAAGACAACGCATTTCTATTCTCTGGACTACATCCTGCTGGAAATCTAGTAGGACCATTGTCCTGCTACAAGAGAGAGAACAGGCAGTAGTTTGAGAATTAACGCTGAAGAAGAAACCTAATTTATACAGAACTCCATTTATCACAGCACAGTTATCTTGTCTTTTTTACCATGCTTCATATTTTCGAATATTACACCATCTAAAGTATCTTATTTTATTACATCATCAAAGCTTCTTTTGCATTTAATTAAATTTTCTTCGAATTACATATAAACCATGTATTTCCTAGTCGCAAAAACATGTTTAATATGTAAACTGCGAAAAGAGAACAGATTAGACCATTAGCCTTTCCTGAAACGTCAAGTGGAAATTAGCATTTCATTTGATCTACTCCATTAATAGTCAAAAACAGTTTTACTACAATCCACCTTGTATAAACGAGTATAAGCTTGTATAAACTAAGAGCTTATTTCACCACACTGTTTGACTTTGGGACTAGTAAATTGATTCTGTGCTGCTAAATTTAACAAAAATAGCGATGGGAGGATTAATGCATTATTCTCATGCAATCCCAGTGTTAGCAGATAACCAAAATCCTAAAAGCCCCTCCTCATGGTGCATCCTGGAAACATATTACTTCAAAGCGAACATTTTATGGATTATGTCCAGGCAATGCACACTAGGTGGAATGAGAACTGTTTTTACTAGACAAACAATATATGTAAATAGAAACTCTGCCCCCCCCCCCCTCCCCCAGCCAAAACACAATGCTAGAATAAGTGAGGATATTGTAACAGAAAGCAATGTTCATGCTCAAGAACAAGTTTTCAGCTGTCTTCTGGCAGCAAGTTGTGTGAAATGGTAAAGGGAGGATACCATACTGTCCCGGTATAAAGAAATTCTGGGTAGAAGCTTAGACATGCATGGGGTATTCACAACATTGTTGAATGAAGCCTTGGATAAGAAGGCATACCAATCCTAGTTCAACTTTACTCTTTGAGCAATTACCTTTACTGGCTCGGAGTAAAGATAAGGGACAATACCTGCGGACACAGGGGTAATGGTATCTAATTATATTAGAATATTTACTAACAGCAAAACACCTTGTGCGAGATAGATGTAGCCAACCCAAGTCTAAATCCCTGCTCACAGTCTCCTTGGAAACTGTCACACAGGGACGCGTTTTGGCCTGCAAAGTCCAAAGGCACAATGTGTGATAAACCATCATGACAAATCATGTTATATCTAAAACTTTTACAATATGCACATGAAAATACAAAGATTAAATTCTCAGAACTTTTGAAATCTATAATTTCAAGGGCACATTGGGTGATAAACCGTCACGACATAAAGCAGATATTCACTTGTCTACCCTGTGACAGATAAGAAGGCTGTCACAGTCTAGGGAATCTCACCTAAATTAAAAGCATGCCAAAAGCGGATTCATGGGGTCAGAAGGCGCAAAATAACACATATCTGTTGTAAAACCAGCAGCACATCATACTTCACGCTCCTGGTGGAAATTACGCACACTTTCATGTTGGTTATCAGAGAGCGAGCGCAGAAAAAAGATAACAAAATAAACACAAATAAGTGATCATTGTTTCCTTTACTTATCCTTTTGGAACAAGATTTTATAATATGCAAATTTCAGATGATTCAATCGTCAATTGTTATAGAGTGTACAAAACGGGGAATTATACAGTGCCAATAGTTCATATTCTATTCCAACAGTAATAATTCAAGTAAATAGGAAGGTGTGCCTCCTCTTATTCAATATAGATTTGTATAGGAAAGGCAAGGGTGACCTCTAAACAATCATAATAAATATCTTGTGTATAATGAAACTTTCCTCAGTTGTGTAAAAATGGATAAGTATGAAATAAAAGAAGTTCTGTGGAATATGTTGTACTCTTGCAGTGATACATTTTCCTAATTTATATTCTACTTTTATTCTCTTTACTTATTGCACTTTATTTTACATGTGATTGCCATTGTATAGTCATCATGTCTTATTGAAAGTACAAAAAGCATTAATTCCTGAATATTTTAACTCGTAGTATCCAGTTCATCTTTTGAAAAGATATTTTGATCATTACCATACATTGGCTCATCTTTCTAAGATGGTGTTAGACTTTGCTAAGAAAGTCTTTCCCAAAAGAGATTGTAAAATTACTTTAGTAATTATTTATATAATAATTATATATAATAAAAATATTAAAATAATTATTTTAATAATAATTAATTATTTCGTACAATCACAATAATTCTAAAGTCTTTCCTCGTGACTTTTTTTAGCCAGTTTTGTGATTTATCAGTTCTGGCAAACATAATATCATTAGTTTAATTTCATAAATGATTCTTGATTAAGAACAAGCATCACATCACTAGGGACAATCCCATATATGCTCTGCTTGCCGTTCCATCAGCTATCTAAAAGTGTACAAAATCAGTGTCAAAGTCAGTTGTTGATTTTGCATTTTTCTGATCTTTCCAGAGTGGGAGCACTTTAGAGTCTCTAGTCCCTTCTATTTCTACCATTTCCTGAATATGTACATTGTCTCATTCGACCTCATCCTCTCATAGGGTATCCATGACTGCTCTAATCAATTCAATCATCTCTTCTTCTTCTTATCTCTGTGACATTTACCAAGGCTTTACCAGCTAACACATATGCTCTTTCATTTCCCCTGATCCCAGCATGACCTGGACATTTAATTTCATAAGTGATGAACAAAGAAGTGAAAAATTATCGTAAAAGAAAACTGCATGTCAAGAAACATTCAAATCATCACATAATTTTTATTTCTGCATAGATACATATGAAACTTTCCAAATAGTATTAAAAGTGGATATACTTTGCAAACAGCCAACTTTAGATGCTAATTATGTTTCTGTGTTTGTAAGTACTTTTAAAAAAATTAGTCCCTTTTTTTTGGTTTTAGTTGTGTTATCCTTAGGCCTATGTGTAACTGGAAACCCTCCACTAATGTACCGGGTACTACATATTTCTGCTCTTCAAACAAGACAATGGACACATATTCTAAAAATAGCATTCAATTCTGCAAATTTTGATGCATAGTACATTACTGTGGATTTAAAAATAGATAAAATATTCTACAAAGACTAAATTTAAGATGTGTAAAGGACTCCCGCAAATGTAATCTGTAAAATATATAATGATTTGCAAATTCACTCAATGTCAACAAATGCTGAAATCATCATAGAACATTTATTTGTATATAGACACATTTGAAACTTTCCAAATAGTTGCACAAACGAATGTACTATACTATATAAACAGCCATAATTATTTTCAAGATTTTCAACATGTGTCGCTCTTACCTGTCAACTGCCCGTAAATCGCCGTAATTTTTACGGTTTTTTCCAAGCTGTACGGCTTTATGGGCGTACATTGGCATTTACTGGTTTTTACGTGAATTTCTGCAGTTCTGTACGTTTTGGGGTTTTTACTAAATTTAGTGGTGACACTGATATTTTTGTATATATTTTAGTGGCAACAGTGATTTGTGCGAGTTTCATTCACAATAGTGTCGTTTGCGGGTTTTATTTGATATGGTCTTGGGGTGAAGTATTGTTGGAAACAATGCTTTTAACACACTACCCAGTACTTTAATTATTCTCTGTGCTGGGGACGTCTTTATACCGAACTTAAGGAATTTTTGTCCATGTGCATTGCATTGACAGTGTTACTCAGTGTATCAACAGTACACAAATACTAGTAACACATGTATTTTGTTTCTAGGCCTACACTATTTACATCGTTTAATTTATATTGTAAGTTTTTGTTTGCCTCCTAGACCTAGGTAGTGTAGGTAGGCCTATAGTTAAATAACAGAATATGTTATTTGTTTATGTAGGCCTAAATCATATCTTTAGACTTATCTTAAACCAATATTTTTTAAACAAATATTGTTTCTTTTTAGGAATTACAAACGGAAATTGAGAAAATGATGCCGCTGACTGAAAATGAAGCCGTCGCTTCTATAGATGCACGATCCCTTCTGATCACAAATGCACAATCTCCATGGGTCATAGTTGTACGGCCTCCGCCGATAACAGATGCACATTCTCCGCTATTCACAGATGCACGATCCCTGCTGGTTATAGCTGCACAATCTCCACGGGTCATAGTTGTACGACCTCCACCAATGCACAATCTCCGCTATTCATAGATGCACGTTCTCCGCCGGTCATAGGTGCACATTCTTCGCCAGTCATAAAGGCTCGATCTCCGCCAGTCATAGTTGCACGATCTCCGCCAGTCATAGATGCATGATTGCTGCCGGTCATAAATGCACATTCTCCACCGTTCATAGATGCACATTCTCCGCCGGTCATAGTTGCACGATCTCTGCCGGTCATAGTTGTACGATCTCTGCTGATCATAAATGCATGATGTGCGCTATTCATGGATAGTTGAAATTATTGTTGAATGATTTATAGAGCACTTCAACAAGTTGTTATAGTTTCAAACGGATCTAAGCATCCATTCTCTGTATACATTTTTTTTCCTTCATTTTTCGTATTAAAGTTACATAAAGATACATAGGCCTAGTCTTTGTGCTCTATAATTTTCCCACACTATGACTGTCTATGTTAAACAAAGGCAAACTACCCGTAAAAAAAACCACATGGAGCCCCCCTCACCATTGTGTATGGTTTTACGGTTTTTCATAACTTTTTTTTAATGATTTTCAGTCTCAACAGGTTGACAAGTATGTGTCGCTGAACATCCAAACTTAAAAAAATATATTTGTGAATATAAATAATTGGAACGTACCAAATATGTAGACAAAGGGATATATTTTCAGTCCAATCCTAGTAGCTGGGCCTACATATTAAACTAAAGGTGAAATTAACTAAATTTTCCCAAAAAGGGGATTTTCCAAAGGGGGAGACAACACTGTTCATCTTATTTATGTTTTTGATTATTTCCCTGGCGGTAAAAACTAAACACCAACCAGTGTTTATTATTTACCCACCAGCGTAAAATTCTTTTTCGTATCTGCATACCTCTTTGAACATAAATATCGCAAGTGTAAACAAACATTATGTTATGCATCCACTTAACTGAGGAAAAATTCTTGAGACTAACGGGAATTAAAGTCTCAAGAATTTTTAAAATTGTCCTCTGGCTTCCTATTTAAATTTACTTGTATTAACTGAGGAAATGAAAGTAGACCTAATCAGCATCCGTTTCTGCTATTGTTCACAACTAAATAGAACGTGTTCGCTATAGATCAGTGGTGCCTGTGTAAAACCGTTGATATAACATGTCCAAATTTTTCAAAATTACACCCATTTCAGCATATATTTTAGTCATTTTTCTTTTGCATAGCCACTAGTGTCTAGCAGTAGAGTAATCTATGCCTAGTAAGCTGCATTCTATTCTGAACTGAATGTACCGGAAGTTTTTACCGAAATATTAGGCCTAGTTGATAATGTTAATTCACAATTGATCTCATATATCACATATAAACCAACAAAAATTACATCATTACATTCAGTAACCATCCCCTTATTTCCACACACAAAAATAATACACACAGCTTTAAAAACAAACATCATCAATATCAGGTAACACATCTTGAACAGAATGTAGCATCCCAGTCATCACAGCCTTCCAAAACTTCTGTCCATCTTGAGTCAGTCTTCCTGCTTCTGTTATTGTCATGTTAAGGTGGTCTTTGATGTCTTGCGTCCATCTTTTTCATGATCTGCCTTTTTTTCATCTCCCTGGCATGATCCCTTTCATTATGAGTTTTCTCTAGGCCGTCATGGCATTTGGTATGGCCAAAAACAAACTAGCTATTGCATTTTCCAAATTGTCTATTGTCTTTCCCCAGGTGGTTTGTTATCCACTCTTGCTGTTTAGCCCTGGGGGGGGGGGGGGGGGGAGGAGAGAAAGGTGATTGAAGTTTGAGGCCAGATGTGTTGCCTCAGCTGTGCTATGACCGTGTTTGTTCAAGATATCCCTGATGTTTTGTATCCATCTTTTCTGTGGTCTTCCTCTGGTTTTGTACCCTGATCTCATTTCATTATATGCCTGTATGGGCAACTTGTCGTGATGCTTTCTCCTAATGTGGCCAAACCACTTGATCTGTTGTCTTTCTATGTATTCTGTGCAAGGTGTTATACTTATTCTTTACCTGATGTTTTAATTTCATAATCTGTCATGCCTGATGCCCCTTGCAGCTTTCCACAAGCATTCCATCTCACATGTCACGATCATTATGTAATGTGAAGATGAGAGAGACCAGGTTTGGCACTTGTAACAAAGTATTGGTAGGAATATACTACAAATCATTTTTCTTTTAACTTCCATCTCAATCTTGGGATGAAGAAGTTGTGGTGATGGTATTTTACTGCATTTGCCTTTTGACACCTTGTCTCTTAGTCAAGGCTTTCATTTACTGTGAAAATACTACCAAGATATTTGAACTCTGCTACTTATTTTATTTCTATGTTGTCTATCTGTATGTTCAGTGGACTTGGTGTTCTTCATATTTTTATAGTTTGTCTTTTGTATATTGATCTTCATGTTGTATTTTCTGCATGTTGTGGATAGTGAGTTGTGAGTTAACATGGTTTTGCAGTTGTTCTTCGTTTTCGTATTTGAGGCTCTGGTTGTCTGAGTAAAGCAGTTCATTTAGTTCATTGTTTAGTTGCTCTGAGTTATCTTGTTCTGAATCAGTGATGCTGCCCTCTGCCAAACGGCTTGAATTGCTCCTTGATGAAATATATTTGCGAACAGATACTTCTATCCTCTCACAAAGCCAGTCACAGAAGCTAGCTTGGGAAGGACCTGAATGTTTACACATCGCTGTCCGCCATGTGGGCCAGATTTTTTCCAAATACCCTGCATAAATAATTTGTGTAAGGGCAAAAAAGAGAATGCAATGGCAGGTGGAAATTACTCAATTTTAATGCACAATCGTGATGGTTAACAATCATGTCCTTACCATGACCGTGGTAAGTCATGTTCCCAGTGTCTATTTTTGCTTCTGGGAATACTCATTGCATAGGTAATATTGATCAGAGTCGAATTATCAATCGGAGCCCAATTATGGCAGCCATTGTGTAACTAGGAATACAGTGATACAGATTTACTAAAAAATATGGATCAGCACAGATTTCTCAAAAAGTATGAAATGTAGGCCCTGCTGCTAGGATTGGACCATATTTTTTAACATGACTAATTTGGAGTCAAGTGACATGTCTGAGACTAAGTACTATGGTTAAACCTATTGTTTTTCTTTCAAAATTGTGTCACTTCTATTTTTTGTTGGAATTTTAACTGCACTGCTTATGTATTTCTTCCATTGTCTATCCCCAGGTGAATATTGGTTAATACTATGCATACTTGCCACTATGCATAGGTGTAGGGGCTTTGGTTATCATTACACGGCCAGATGTGTCGCCTTGGTTTCATTACGTCCATGTTTTTTCAAAGTTATCTTGATGTTTTCTATCCACCGTTTTCTTGGTCTACATTTCGCTTTATGTCTGAATAATTTCTTTGTTATATGCTATTATGGGTATTTGGTATGGCTTCATTCTCATAAGGTGATAGAACAATTTTACTTGCCATCTTTCGATATGTTGAATAGGTCTACATGACATTATACCAACTCTTTTCCTAACTTCATTTATTTTATCTAGTTTTATAAACATTGCAGCTTTTCTTAGATACTTCATTTCACATTAATGATTTTCCACTGTTGCGAGAGTGTTAAGGACTCTGGTGTTTTGTTGCTGAGACCACATACATTTTAGCATTTCTTTCTTTTTGTCAACACAAAATCCTAAACTGCACATTTTCTGATAATTCCATTCAATTCTGCACATTTTCTGATAATTCCATTCAATTCTGCACATTTTCAGATTATTTCATTCAATTCTGCACATTTTCTGATAATTTCATTCAATTCTGCACATTTTCTGATAATTTCATTCAATTCTGCACATTTTCTGATAATTTCATTCAATTCTGCACATTTTCATGCATAATACATCACTGTAGACTTGCAAACAAATAAAATATTATGAAAATGCTAGGCCTATAGTATATTCAACCATATTTTATTTCTCAATCAGAGTATGTAGGTGCCTACTTGAGTATAATGAATCGGCGCAAGTAATGTATAGTTCTTCACTGTGACCTTTGTTCTAGTTTTGAGATATTTCCTAACCTTTGCATGGTAGTAAGGAATGTGTTGTCTGTGAAAGTTGTAGGTGTGGAAAGGCGGGGGGGGGGGGGGGGGGTCTCCACCAATTATTAATTCAAATAATAAAGTGATTGCAAAACAAATAAATATTGAGTCTGCATCATCTAGAGTTGGCCCTGCCTTTAGTTGCACATGCACCAGGTAAGAAATAAGGTGGAGAGCGCAAAGATTCAGTGGTGGACAAGAAAGTAGAAAGTGGACAGCAAACATAGAATCTGGTGCATGGGCAATTGTGTGATAGAAAATGCTAGCAAAATTGATGGATATATATATGGCGCTGTAGACGTTTTGATGTTAGTAAAATTGATGGATATATATATGGCGCTGTAGATGTTTTGATGTTAGTAAAATTGATGGATATATATGGCGCTGTAGACGTTTTGATGTTAGTAAAATATTAGATGATGCTAGTAGAAGTATTATAAATAATTCATGGTTTAAAAGAAACAAGAATTCAAATATTTTCCTGGACTTCTTGTGTGGAATCAAACAAGTTTATCCGCCATGCTAAGATGAATGAAGTAAGGCTTTCATTTAATTAACATTATATTTACATTTTTAACTAGCCAACTATGGATTTTGCCATATCCGTGTAAAACTATTCAAATTGATGAATGCCAAAACATAACAAAACCACCTAACAAAATTTATTTAGTGCCTAAATTCTCGTTTATGTCGGTTGGGGGGTGACATCACAGCATCCTTCAATTTCATTGGTTTTGCGTGGAAATCCGTGACGTCGGATAGTTAAAAATGTAAACATTGTGCTATTTATAGTTTCCATTTCCAATACAATATGATATTCTGATATCAATATAATTAACTTATTAAGTGGAAGCATTGATTTGAAGCCTTGAAAGTTCAGCAATTGACTAGCTAGGCCTAATCACTAATAATTAGAGGAGCCTAACTCATTTAATAGCCTAGGCTTATAAAATAGAAAAAATAAGACACTACAGTGATATTTTATTTATATTTATAATGTCACATTTACTGCACTTTGTTTAGTTTACAATCATTCATTGCAATTCACTATTTCATCAGGCATTTGTTTTATTGTTTGAATCCTAGTTTAAGTCACCTTTGTGCTAAAAATAGCACACTATTGTCACAGAGTTCCGTGTAACACCAATGAAATTAACCTTCACCAAGCCTATATCAACCCTGGCCGCCGAAAAACAAAATGGCGGCGCGCTCTGTTGGCGGCCCGTCCCACCCAACAAGAATATCGTGAGATTTACACGTACCACAGTCCGTGCACATAGCTGGGACATGCGCAATCGATGCTGGTACATCCCCCAATTCCGAAATGATCGTTTTTGAGAATGGCTAGCTATTCGTAAAAGTTTAAGAGCATTAATCTGACCACATCTGCACACCGGTACGATGCAATGATGGTGGATCGGTTTTATAGACCTTTATTTCATCGTAATTCGAATAAAATAACATTGAATCGTGGCTTGAATCATGAATTATTAGGTTATTTAGTTTCACAGCAGTGAATATACAGAATGCCGTGTTGGTTTGGGGACTTGTACGTTTGATATCGAATATTTTGAAGTGGCAGAAAAAATAACTCTAGGCCTAAGCTCAAAGAACGATTTTACTGAAAATCTACAAGTTTTATACAGTTCCCCCGGCTATATTTTGATAATTTCGCAGTGAAAGAACATAAATACAACAGATTTGCGTGATTTAGTTTACAGTGTTGCCAAGGAATTCGATATGTAAGGTAAGTTATTTTTTTTACTTATTTTTTCCTCTTTATTTGTTATAAAGTATATGTTTTTTGTGAAAAACGTCTTTACCACTTTCTCATACGTCTGGTATCACACACACACGTACATAAATTACAAAAATATATGCATAATTCAATTCTTTATTTATGTGTGCAAATATTATTTAAATATCTCTAACAACCAAAAAATTATCACATTTTCAAAACAGTCACCATCAATAACGCAAATTTTCAAAAAAGAATCAGGAGGCAGGGAGACGTTTCGTATTTTTAAATCTGGCTTGCTAAAGGTTAATGGCTGCCGTGACGTCACATCCCTACAATCACTGAGTTCAAATCTAGACACAGACGAACTTATTATCATACTCTGTTTATTTTCAAATTTATATAATTTTTAAAATTTTCCTATGATTTGTACTGAGCGATCAGTATTTCTGTGCGCTATACACGGAGCAAGGTGCGCGCATACATTAGAAATATTATTTCTAATCCTAACCCTATTCTAAGTACTTAATCTTTCGCTTGCCAAATCGCACGACAAAGGTTAGAATATACCTTGAAAGTAGACCAAAGGTCACAGTGGAGAATCAAACTAGGATTCAGCCGTTTTATTTATTAGCCTATTTATATATTTAATATTTGTAGCAAAATAAAACCTGCTGCCTTTAGTGCTTGATCTCAATCAGTCAATCAACAAGTTACAATCTCAGATCTGTGTATTTTTCTCCAATTCTGTATTGTGAAGTTGTTTGTGATTAATGAACAAGAATCTGAAAGATGCAGGCCTATGGCCTAGATCTATACGTCTTTGTTATAATTATGCAATCGTGTTCCTTTCATTTCAAGTTATAACTGCTGCTCACCCAGTCAGTGATCTCTGACTCCCGAAACTCAAACTTGTTCTTTTGCCCCAGTTGTTTCTATAGTAGACTAAATAAAAACAAACCAGGCAGTACGTCACAATCGTTATTATGTATCATAGTTGTTGTCAAATTATACATTCAGTAAATTACCTTTTTGATATTTGAAATTATTTGCGATGTTTCAAAATTAGATAACCTAGATGATACTCCTTACTTGTCACTGAACGTCAGCCATGATGATGTTGAGTCCCGAACAATACCGACACAAATATGCGCTTGTTTACGGAAATCAATAACTGCATCGTACAGATAGTAGCTGATAATTTTCATAATTTTATTGTGATAATGTTTGGTCGTATTACAACCACACAGTCTATGTATTGTCTATTGTCAATTCCCATAGCATTTATTAATGCCGTAGGGTTGTGAGATGTTAGCGATCTCACATTTCAGAGGCTCTGCAAATGAGGGCGGTAGCCATCTCCTCTCTCTCTCGCAGTCTTTACTTCCCGGATTAATCCTGTACCCATTTAAGGCTGGGTCGACATGGAAGCCGTTGGGATCTGAAAAAACATTTCCGCCTCAACTTGGGAATGAACCCATATGCGAAGCCAGTGCTCTAACCACTGCGCTACGCGGCTCCCAAGTAAACTCTACGCGGATTCCCAGGTAGAAACTAGTAGAAACATTTCCGCCTCAACTTGGGAATGAACCCATATGCGAAGCCAGTGCTCTAACCACTGCGCTACGCGGCTCCCAAGTAAACTCTACGCGGATTCCCAGGTAGAAACTAGTTGATATCATCAACACGTGCCGTTAAGAGTAGGAATGAGAGCTGTAAGTTTTTGTTCAAGGCCAGATGTGACGCCTGAGTCGTACTGAATCCGTGTTTGTACATGGTGGTCTAGATTGTATCGATCCACGTCTTTCTGTGTATTCCCGTGGCTCTGTATCCAGATGATTGTGTGTTATAAGCTCTCAGTGGTAATTGGCTAGGGTCCATTCTCACAAGGTGACCAAACCAAGCCACGCAGCTACATAGACCTAGATAGTGTTTGGTCAAAAGTACTTCTAAGCATGCTTCTAAACGCCCCAAATTGATCTTCACGGGATTTTTCTTATCTGACCCCTTGACTAAAGAGGTATTTTCCGCCCCACCCCGTTTGGCTTTCCGGAGAAACAGGAACCTACGTGATACCCTGGTGCACTCTCACCTCCGTCCTGCAGGACATCCCACCGGCACTTCCCCTTGCCACTGACGTGTTTTACGGGCCCGTTTCTCTTCCGTACCTCTTCTATCCAGTTTCCTATGTCTGCATACCACATCTATAAGAGCCGCGTAGCGCAGTGGTTGCGCACTGGCTTCGCGTATGAGTGGTCCTGGGTTCATTCCCCAGTTGAGGCGGAAATGTTTTTCAGATCCCAACGGTTCCCATGTCGACCCAGCCTTAAATGGGTACCGGATTAATCCGGGAAGTAAAGGGAGAGGAGATGGCTACCGCCCTCATTTGCAGAGCCTCTGAAATGTGAGATCGCTAACATCTCACATCCCTACGGCATTAATAAATGCTATGGGTTACTTTACTTTACTATTCCACATTCACCACTCTTTTTCCTGCGTCTCCCGCAACGTCGTGTAAGTTATTACTTGCAAACGATGCAACCTGATCAGCGTCGGATTTAGACTTGATAAGGCCCTAAGATATTTGAGATTTGGCGCCCTTTAACAATTAAGAAGTATATGGATAGGGGGAAAAAATGGAGGTCCTAAGCTATAGCTTGTTTTGGGTTATAGGTAAATCCTGCACTGAACTTGATGTACATTGGCGAAACGGGTAGATTTCTAGCCTCTAGGTTTGCTGAACACTTACGTGACATCCGTAACCATGACTCTTCTCCGGTGGCCCTCCACTTTAATAGTAACTCTCACCGAGGTGCACAGGACATTCAGATCACTGGCTTGGTCTCTTGCCATTCTGGTGACCGGCAGCTTTTCTCGTTAGAGAATCGACTGATTCTTAATCTCGGGACTCTTGAGACACATGGCATCAACGACAATCTATACTTCCAATAACATTTTACCTCCTCTAATCCACCTGCTCTTCTTCTTCTCTGCTACCCCTCCATTCCTTTCTTCTGCCTTTCCTATATCCATCTTTCTTCTCGTCCCCTTCCTGTACACCGTTGCACTCCATTGTGGAGGTTTGACTTGGGCCTCCACTATGGGGTTGGGATTACGACGATACGCCACGTGTGATTGATGTGCTGATGGGTTGTTTTGCCGTGGGACTATGAGAGGCTCGGCTGGATCCGGTGTGGGCTTGTTGCGGTTTGCCGCGTCGTATTATTTGGTTCGTCTGTATCCCATGCCAGTATACTCCTTCACTATCTTTCTGTGGGTTTATTCACCACCGGATTCCTCGTTTCTTCTCCCTACTATTCCTCGTCCTACTTTCTTTGGTCTCACCACTTAAGCTCAAGTTGTTTCATTCTTTCCTCTTTGCCACGTATAAGTGACCCGTGACTACCAGTTTGGGACTACCGCTGCTTCAGGCTACTTTATGACTGGTTTTTCTTGACCTTGTTAGGTCGGATACCCTTACAGCGGCATAGCATGTGGAGACTGTATGTCATCTAACCTGTATGCATCATCCCTGTATTCTCTTAATAATATTATGTGCTCATATTACACGTCTCTCTCCACTGCTAAATATTTTCCTCCTACTGTTTGGTTTTAGGTGCTATGTGGTTTTTTTTCTTTTCCAGGCTGTTCTTGTTGCTTTTGTCTCTTTTTCTCTGCCTCTCTCCTTCGCGCGCGCTCTTTCTCTCTTATCTGATATCTCGTACCATCTTGATTTGCTTTTCTCTAACATTATGGTTGTTTGTCGGTAATAGTCATTGCCTGTTACCACTTTTTGAGACCAGTATTTTAATTTATCTAATTTTACTTGTTATTATATTATCTATTTTCACTTTCGACTTTTTTCTGTGCACTTTCCCCTCCTTACTTATCACTATCTTCTCTCCACACCCTCTTCTTCCCTGTCATTCTGCTCCATCTTTGCTTCCTCCGTCATTCGCTATTATCCTTCTCTCCTTTTCTTTCCTTCCTATTCTAACCATGTTTGTCTCTATGTAAGATTTGTTTTACTGTGGTCTTTTGTTTGTCCTGATGAATAATTTTTAGTCGAAACGTCGTCTGTCACTGTATCTCGATGTTAGGTTGTTTTATGAATAATTTCGGTAACACTTCTACCTATTTTCGTTCATCTTGATACATGGGTGTAGACTTTCATTTGATTTAATATCTGCTTTTAAAATGGTGGAACATGTATTATACATAACATCAGAGTGAGAGGCCAATTAAGGGTTTTCCCCACCACTCTGAGTAGGAGCATCAACACCACAGGAGATTGCTCTGCAGAGATCAGAAAGGGTTTAGCACAGGAGCATCAATACCACAATAAATTGCTCTGCAGAGATTTAAAAAAATATTAGCAATGACCCTACACAAACATCACAGATGAAAAATCTATGGCAAAGAAAATAAGTTACAATTATTAAGAAGCTATATATTTCCAGTGGGAACCTATGGTTGTGAGAAGTAGGCAAAGACATCTGCAATGGAAAAGAAAATATCAGCATTCTTAATGCGATAGGAAGGTCCTAAGAATATGGATAGAAAGACAAAACAACGCAAACCTACTCAAAGACCTGAACATAGAAGAAGACTAGTTCCTCAAAACTATCCAAAAAAAACAAGCTAACATATTTCGCACATATAAAGATACACAATTGTTTAGTAAGATTAATCATGGAGGTAAAAGTTCCGGGAAAAAGAATAAGATGCAGACTAAGACTACGGTGGACACATTATATCGAAGACCTTCTGGGTATGTCACTAGAAGAAGCTGGGCAGCTGACACAGAAATGAGAGGCGTACATTGTGGCATGAGGACTAAGTTCTGTAAAGGACACGCCACACAGATAGATAGAGTCATCATCATCGTTATGACATATTCTTTCCAGAACGTAGTTTTCTTTATGGAACTTCTGAACACCTCGCGATCTTGCGCGAGTTAACCTGCCTCTTTCATGGACGTCATCGTCTTGTGGGTCTCTTCCTCTGCTGCCGTTTACTCTGCCTTCTGATATTAGTCTTTCCATGATGTTATGGATATAAACTATGGCAGGGTATTAACATAAGAACCAAGTTGTGTTTACTACGAACATGTGTGTTTCCTGTGGTGACATATGGATGTGAAACATCAACACTATATAAAACAGTAGCCAAGAGGATAATATCATTTGAATTAAAGTACTATAGAAAAGTTCTGAGAATGTCATGGAGAGCACGGAAAACAAACCAGGAGGTGCTAAGAACAATTAATGTCCAGGAAAGATGAGTTCTGAACATCATATTAAAGAAAAAGCTAGTTTTTTTCGTCCATATTAAGATATACGACGGCATAGAGAGAGTGTTATTGGAGGGATTGATAGAAGGCAACAGGGGCAAAGGTCGCCCAAGACGCCGTTGGACAAAAAAATAATTCAAAAATGTCATTAAAAGGAACAACTTGCTCAAGACCGCGGAAAATTCAAGAAATCCATAGGGAAGACTACGTTCTGGAGAGAATATGTCACCTGATGATAATGCTGTTATGTCTCTTTAGATTACGAAAACAGTTCAGCTTTCTTATGATTTTATTTAGGAGCCATCGCTCTTCAACGTTTAATGATTGTAATGCTTCTTTGTTTGTCCTTTTTGCTGTCCATGGTGTTGGGCCTATGCACATTTTTTATATAGCATCTCAATTGGAAGGCGGCAATTTTCTTTGCCAATGTTTTATTTAGAGTGCAAGTCCCACAGCCGTATGTTTCCACAGACAAATTTACTTTAAAAAAAATCTTACACAGTTTTACTTTGCCACTGATACCTTGCCAGAGATTTCTCATTTGGACAAGTTTCGAAAACGCCATTGCCAACCGTCTCTTAATTTCTACCGCGCAGTTCTCTGAACTATTCATGTTTGTACCCCCCCCCTCCCCCCCCCCCCCCCAATAATAATAATAATCGAAATTTGATAATTTTCAATTCATAGGTATCAGTTACTACTTTTGGCTGAGATTGTATTTTATCAGTTGCCATAATTTTAGTTTTTTTCATATTTAGGAACAGATTTTGAGCTTCACTGTGTTTTTTGTTGATAAAATCAGTTGTCTTAGACCATCTCCGTTTGTTGTTAAGAGAAATGCATCGTCGGCGTATCTGATTTCTGGGATCTGCTGACCTTCGATAGAGGTTGGAAATAGTGTGTTATATCTTCCTTTACATTTCTCTATACATATCTATATAGATTGGACTTTACTGTAATACAGATCTTACTTTTCCAAATATATTACACTTTACGATATTCGATCCATTAGGGTGTAGCGAACTCACAAAACTGCTTCCGCGGATTGATTAATATTTTGTGTTTTCTTAAAGTACTTTTCCGATTACGATTCTTAACATAACATTTTGAATAGTGTTTGTATCAGTTCCAGAAGATCATCCGCGTTCCTTGCAATCAATTAATGACATATTATTCTACCACTTGACTGTCACACCATTAGATTTAGAGGTCGAGGGGGTTTAAATCATTTCCCTTACGGAAATTAAAATAAAACCAAAGTACAAGAGAAAAACATAGGAACAAGGACTTTTTCTACGTTACGGTCCAAGAGGGATTCTTTTCCTTATCGTTTTAATGCATGCATACTTTTGTACCTCTGTTTTATAGACCACAAAAAACATTTGATAGAGTTAAACATGTACACATGCTAAAGTTATACACGTGCTAAGGAATTTTAACATCGACAGTAAGGATTTAAGAATCATCAAGAATATGTACTGGCAACAAACAGCAGCAATAAGAGTAGGAATTAAATTTGGATCTTTTCAACAAATGAAACAAGGAGTTAGACAGGGATGTGTTCTTTCACCAGACCTGTTCTCTTTATAGAGTGGAACAAATAATGCGTGCAATAGTTAATAACCCAAGAATATCAGTGTGGGAGGAGGACATAACATAAATAATTTGAGATATGCGGATGACACTGTTCTGATTGTTAAAAGTGAGGAAGACCTTCAAGATTTAATTAATGTAGTAGTCACAGAAAGTAAAAAGAAAGGCCTCTTCCTAAATATAGAGAAAACAGAAGTAATGTTTATTTCAAAGAAACAAAATAACACACATTGCACGATCAAAGTGAATGATATAGTATTAAAACAGGTCAACCAATTCAAATATTTAGGTACAATTATTACAGCAGATGGAAGAAGTTCAACAGAAATAAGAAGCAGAATAGGGCAGGCAAAAACAACATTCAGAAAAATGAAAAATGTGATGTGTAATATGACCTTGCCAATAGAGGTGAGCAAGAGAGTTATTTTGTGCTATATAACTCCTATGCTAACATATGGATGCGAGTCTTGGACAATAAACCAACAGAAAAGTGGGAAACTAGAGGCAATAGAGAAGTTCTTCAGAAGAATGCTAAGAATATCATGGACTCTCAGAAAAACTGTTGTGGAGGTGTTGAAAGAGTCAAATATGAAAATGACAGTAATCAATAATATAAGAAGAAGACAATCTTCTTTTGTTGGCCACTTCATGAGAAATGGAGGTTTTTCTTTCTCTTTGTCTCAGTAGCATACAAAAATCTAAGATTTTAGACAATGATGCTTGTGTTACCGTTTATTCTAGTTGAATATGATTGCGCAAAGTTAGCTTACTTATTGCTTTTTTTTTATTTCTAGATGTTTTTTCGGTGGTTGAAAAAGCTTGATGCAAACGCAATTCTGGTAGAAATTTTGTTTTTGGTTTTATCTCCATCTTATGTAATTTTGCTCCCTAAATAGAAAGGTTATTAATTGTTTGAATTGTTTCTCCGCCGATGATTATTTTAAAATTACAAGAATTGTCCAGAGTGTTGGCCGGTGCAGACTAACAAATGCCTTTTTAAAATCAATATTGTTGATAATAGGTGGAAATTGCATTTCCACTGATTCTTCGATAACTGTTCTAACGGTGAAAATGTTATGAATACATTATCGTTTTGGTCTGAATTCAGCTTGCTGTTCTCTAATTTTTTAATCTACCTGTCCCTTGAGCCTAACATCCTACTACATAATATTTTTTCCTGGCACTGACAACAGAGTAATTCTTCGCCAATTGTTACAATAAGATATATCTTTCGTTGGTAATTTTACTATAACTCCATCGTTCCATTTTTGAGATGGTAATGTCTATATGCCTAGATTTGCTTCATGAACACCTTTCCTTTTCACCAATTAAACGGTGTCCGCTGAGAAAAAGTGCCATTTTCTTTATCTTTAGCCTTAAAGTGAGTACTAGGGGCCAATGCTGTTAATGGAATCAGTGGGAGTTAAGCACCGGTTACTACGACTAGAAAGTAATGTGGAATCTTCCGTCTCGTGCAGGCGAAATCGGCACAACTAATAGAAGTACAAGGTGTGCTTTCACACATCTCTGTGCTATATAAAAAGGTTAGTATCGAGAGCCAAGGCAGAGATTTTGTGCGACTGCGAAAAAGTGAGTAACTTGTAGTCTTTGGTGATATTTTGGATACTGGTACAATGATACATTCAACACGTGATTATTTTTATTATTTGTTAAAAGTCAATTCATATGAATTTACATAATTTGATAAAAGCAAATTTTATTATAAGTATATTTATTGTGATTCGTAATAATTAACGTCTTTTTTTTGTTGGCCTTTACGCGTAGTTTACCGATTCCTATGCACTCTGCCAAAAGCGTGGGTTTCGCCTATGTGTTTACCCAAGGTATGTGGCTGGCTGCTGATCAAAATTAAGCATACCAATTTGAAAAGAGAAATGATAAGTAAAAAGTCGTATACCAGATGCTAACACTTGTATATCTTAAATCGCTATTGGAAATAAGAGGTTACGTATTTGACTTTCAATATTTTAGTTGAACCTTAGTTTGAACAATAAATTAAGCGTTTAGTTTGTGTTAAAGTAAGTGTGAATCGTGATTTTAATATAGGCATACTACAAACATTATATTATTTTACAAACAATGAGTAATGTATGTTACCATTCGGATAAATTCAGAACTTTTAATTTTTATTATAAATGCATTCTCTTATTTAGTAATGCATCATTACCATCAATAGTAAAACTAATTGCTCAAAGGTGTAGAGTATTGACTTCATCATACTTGTGCTAACCCATATGTACTCCATCCATCTCAACGAAGCGGTACTGCACTTACCGAGGGCACCACTCATCGCACGTACTCTGTAGCTTCAAGAGATAATCCACAATCCACTTTATAAACAAAAAGACGCGAGCCGTATTCCGTCCCGCGACCTCTTGAGCGGATAGCGAACGGCTTAACCACTACGTCAGGGAGATTGCTAAATATCAAAAGTCAAACAGTGAACATTTGCATAGTTTGGACATGTAAGACAACACAATTCACTATCAAGAGATAAAGCTCCAGTGTCGGGAAACAAAACCGATATACTGGAAATGGAAGAGGGGGGGGGGGCTAGGATAACACAAGGCAAATATCACAATGAACAGAAATACGTATAATTATTATCAATATTAGTCAATAAAACAAACTAACAACGATACAGCAACAGACGAGTTAGACTGTTGCCCCTCTCTTAAATTATGATTTTCTGTTTGTAATATTCATTTCTTGCTGTTTGTCTTTGTCCTAATGAAGGTTTATTATTTTGTTTTATTAACTAATATTGGCAACTCTTATACTTATTTTTGTTCATTTTGATATTTGATGATTTCCTTTCAAACACGATCCAAGGAACAGTCGAA
Organism: Meghimatium bilineatum; assembly: GCA_034231615.1. NCBI lineage: Eukaryota > Metazoa > Mollusca > Gastropoda > Stylommatophora > Philomycidae > Meghimatium > Meghimatium bilineatum. The sequence continues at coordinate 50,665,173 of CM067305.1, forward strand.
GCCAAAGACGCAGAGATGGAGAAAGAAAATAAATGGACAAAGAAAATAAATGGGCAGACAATATCAAAGACTTAATGTGATGGTTCACAATTTTCCACTTTCATCCACATCACAGAAAATATAAATGCCCGGATGACTCTGTGGGTATACATTTAAAGTAATAATACTGCGATTCTAACTGGATACATTTTTTTATGGATTGGATCACCAGACAGCGTTAATAAAAAATTCAATGCTATTTAGATTCAACGGGTGTAAGGCGATAGTTCGTCTGGGCAAAATGGGACCCACAGAAATATCAGAAGTACTAAATATCACTGAGTATGAGGCGCATTGGTCGAAACCTATATAGTGATATCTTCCTGCTTGGTCATGTATATAATGTTTTGCGATGACAGTTAAGTAGACAAATATAAAAAAGATCACATCAAGAACTTCATACTCAAAAATCTCCGCCGAAGATGGATGTGTCGGGCCATTGGCGCAAATAAAACGGCGACACAACGCATTCCCATTCTCTGGACTACATCCTGCTGGAAATCTAGTAGGATAATGGTCCTGCTACAAGAGAATTCAGAATGTCACACCATCACCGTGTAAAACTTTATACAATTGAAGATTTAACTTATGATAAGTATATCAGCGTCGCACAGAAAATAAATATATAGAAACAGTTAACCTATTTTATAAGTTTTTAAATATTTATATACATAATTATCAGGACCCTGCGGTAGATTTTCTTAGTATGATGCAAGTATACGAAATGCTCCGGCCACCTAAAATAGTTTTTCTTCGTAAATTTGGCCCACGACAATGTATTTGATTGGTGCCGCCTGATACGGCCACCTCTCTGCATCATAGCACGGCCCTGATAATTATAATAAGAATATACATACATAAAATGCATTAACATAATACTCAAAGACGGATAAAAACAATTAGGAAAATTTGTGGTGTAAAACCGTGAGTGATTTAACGGTTCACGAAAATTGCATATGTGACAGATAGATACATTTAACGTGTGTAAATGTAGATAACTATGTACCTGCATTTGATCAAACTTTATTTTATGACTGAACATCTAATATTCGTCTTTGTATTATTCACGCTCGAAAGAGGAACATAAATTAGTAATAGGCCTCCTGCAATTTACTTTTAATCAATTCAGATAAGAGCAAAATTTTGGTAAACAGCAGAGACACAGAAAACCAGACTAATAGCATGATGAATGGACACAAGCTTGAAGAGGTGAATACCTTCAAATACCTCGGATCCAGTATATGCAGCGATGGTAAATGCAAAGCAGAACTAAAAATAAGGCTGGAGATGGCTTTAGCGTCATTGTCAAGGCTAACTGTGATTTGGAAAAGCAACATCAGTGTTGGAGTGAAAATCAAACTGTATAGGTCGCTGGTGCTTTCTGTTGTGTTGTATGGTTGTGAGAGTTGGACACTCACTGCGGACATGGAGAGAAGATTACAGGCTTTCGAGTATAAATGCTACAGAAGAATTCTACGAATTTCCTATAGGGAACATAAGACCAATGTGTACGTAAGAAATAAAGTAGAGATGTGTGCAGGTGTCCAGGAGCCATTGCTTTCAATAGTGAAACGACGAAAACTAGCATGGTTCGGACATGTATGCAGGCACGATTCCTTGTCAAAAACAATACTGCAGGGAACTGTCGAGGGTGGAAGAAGCAGAGGAGGACAAATAAAGACATGGACAGACAACATCAAGGAATGGACAGGGCTAGATATTTCCACACTCATCCGCATCGCTGAGGATAGAATTCGCTGGAGGACTCTGTGTGCTGAAGCATCCAATGTGGTACCCCTACGACCCTGAAGGGTTATGGGTTTATTGATTGATTGATTGAATTTACTTTCTAATTTAATCTAATTTACCTTCTTTGTGGTTTATTCGAAGAATGTTACGCATTCCTTGGATAGCAAAGATTACTAATGAAGAATGTCTTAGAAAGATGAATGTGAAAAGATGTATTATTGATAATATAATAAAAAGACAGTTAACATTTATTGGGCACATAATGAGAAGAGGAGGCATTGATAATATAGTGATAACAGGAAAGATTGAAGGGAAAAGATCAAGGGGAAGACCGAGAGCAAAGATAGTGGACAGTTTGACTAAATGGCTTCGATTGACATCAACAGAGATGATTGAGAAATGGTTGAGTCTCCTATCGTGTCTGTTGTTACCTGTCTATGTTTTACATGCATAAAGAAGTGATGATATTCATCATCATCATCAGATGCCATGTCAACTGGCGTAGGCAATCATGGCTCTCCACAGCTCTCTATCTCCAGTATTATGTATCAGGACCGCTGTTGTTTCCCTGCATTGCCAGGTTGTTAAACTGTCTACTATTTTCTCACGTTGTCGCCCTCTGTCTATGTTGCCTTCAATTTTGCCTGTTGTGACTATGTTTTCCAACCTCCTTGTCTCATATCGTGGCCAAAAATGAATATTGTGATGATTTTACATTTGTGAAAATCCAAAAGTGCACAGCGTCTTCCATCACTTATCAACAGGTTTGCGTGTGCTGATTTTCTATTCTTATTTTCTTTATTAGTGATGTAATTTCAAAATATAACTATAAATATATTTCTTTGAATTATTCCTCAGATAAAAAAATATATTCAGTAAGGATCAATAAAAGGAATACACATAGTGGTGTTATTTATTCTACAAGTTTTGCACTACCAAATAGTGCAGTCTAATATGGCTGGCTATCGACATAAACCTTTGACTACATTGGCACCTAGTTTTAAAAATGTGGGGTTGTTCTGTAACTCGGGATTATTTCATAGGAATTCATGTATGAGCATATTTATATTAATTTGTGTGTTGATTGGTTCGTGTCATTCTATTCGATTCATTGGTGAGAGGGAGACATACGCAAAGTACCCTAAATGGGACGCCTGCATCAACGCATCTATAGTATTTGAGTTCAAAACCAGACAGAAGGATGGTTTGCTAATGTACACCGATGACAACGGGAAATATGACTATCTCCAGGTATGTAGCTATTTAAAATAAATGCAAATTTTGCCCGATATTTTGGTTTATGATTTCACAATTAAATAGAACTGTGTATTATGTCTTACCTTATAATATGTCTTATGTTAGTGGCTGCCATGGCCAAGTAAATTCTGACACACTTGTAGTTATTGTGCAGAGGTAAGTCACCAGTGTCAGGAAGAAATAAACACACGGGAAATATAGGCCTATACGTTGCGTTAACACAGGGAACATGCTAGTATGAATGGAAATAAATAAATTAAAATGTTAAAGACCCAAGTTTACCTAAGTCGGATTAACACCAGTCCTTGTGGCGTGCAATAATCTGGTGCTCACGTTTACCATTTTTAAACCAAGGGACACAGAAAGAAAGAACTTTTTTTTAAAATATTTAATCGTTGGTACATACGCCATGTTCACAATTCTCTTTCTTATTCAATGTTAAACATTTATTCTGCAATGTTGGTTTTATGTGTACATCTAGTCTCGGATGTTAGTGAACTTGCTTCCTAGTCAGGTGATAGAGCCATACAGACGTTTTCAGTAAGGAGGTGGTATTTAAAAAAAAAAGCCATTCACTCCTTTCCGTGTGTAATTCCCTCTTTTTTTAATTAGTGACGTGATGAACTTTTTGTGAGAAAATATTAAGGAGCTAACAGTCATATTATTTTTTTAGGGGGAGGGGGGGTGTTAAACATAGCAAACCTCTCCCCCTTATCTACGGGCTTGTCGGGTGAGTCAATGTTCAATTTACAGTGGAACTAGAAGTATTTTTAAATCTACAAAGGCATCTAGGTGGACACAGTTATAAGGAAATAGATATAAGATCTTCTGTGAAAGTCATTGCGTCGGATGTAATGAAGACAAGGTTCATAGGTACGCTGGTGGTCACTGAAAAGGGCCTAGCAAGGTATTCTCCTCTCTGCCCCAAATGCGTGGAAAAGGGAAGCTTCATTTACATAAGCCAGGTTAACAGTTCTCATTCGAATCTAATGTTACAGATTTATCCAATGTTACACATTGCTATCTATATGCATTATTTGTTTTCCCGTTACTTAAATTGTACGTTTCATATCTATTACCATTCTATAGTTTCGTTATTCTATTCTTTATAGTATTTTAGTTAAGTTTCCAAGAGGATTCATTCTATAAAACACTTGTATTTATTTTCGTGCAGTAGTCATACTATTTTGTTTTGTATTTACGCTTTAGCCCATTTATTTTGGTATTCTACTGCCACATTTAAGTAATCATTGGTGTCTTTGTAATTCTTTATGTGTTTATTGTGAAGCGTGTTCATCGTAAATATATACATTTATTAGCTTTTGACTGTTCGTGACTATTTCGTAAATAAGTAACTCGTATTAACGAAAGTACTCGGTGAAAAAATCTATCGTGTAATGGCAATGTCCACTACCGTAAACAATAGAGGTAAGCCAGGAAAACTTTAGCATAACATAAGTATTCCATTATGTTCTACATCCGTTAGTGATAGTGTGTAGTGTTTTAGTCGTCATTCAGTAGGACTTCATTACCTGTCTTGCATATGAGTATTATTTTCCATTATGTTCTACTAGCAGTACCACCTTCTATTGATTACCATAATATAAGTAAACAATTCTTGTCAGCTTGTTCCACTAACTGAAGGATATGAGTCAGGTTAAAAGTATCTTGAACATAGTACAAGTATAAATAGCTTTCGTTTCTTCATCTTTGTTTCTTTAGTGTTTTATTTCTCTCGAGAATTTCACATCTAATACCCGGTATATGTCTATCACGTGATTCACTATTTTAAAATAATACTTGCTAGAATTGAAGCTTCTATAACATTTTTGTAATTTTCAATCCTTGACTTCTCTTTATTTTTACAAAGCAGTTTTTGGTAAATTATTCGTGTTCCTGTTGTGCATATTCCTAACTTCTGACTGCTTATAATTTCTACATCTTCTCGAGTTCCTTACACAAGTCTTCACTTCAGTTCATCGTGCCCTGTACATGTTTTAAACAAGTGTTCTTGGGTTCTCCTTCATTCTGAACTAGCCCAGTACGTGCCAGGTAAACAACTGGGTTTGAGTCATGAGGGTATGTAATATCAATCTCCTGTAGTTTTCTGTAATTCTCAGTTAAAATGGCACTTGTCTGCAATCTTCACAGGTCTGTGTTTGTTATTGCTTCATGCTAGCTATATTATACCTAATATGCTGCAGTGATGTAGTGGAGGCGGGAGTGAGTTAAACATGTATATCATGTGTTATATATAGGCTTATATAAGCCCTATTCAACACCTACATGGTGTTGAACCCCTCCCTTCCTCGACTTAGGAAATTAGAACATAATATTTAATAGGCCTACTATAAATTGAGAAAAAAGGTGTAAATCTTCGCCACTTAAAGATTTTTTTTACAAAAAGGTCCATAAATTTCTCATGAAACAGGGAACGTCACACGAAGATGATTGAATAAATGTAATAATATTGTTGCAAGTAAGCCACCATCCCTTTACTGAAGACGTATCTATGGCCATATGTCTGTATATAGGCCCCCCTGTGAATATATATATATTCAGTGCTTTTCTCTCAGGACACGAGCAGGGCCGTAGATAGGTTTCTGTAAGATTGGGGGGTATACTTTAACCAAAAAAGTCATTCGTCCATTTGCGTGTGCAAATCCATTTTCGTTTCAAATGAAAGTTGATGGCCTTGTTACAAAAAATCTTCATAGGAAGGTGGAGTTGGAGGGGGGGGGGTAATTTGCACAGTTTTCGGCTAATTTTCCAGTACTAACATTCCTGTTCTAGTTTCCATAAAGGCTTTGAATACCCCGCCCCTCTTACTTATGGGCTTTAATACACGGGTATACGCCGTAACCCGCTATTTTATATCCTGAAACGGTTGTTATTGGTACTTTTTTATTTTAATTATTCTTCTGGAAATATCCTTTTCATGAAAACCATTCCAATTACAAGTATTATTGTCGGACAGGTTGGGAGTTTAAATCTCCCCTATTTGTTCTTGTGTTTGTTGTAGTGATATCATCGTTCACATCTCACGGGGTGGGGATTTATCCCTAAATTTCAACGGTCTTGACTACATACACATGGGCTTGGTAGAACTGATAACATTTGCCAAAGATGTTTAAAACAAATACCACATTGAAGACGTGTAACATCAATAAAAACGCTAGTAAATAGTTTCACTCAACTATTCCTAAAAGAACAACAACAACAAAATGATCCGAGAAATGAATATTACAGACTACTTATTGCAAAGAAGAAACCAAATAACTATTCTTAACTTAGAACTCGGCAGCATAGAAGCAACTGCTATATTTAAATTATGCGACTGAAGATTAATCAGACATAGTGCCTATATGTTCCGACGTGGGAAAGATAGACAGCAAAGCATATGCCCCAAGAACATCGGTGTAACCAACGGAGCAGTTCAGAGGCTGTACATAAATTGCGAAAAAAATTTGTTTTCTAATTTTGATCCCTCCCATACCCTTGTCAACAACTGTCAAGAATAATTGAAATCCCCTCCCGACCCTCTTTATATCACTTTTTAACCAAACTTCCCCTCACATCTAAATATTTTGTTAACAGAAAAAGTACGAAAAAGACCAGGTTTTGTTTCACATGTTTAGACAAATAGTTTCATATTCAAATAATATAAGTGATGTATAAAAACAGCAGGGCTTACTGTTGATGGCAACGTTTATGAAACCCCCACCTCCCATTTGTCAACAACTGTCAAACATTTTCAAACTCTCTTTCCCTCCCCTAGTTGTTGATGTAATGAGGAACAGCCTCTTAGAGATGTGACACTTTTCGATCTAACAGAAATCGACCAACCTAAGACAGACATACACCTATATAGAAAAGATCGTTGTGGTGTAATTAATGAGCAAATAAGATCAAATAATTGTCTCTCATCCGATCCAGCTTGTACTTGTCTACCGTTCACTAATACATTGCATTTGTTTCGTTCATCCTCTTTGCCCTACTTTAATATTTTCTGCTTAGATCATTTCACAATCTATTAATTTTCTTCAATAGTTTTTTAATGAAAACAAACTACACTCTACGAGAATAAAATCTATATTTAAATAAACTATTCAAAATGCATATCTTTGGAAGAGTTTTTCACACTACATTTGACTCATCTGTTTCATGAGTTATTTCAAATCCGGTGTACATAACTTTGCTAAAGGGAGTCTGTCAATTAAAAAAAAGGAACATTTAAGTCTTCACTTTTTGTTTTAATAATCCTTACTAGGGAATCACCTTTTCCACAAAAACAAATGTGGTGAGATGGGCTATTACCCTCTTTTGTACTTGTTTCTTAGTAATGTCATGCTCTTCTTCTTTTGCTTTCATTTTCAAACTCATGTAGATTGACAGGATGTAGTCAGGAGAACGGTTTTCGTTATGTTATGGTTTAAATTTTAACCTGCGAAGTCTGCGCCTTTCTGCCTGACACATGCGACTTCAACATGACTTGTGTGTGACTGAACCTCTATGAGATAGGATAGCTAATTCTAGACCACAAGCTCTTTAATCGTTTCTGGCGACATGCATGGCAGGTAACAGTGTTGCTTCTCTTTTGGGTATGTTCCTAAAGAAGTAGTCGATGGGGGTCAACCATATAATTTTCACCTTTACCAAACATCTATGGGCTTAATTATTGTGCTATATATATATATATATATATATAATTTAATATATTCTTTCATTTTCCTTTTGCGCTGAAGTTAGCGCATAGGGCAGAGGTAAGATCTCTCCAATTCTGTCTGTTCAAAACGATTCTGTGCAGTTCTCGAATAGTATGAATATTGTTTGTTTTACTTTCTCTAAGTATTGTTCTTCTGGGTGTTTCTTTTGGCCTACCTCTTGCTCTTTTGCCTGTAGATATAAAAAAAAATAATACACACAGCTTTAAAAACAAACATCATCAATATCAGGTAACACATCTTGAACAGAATGTAGCATCCCAGTCATCACAGCCTTCCAAAACTTCTGTCCATCTTGAGTCAGTCTTCCTGCTTCTGTTATTGTCATGTTCAGGTGGTCTTTGATGTCTTGAGTCCATCTTCCTCATGGCCTGCCTCTGTTTCATCTCCCTGGCATGATCCCCTTCATTATAGTTACCTCTAGGCCGACATGGCATTTGGTATGACCAAAAACAAACAAGTTATTGCATTTTCCAAATTCTGTACAGTTCTTGAATAGTATGAATATTGATTGTTTTACTTTCTCTAAGTATTGTTCTTCTGAGTGTTTATTTTGGGTTTTGACTTGGTGTTGTAATAATACCGGTATATAAAATATATAATTTCCTTCTGGCCCGTCCTTGTAGCTAGGACGCGTCTCATATTTACTTATTCTCTCACCTCCACTATAGGGTGTAGGGGTTTGGACCAGAAAGCAACATACGCTCATACCAACGTTTTTTTCTTTCTGGCTTATATCTACTTCAATCTGCTTTTCCTCAAGAAATTTCAACTTCTTTATTCCAATTTTCTTCTTCTGCGTTTGCTCTGAGTCATCACTAATTTCGTGTGATTTGCGCCAGGGAGCGCGAAGTACGTTGTGCTACCGTTCAATTTACGACATGTAGGCCTAGGATATCCGATTTCGATTTTAATTTCGGTGAGCTTCCCTAGCCTGTGACAGCCTTCGTATCTGTCACAAGCGATGGATGTGTATCGACGCTACACCGTGATGGTTTATCACCCACTGTGCCATTGGACTTTACAGGCAAATATATGCCCCTAGATGGCAGTATTCGTAGAGGTGGTAAGCAGGGATTTAGATTTAAGTCGACTACATCTATCTCTTTTGATCTGATCGCAGGAAGCGAACAAGAACTGCAAGCCCTATTAGATAAAGTAGTGAAGGAAAGTGAAAAAAAAGGTCTCAGTTTAAACAAGAAGAAAACAGAAATAATGGTTGTATCAAAGAGACATACACCACCAAGATGCAACATAATAATTAATTAAACACAAAATTGGCACAAGTTGAAAAAGTGAAATATATTGGCACCCGGTTAACATCAGAAGGCAGATGCTCAAGTGAGATAAAGAGCCGAACAGCACAAGCCAAATCAGCATTCCAAAAAATGAGAACCATTTTTTGCAATGGAAGTCTATCAATGCAGACCCGAATTCGGGTGCTGAGATGTTACATCGAACCGATTCTTTTTTATGGATATGAAGCATGGACTATAAACAAGAAAATTCAAAGTGAATTGGAGGCTACAGAAATGTGGTTTCTGAGAAGAATGATGAAAATACCATGGGCAGCCAATAAAACTAATGCAGAGGTTCTCATTGATGCTGGCGTAAAAAGATCAATCATATCAAACATTAGAGGCAGACAGCCAATGTTTCTAGGGCATGTACTGAGAAGAACACAGCTTGAACACTTAATAACCACTGGAAAGATCAATGGGAGAAGAGATAGAGGTCGACAAAGAGAAAAGTTACTAGATGGGCTTGTATCGTGGCACGGTAGAAGCTCACCAACCGAGCTTATTGACAACACAAGAGACAGAGAGTCGTGGAGAAACATGATCGCCTACGCCAGTTGGCATGGCACTTGATTGATTGACATCTATCTCATACGAAGTGTTCCGCTGTCTAATGTTATTAGACGCATTGACATTGTTCCTTCAGGTACTAAAAATTTTCTAGTCTGTGAACATGGTTCCGGTATAATGTGGTAACTAGAAGCTTACATTCCCGTAATAAGCTTACAATGCTTTAGTTACGATTTCCATATAGCTTTTTGTCCATTCTATTTGAACATGGCGCTGCCTTCTAACGCTGTGTAACATTGTACTCAATATGTTTGCCGCACTCCTCCGGAGACTTTCTCATGATTCTCGATATTTATGAGCTAAGACGTGGCCGTCGGCAGATATTAGGTCGAAAGCCACGGCTTAGAACTTGACAGTTTGATCTAGACAGTGTCTTACTCTGCTGCGACGGTTTTTTGCTTGCGGGTACCAAGAGGTGTCATTCGGATATATTGTTTACTATGTGCAAACAAATTTCCTTCCTTCTCAATCTAAACCGCCTGAATACGATCTATAAAGCTTTAGTCAGGCTGCTTCGCACGAGCTTCGAAGTAGTCTGTTTCGAGTGTGCACCACGAGAAGGTGCTTTTCGGATCTTATTTATCTGTTAAACCATAGTACGCACGAGAGCAGTACAGAACCTTTTCACCCCGTCCTCTTATCGGATTAGGCATTCTCATGGGTCTGGATCAATGACTTTTTTTAACTTTCGCTCATAATCCACTACTGGATCTTTCCCTTAGCAGGACAATGACCATACTAGATTTCCAGTAGGATGTAGTTCAGAGAGCGGAGATGCGATTTGTTGCTGTTTTATTTACGACAGTGCCAGGACACATCTGGCTTCTTTAACTGGATGTATACGTTCAGTGTTTCATCAACTTCCCTGCATGGCGGGCGTCCGTAGCCATATTGTTAGTAAATCAATCTGCGCCTCATAACCTGTTTATCAGAATTGCTCGCACAGCAAACTAACATTTTTTTGTTACTCAACCAATTTGTAACCACAATCACGGTTGCTTGAATTATTTTGCTACTATTTGTTTCCCCAATCAATTTGTCATTTCGACATTATTCTTCTTTTATTTCTTATAACAGGACCCACAACTTCTTATATTGTGCTATGCAATTCCTGCATCATTTGTCCTTATCCAACCAACAGGGCCGGATTTAGATTTGATAAGGTCCTAAGCTGTTTGAGATATGGGGTATTTATAAGTCCAGATTATTTGTCAGTGCCAAATATGATTTTCGGATACCTAGTGGGGGAACTAAGCTATAGCTTGTGTAGCTTATACGCAAATCCTGCATTGCCCACTAACTTATACTAATTTTGTCATATCTGTCTTTCATTCATTCCGCATATAGGTTTCACCTTTTTGTGTTGTACACAGGTGGCAGTAACTGACGGTGCTATACGATTGTGGATTAACTTTGTACAAGAGAAGGAGCAGCGTATTGAAATAGAACTGGGAAGGAATTTGAATGATGGGAATTGGCACAGGGTTGAAGTCAAGAGAAACAGAATGGAGACAACACTTTTGGTTGACAACAATCAATCGAGTAAAGTAAGTGTTATTATTACAACTTTTTGTTGATAGCAATCAATAAAATTAAATTCGTGTTGGGAATACAACTTTTGACAACAATCATACGAAACTTGTGGCATGGGTGTCTTTACCATGTGGTTGTTCAAGGAGAAATATTATTGCCTACGCCATTCGCAATGACACGATTGATAGAGCGATTTATTTAGGACATCGTGGGTTCTACACTACTTGTGTTGCAGAGAAGCTCCAGTGGACCAGATTGTCATTCCGTGAACAGAAAAACTGTGACAATTCATGGTTTTACTTTTGATGCGAGTTTTACATCTCTCATTATCTGTTATTAGTTTGTACTTTTTATTGTATTGTATCTTTAATTATCTGTTATCATGTGGGAGTTCGAAAAAAAGTCATTATGTCTCCAGTAATTTTCAACACATACATAGAGCACATCATATAGGAAACACTACATGATTACAACCCATCTATATCGATCAGAGGTCGCCCTATTTGCAACTTGCATTTCGCTGATGATATTGATCTTATAGCTGGGTCAGAACAAAAATTACAAGAGTTAAAAGCAAAGTTGCAAAAAGTTACCAGCAAGTACGAAGTGGAAGTCAACACAGAAAAGAATAGCAAAATCTTGGTTAACAGCAGAGACACAGAAGAAAATATCAACATCATGATGAATTTATATAAGCTTGAGGAGGGGAATACTTTCAAATTCATTGGATCCAGCATATGCAGCGATGGAAAATGCAAATCAGAATTAAAAAATAAGATTGGATATGGCTTTAGCGTCTATTCATGGCTAACGGTGATTTGGAAAAGCAACATCAGTGTTGGAGTGAAAGTCAAACTGTATAAGTTATTGGTGCGCTCTGTTGTGATGTATGGTTGTGAGAGTTGGACACTCACTGCGAACATGGAGAGACGAGTACAGGCTTTCGAGTACAAATGCTATAAACGATTTCTACTAATTTCCTATAGAGAGCATAAGACAAATTTGTACGTACGAAATAAAATAGAGATATATGCTGGTGTACAAGAACCATTGCTTTCAGTAGTGATAAGACTAAAACTAACATGGTTTGGAAATGTATGCAGACATGATTCCTTATCAAAAAGAATACTACAGGGAAGCGTCGAAAAGGGAGTGGGGGGGGGGAGAAGGAGAGGATGGCTAATGAAGACATGGGCAGGCAACATCAAGGAATGGACAGGACAAAATTTTTGCTCACTCACCTACATCGTTGAGGATATAAATCGCCGGAGCACTCTGTGTGCTTTACACAATGTGGTACCACTACGACCCTGACAGATTACGGGTTTATAGATTGCATGTGAAACGTAATCAATTATTCCCAGGTTCAGTTTTTATCCACGTTAATTTACATTTTCATGTTTGATTTTAGTTTCTCATTTGGCTTACTAAAAACTTTAATAACTGTACGTTATTTTGCTACCACATAGGGTCTACGTAAGTTACCTTACTCATGTTCTCATGCACAGGTTTCATTTGGATCAGACTTCCGTTTTGGAGAGCAACTGGAGACCAACAACTACATGTACTTTGGTGGCGTCCCTAGTAATTACAGACAAAACCTAGTTAATCTAAAAATCCCAGACAGCGTTTTGAATACTCCATTTCAAGGAGAGTTCCGAAATATACTTTACTTCAATTGTTCCTGCTTACCTGTTAGGTAAGCAATTTTGTGAGATTGGTGATTGTGGGTGGCTGATGTTAGTTTGATGACTATAGATGGCTGATGTTAGTTTGATGACTATACATGGCTGATGTTATATTGATGATTATAGATGAACGATATAGGATTGATGACTGTAGAAATAGGTGATGCTAGATTGATGACTAGATGGATGATTCTGAATTGATGATTAAGATGGTTGATTTCAGATTGATGACTGCGGATGGGTGCTTCTTAGCTTTATAACTATAGATGAGAGATATAAGAATGATGCCTATTGATGATTGATTCTAGATTGATGACTATATATGGCTAACGTTATATTGATAACTATAGAGTCTAGATGGCTAATGTTATACTGATGATTATAGATGAACGATGTTAGATTGACGATTCTGCCGAAGACAGATGTATCGGACCTTTGGCACAAAACGGCAATACAACTCATTTTAATTTCCTGGACTGCATCCGGCTAGAAATATAGTAGAACAATTTCCCTGATACAAGAGATATCCAGTGGTAGTTTGAGAATGAACGATGAAGAAGAAGAACAAGGTTGATAACTGTAGATATATGATATGAGACTGATTACTATCAACATCATCATCAAGTGCCGTGCTGAATGGCGTTGTCAATCATATTTCTCCATGTACATAGATCTCTCATATATGGCATCATCTCTGTTGGTGTCTTCAATCGAAGCCATTTAGTTAAACTGTTCAATATCTTTTCTCTGAGTCTTCCCCTTGATATTTTCCCTTCTATCTTTCCTGTTGTCACTATAGTCTCAATGCCTCATCTTCTCATTATGTGCCCAATAAATGTTGACTGTCTTTTTCTTATATTATCAATAATGCAACTTTTCACGTCCATCCTTCTAAGATATTCTTTATTCTTGATTACTGTAGATGGCTGATATTAGATTGATGAGTAGAAATGGGTGATGTTAGATTGATTACTATAGATGGCCAATGTTATATTGATGAGTAGAGATGGGTGATGTTAGACTGATTACTATAGATGGCTGATGTTAGCTTGATGAGTAGAGATTGCTGATGTTAGCTTGATGATTATAGATTATTAGTGTTATCTTTATGAATATAAATGGTTGGAATATTGATGGTCAGTGCGATATTTATAAATATAGATCGATAGTGCTAGATTTATAAATATAGAAGGTTTAATACTATATTTATAAATATGAATGGCTGTGCTATATTTAAAAATATAGACGATTAGTGCTAGATTTATAAATATAGATGGTTGGTGCTAGATTTATAAATATGGATGGTTCGTGCTAGATTATTGAATAGGTAGGGGTTGATGTCGGATTGAGGAATGTTGATGGTTGCTGCTAGATTGATAAATTTAGATGTGTAGTGGTAGAATAGATGCTATTTGTGCAAAGGAAATTATAATTGTCCTCAGCATCATAAAGGCATAACATATTATAAATCATCCTGTCATTGAGTGGGCACACTCTCAACCGTATTGGAGTGATGACACAGACTTGGAGAGTTTGTGCGCTAAACCAGACGTGCTTGTCCGAAAGGCGAATATAGCAGCTTTTCTATAAACTAGGAATTACCATCAACGAAACAAATCACCAAATTATCATATTTGAATGTAAAATGTTGACGTCGCTAACAGTAATATTCTTAAAACGCATTAATAGTCAATTTTAACATATACATTTTTTTATAGATAGATAGATAGATAGATAGATAGATAGATAGACAGACAAACAGACAGACAGACCGACCGACAGACCGACCGGCAGGCAGGCAGACAGGCAGACCAGACTGACCAGACAGACCAGACATACAGGCCAGAGAGACAGACCAGACAGACAGACCAAACAGACAGTCCAGACAGACAGATAGACCTGACAGACAGACCAGACCAGACCAGACAGACAGACAGACAGACCAGACAGACAGACAGACAGACCAGACCAGACCAGACCAGACCAGACCAGACCAGACCAGGACAGACAGACAGACAGACAGACAGACAGACAGACAGACAGACAGACAGACAGACAGATAGATTTCTTGCAGTCACTACGCGCAACGAAGAGATATGTAAGCTTGTGCTTGTCGATAAATCGGATCATCAGAAATACTGCTTATTTGATAGTACCTTTCTTTATATTTATTCAATATATAACAAATTCGGATGTATGGAAGTGAACTTAGCAGAACAGTGAAACATTATTTTGAGGCAGCATATGTGTGGTTTATAGAATAATGTTAAGAAAACCATGGGCAGATAAAACGAGTAATGAAGATATCTTGAAAGACGTTGGTTTAAAAAAGAGAGCTGGTTACCTGTATCAGAAAGAGACAGATCAAATTTTTTGGACACATCATGAGAAGAGGGAAGATGGAACACATTGTACCAACAGGCAAGTTGAAGAGCAAGAGAGGTAGGGGAAGATCAAGAGAGAAGATGATTGATAACCTAGCACTGTGGTATGGGAGAACATCGTATCGGAAATTATTGACAACACACGAAATAGAAGGCAGTGCAAAGACGTGATAACCAACGCCAAACGACATATACCATAAGAAGAAGTATTTATATTTAACTGTTATACAAATTTATCAAGTTAATAGCTAAAGTGATTCGGTTATTTTACAGGGCGTCAATGCTGGAGGGAAGAGGTTTTGATCCTGGGCAGAAGGAGGCGTGTGAAGTTAGGAACCCATGTCCGAGAGACTGCCCTTGCATGAGTGGCAACGACGGACCTGGATGTGAATGTATTTACAAACAGGAGTGTATTAAAGGTGAGATTTGGTGCATTAAGTACATTTGAGAAACTGAAAAGACGTATTAGTGTCGATTGTTTCTTAGCCCACACAACCTCTGAAAATTAGAACTTGACACGCCCGCACGTTTCCGGGCCCAAAATATGAACAAAAATAGCGACACTTCTACAGACAACGCCTATCTTACTTCCAAAATCGAGTATTCTCGACATTCATAAATCCTCTGATCATACGGACTGACGAAAGGACTGAGTATATCTTTTCGGCTCATATTTTGGCCATCTGTTATGGTGACGAGGCTAGCCAATTGGTTGGCCCTTCTACCTGCCATGCACGTTGTAAGATGCGACTAAGAATATTACGGAGGTGGTGTTGGCTATCCTATCCCATAGAGGGTCAAGGTATCCCAGAATTCATGCTGATGACGGATGTGTCAGACCGATTGGTACAGATATCGAAGTCAAGCTGAAAACTATGACACAATGTATTCTGTTTTCCGAGCTACATCATATTAGTATACTTGTCAGAAGGAGTTTGATAATGACGACACGAGAAGAAGAACATGGCACTTACTGGTATACGAAATTCTATTTTTATAAAAAAAGGTAAACCCCTCATAGTTAGCGATTTTCCATAGAACTATCAAGTCCTCCTCCAAGTGAAGTGCAAATTTTTCTGTTTTAGGACCTCCACTCTTGCCCTCTTGTAGCACAGACGTACCGTCTTTCATGGGTTTATCAACTATTTATAGTTTCTTGACAAATTATATTTTCCTTAAATGGAGTTTTCTCAATTGGAGAGACTTTCATTTAACATTTAGACCTAACTCAAATATTTATAAATGTTTGCTTGCAATGTTGTTCATGCATGCAATGCTGTGCTCATATGTTGCCATTTCAAAGTGAACTCTAAATATTACAAACAGGTGGCACATATTAACAAATTCGAAGCCATAGCACTGCTCTATGAAGTGAGTCAGCTTTTGAAATGTCTTGACATTACGACCTTCAGAGAATTCATCGCTGATAGACAGAGAGAAAGAGAGAGAGAGAGAGAGAGAGAGAGAGAGTGTGTGTGTGTGTGTGTGTTAACAGAAACAATAGATACACAGATAGTAGATGAAGGGAAAAAATAGAGTAGACACTTTGAAAAACGTTTTTAAAGGATAATTAAAAGTGACTAAAAATATTTCATCTATTCTATATTAATTTATGGCTCAAAAACATGGACAATAAACAAACAATTAGAATACACAATGGATGCATTTGAGATGTGGGTATATAGAAGAATAGGGAGAACATCAGGCAAGGAGAAGAAAACAAATATGTTCTTACAACGCTTAATATGAAGAGATAATTATTTAAAGAAGTAAAGACCAAGCAAATAAAATACTTTGGACACATTAAAAGACATGACACTTTGTTGAAGATCTTAGTTAAGGGTAAAGTCGAAGGAAGGCGAGCAAGAGGTAGACAGATACAAATGGGAGAGTAACATCACCAGATGGACAGGTTACAGTCTAGCAGAGTGCACCACAAAAACAAAAGACAGGGAATGTTGGAGGTCTGTTGCGTTCAACCTTTGTTGCGTAGGCGGCACTTGATGATGATGATGATGAAGTGACTAACATTTGTTTTTCCCAATTTTTATTATAAGCAATAGAGCTCGTGGATCAGTTTGTACAATAGCTGGTTTCTCTTAATCTGCCTAATAATAATTAGTAATGTGCAAATCATTAAAAAAATAAAATAAAATAGACATTTAACATAATATAATGTAATTGAGGACACACAGACAAACAAGCAATCAAACAGTTCCATAATAGATAAAACTCCAAGTTTAGTTTTTCCAAAAGCAGAATGGTACCAAAGAAAATAATGCATCAGAAATTCTGAATTCAGAAAAAAGGCGTATCTGCCAGCACGTAGGTCTATATTAAATTCGCTTTGTTCTTTACAAAAAAATAAATATTACTTATTAAAGAGCATCTGTACAAGTGTTGACATGGCCTACATATGTGAAACTGATAGAAAGATTGACAACCGTTGAAACTAATAGGAAGCTTGGCAACCGTTTCTGTCAACATCTGCATGATATTAACCTCATTTAATTCATGAGGACCACAGTTCAATTGCATGTATTATCTGTACACATATTGACCTGCAGAATCACTATAAATAAGTCCTGCTACTTGATATTTTACAATCTTTTCTGAACAATAAATATATTGAAACTCGTGGAAGGTTTGACTTAATCTGTATTCAGGTTTCTCTGCCCCTCCCAATGGTACCGCTCATAGTTCGTAACACTAGCTTAAAACTATAATCCCCAGGGACGTTGCGGATTCGAACTCGCGACCTTGTTTATTAAATGGGGGGGGGGATTAAAGCCTCTGTGCCGAGGCACGACCCAGTCAACCTAAGACCGGAGTCTATGCTGGTTATATCAGTCTGCGACCTCTCAAGAGCACGCATGGCGAGCTTTTTAACCACTACACCACCCATGTAAGTGATGTCCTTTTCCGAATTAATGCACTTCAATCTTAAACGTAAATGAATATTAGGCCAAATTGTTGTTAATCTTTCTTTACTCCCTTTTAATGCACTGGCAAGACATGGGCAGGCTATTTCTAATGGCTTGCAACATTTGTACACAGTGAGAGAATTGTGTTTACGTATCTTTTGGTCTAATTTCAGCATACATCCATATTCTTCTCTATAACATGTATTTAAAAAAAAAAAACTTTCTTTGCATACAGTACTTGTTTTCATTTAGATCAGGGTTTCTCAAAGGGGGCGTTAAGAGACACTTTATATGAGTTATTTGTTTCGGATTCCAGGAATTCGAACAATGAACTTTTTTTCCAATATTTAATGATTTATATTTTTCTATTCTCTATTCTATACTAAAATGACTCCAACCTTCAGCAGTATGAAATATTAGTAGAAGCCTCCTTCTCTTTGTAATAGGCATGTTCCACCATTTTATATGCAACAATTCAAAGACCACAAACATTATTTTGGTACACAACCCACATTAGATATTTTGGCCAACCAACTGCGTCATTGATTTTATTGCCCCGACTTATCCGTGCTTTGCATTTGCCATTTTGTGTATAGGCCTACTTATTGCTAGTCATAAAAATGCTCGAAATACGTCAGGTAAACTAAGATGAATGCCACAGATGGCACACGCCATAATATATTTGAAATTGGCACGCATGTGGTTGCGTCTGTGGGTCTCACCAATGGCCGACTAGACAAACCACACATGCAACAGAAAACCTGAGTAGATAACATGCCATTATATTGAGGATATCTTCTTAGAGAAGCTTCATGGCACGTCATCTATACAATTGTGCTTTTATTTTGTTGTTGAAATGTGTCTATATGTATGCACCCTCTGTGGTTGGGAGGGGGGGGGGAGCCAGAGATGTACTGTGCACCACTGGGGAGGAGGAAACTGACAGCGCTGTTTTTTCCTATGGCTGAGACCCATCATAGAGGCACAGTGACTCAGGACGTAAGAATCCTTTTGACTTGAACATTTGGTTGCATGCCTAGAGCAATAGAGAATTCGGCATAACCAGTAGTCAATTGGTGGCGGGGAATGAGCACAGTGAACCCTATCTTGGCTACAGTGGCTAGGAGCAGTGCATAGGTTGAAAGCTACCTTCCTGGAGGTGTGATAGTTATTCTCTGGCTCTGTCCCAAGTGGGCCGAAAATCCACATACTTCACAACAATATAATGCCCTTTAATGGCATTAGGTCAAAGGGCATGAGCCCATGGACCGCTGGATCAGCAACCAACCAACCATCTGAAATTGGCTGTGAATAGTATAAATGCCGGTCACTTTTTAACACACAACCAATATGAGTACATCGCAACATGGAAGCGATGGGAGATAACAAGGCGATGAATCATTAGTGAATAATGAATCAGTCATGGGGTACAAGTAAATTTGATGCTGAGTTATAAGTTAAAACGTCAACTTATCACCAGTGTACACCAATTAAAGACATGACGAAAACGGATGTGCTGGGCCACGGATGTCCAGGTCTCAGAGTGAGCCAACTAAAGGTGCAAATACCACAGGGGTAGTGTACACTGGACAACTCCTCCGATCCCCGTTTTAATAAATCAGAGTTTTTAATCAGAGTGTAGCGGCTGACAGTTCCTGTTTGATGCTGATTTATCATTCTTTTCGTACATCTATTTTTTTTAATGGGCCGTTCCGATTTTTACATCAATGTCGAGTAGTCTTGAGGGCGACCAAGATTTACACTTGTGAAAATCTTCTGAACGGACGAGGTCCTTTAACTCACTATGTCAGATTGATTCATTGATGCACCTATTGAAACTGTAGTCATACTCATCAGTGTATCGGCTCGCTTATTACCGCTTATCGGACCATGTCCATTGAGTCACTAAGTATACATGCATTATAATAGTATTTTGACACCAGCATGACAGTGCCACCATCACATCATTTCCTGGGTATCCATTCCTCTCCAGGATCGATGCAAGTATGGTCACATATGATGATATATTCTGCTTCTCTCAACCATGATCTGCCCCCTTTGAACCAGAAATATTTTACGGTATTGAAATATGGATGTAATGGGCGAAGTGTATCGGCACTTATTCTAAGATATGACCGAACTCACAACATCTTGATTCTGCCAGTTACAGTCAAGGAGAAATCTCATCGCCACACAGGGTGTATTCTTTGTACATCCCAATATGGTACGCATGACCTCATTCTGAATCCAGTCGTCTGCCAATCTGTGTATCACTAACTGTGAATATTGCACAAATCATATTCAATTCTAGAATCAATAAGTCGCAGATGTAGCATTGCTAGTATATTTTGGTGGACTGTCACAATGAAAGCGGACAGTACTGTCAGTGTCTATAGACTTTTCCAGATTTTGATTATGACACGATCGACTTGTTCTTTGAAGCACAGACTGCGCTCAAATATCACTCCCAGATAACACAATGAAGGTATTCGAGAAATGCTGATCTCATTAAATTTCACTGCTAGGGCTTTTATGCTGGTGACGCTATTATTTAGTGAGAATCATGTGAGAGCAGCCTTCTTCTGGTTGAACATCACTCCAGACTACGAACGCCAGGATTTCAAGCCGTCTAGTTCCATTTTGTAATTCTTTTGTAATTGCATGCCGCTTCTTTCTCTGTCTGTACATCAAAATATCATCGGCAAAGGGTAATGTTTTGCCATTACAGGTCAATTGCTGTTTCGTTATCATTAATGTGTAGACATCAAACATTACTGGAAAAAGAGGTGAAACCTGTGGCAGTTCTGGATAAATTGTAGTAGGTTCTGACGATCAAATACCACACCGTTGTATATGACAAAAGACACAAACAAACTATGGAACCTTACAAGAACTCTAAATGAAGAAACAAATAATTCACACTACAAGACTGTCATCAAAGCAGCGGAGAAATTCCACATAGGAAAAATTGCAGAAAACATTTTAGCTGACTTCTATTAGGAAGAAAGCACAACAAAATTCTCCCATATACGTTTCAACGAAGTAAAAATAGATATTAAAAGAAAATTGAAGAAATAAAATCTAGAGCCATTCATGAAGACATCATTTACCATCACAGAACTAAATGGTGCCATAGGGAAACTAAAAACTGAAAAGGCCCCAGGAAAGGATGGCAGAACCAATGATATAATCAGGAACATAGGGCCAATCAGCAGAAGCAAAGTTCCTTGTCATCTACAACCAATCATGGAGAACTGGTAAAATTCCAGACTTATGGCGTGAATTTGTCAATATCCAAATCGGTAAAACACAAAAAGAAAAAAAAACCAGCAAGTCAAGCTACCGACCAGTCAGCCTCTTGAGCTGCGTAGGAAAAGCAATGGAAAGAATTGTAAACTATAGACTAATAAAATATCTAGAGGAAAACCAAAAGCTCACCAAGTCACAGTGAGCCTACAGGAAAAATCGAAGCAATGAAGGCCAGCTCATATATCTAACACAGGAAATCGAAAATGCTTTTTAAAAGAAAAAAATTCTGGCAACTTTTATGGACATGAGCAACGCCTTCGATAAGGTGTAGAAAGAAGGAATCCTCTTCAAGCTTCTCCAAAACTAAATTGTAGGCAGAATGTTCAGATGGATAAAAGATGTCCCCCGCCACCGCACTGCAAGAGTAAAGGTAGATGGAAATCTAAGGAAATGCGTTACTCTCCAACAAGGTATGCCTCAAAGAGGGGTGATCTCTCCTACCCTCTTCCTAGTATTCATCAGTAATATTGGAGAGAAACTATCACATCATATTTCTAAGGCCCTCCAGACAGATCACTTTGCTGCCTGGAGTGTAACAGCCTGGTATTTCTTATTAATTAATTATTAATTATGCTGCCTGGAGTGTGACAGGCAGCCTATCCACTGCAAAAAAAAAAAAAAGAATGCAGATCGCACTTGACACCCTAAGTTAATGGGCATTTGACTGGGGAGTCCAGATCTTCCTCTCCAAAACTGTTACAACCATCTTCTCACTTTCAAACCACCAAGAAAAAGCAAATCTACAAATAAAAGGAAGTGAGTTAGCACATTAGGAGAACCCTACATATCTCGGGGCCAAACTAGACAAGCGACTCACCTGGGAACCACACCTGATAAACACTGAGAAAAAAAAGCAATCTTTAATTAAGAAACTTGCAGGCACACGCTGGGGAGCAAATGGAAGTATTCTCTGGAAAGTCTACATGGGTACAGTCAGACCCGTAGTAGAATATGGAATGACATTCTGGGCATTAGGCTCAGGAGAACCAGCTTCTGTCACATCTCCAACCATCTTCATCAACAACACAAAGATATCTTCACAAACCTCCCAACTGAAATTGAAATACTAACGGATTTTGAAGAGCCAGACAATAGTCTACAAAACGTCTCCAAAACAACGGAGGTTCTTGGAATAATTAATAAGAAATACCAGGCTCCACCTCTACTAAAAGCATTGTCACTAGAGATGATAGAAATAAAGTACAATCACAAGGCATGGTCACATGTCTACACTGATGGATCGGCAGAGGAAGTAGTAAGGAATGGAGGAAATGCAATTATATCTATCTATCTATCTATCTATCTATCTATCTATCTATCTATCTATCTATCTATCTATCTATCTATCTATCTATCTATCTATCTATCTATCTATCTATCTATCTATCTATCTATCTATCTATCTATCTATCTATCTATCTATCTATCTATCTATCTATCTATCCATCCATCCATCCATCCATCCATCCATCCATCCATCCATCCATCCATCCATCCATCCATCCATCCATCCATCCATCCATCCATCCATCCATCCATCCATCCATCCATTCGCTAAACCCTTTATTGCCCTTCAGCGTCAGTGGTAAAAGAATTCTCTGGAGATGGCCCTCGTGTGTGCTCAGTATATTGCGGAATTCGTCGCCTCTTTTATTTCGGTGGTCCATCGTTTTCGAGGTCGGCCTCTAGGTCTGCTTTCACTGTATCTGTGTAGCATAGCTTGCTGTGGTATGCTGTCTGGTGGTAGTCTGTTGATGTGTGCAAACCATCTTATCTTTTATCTCTTAATATACTCCAAGATCTAGACGGTGCCGGTTCTTTGTCTAATGTCCTCATTTCTCACTCGGTCACTCTGTCTCTTTGCGATATTCCTAGGATTATGCATGAGCGTGCCATTTCAGCTGTCACAAGTTTACGTCTGTCTTATGCTGTCGTAGTCCATATTTGGCATTGGTAGCACAGCGTTGGCATAATAATCGTTTTGAATAGTGCTATTTTTGGAATCTACATTTTTGTTTCTGAAGATTGTTGTCATTTGCCCTAAGGCTTTATTTGCTTTACTACATCTATTGTGTATTTCTTTACTGAGCTTGCCGCCTGTTGCTATATTGCTTCCTAGATATGTGATTTCTGTCCGTTAAAGTCTGTTGTTTCCAATATATATGTTGGTGTTTCTCTCTGTTTTTCCTATCTTCATTACTTCTGTATTTTCTATGTTTATCTTTATGTTAAATGTTTGGCATGTTTGATGTAACATGTCTATTTGTCTTTGTAGTTGCTCTTCTGAAGATGCTATTAATGCTTGGTCATCTGCAAATAGCAATTGGTTTAGGTTATCTTTCAGGTTGTTTTCTACCGTTGTTTTTGCCACTTTGCAGATGTGATCTATGTATGTTATTAACAATTAAGGGTGGGGGGGGGTAGTACACATTCCTGTCTCACTCCCGAGTAGATTTGAAAATAATCGGATGTGCCTGCGCGCGTTCTTACTGCGCATTGCCTATTGGCGTATCTGCTCTGACATAGGCTTATCAGATGTTGTGGAACTCCATATGTCTGTAATTTTATCCATAGTTATGCCCTATCAACTCTGTCAAAAGCTTTCTTTTGGTCACCGAAAGCCAAATATAAATCTTGGTTATGATCCAGAAAGAAGCATAATCAAAGCCACGCTATAAACCATGTCATAATACATTTCGTTTTTCGGACTATATCCTGGTAACTAGCAGGCGTTTTGGAAAGAACAGAATTTAAAAAGGGGGGGGGGGGCGGGCAGTATGGTACAGATTTATACAATCTATACATAAGGATTCTACGTGTCATGTAAAGTTTGAGAAACACTAATTGAGATTATCGCCCCTGATATTATCTCCCCTTCCTTGTTCAGGTAGAAATACAAATTGGCCAGTGTGTATCTTGTTTCCACACTGCTAAAATACCGGCAAACCTGAAGGTTGCACACGTACACACAGCTTGTACTCACACTCATGTGCCTATCTGTATGCCTCTCCTAAATATGCGTATGTTGAAAATGTTGGCACTGTGCTGCATTCTCAATGTGTGAGTAGGCCCCACTAGCACACGGTGGATAGCACTATGTACAATTTCTGTGAAGATTTTGTCAGCTGTCGAGATTATTTACCCTATAATTTCGTAGACTACGCTAGAAAAAAATTACTCTGGGTACATTTGGTAGGTTAAAAGATCAAATAATGCCCTTTCAATGCTTGTAGTCTATTGCGCAACTTTTCAGACGCAATGATACAAACTGTTAGCACACATTCTAGTTTTGATGCTTCACAGTGGCTATGAGATAAAGTATGAGTGTGTCTGTGTGTGTGTGTGTGTGTATGAGTTCATGCATGCGTTCATTTTCAAATGCCCATTAGATCTTTCTTGTAGCAGGATGATTTTTCAGCATGATGAGGCCCAGAGAACGTAAATGCGTCGTGTCTGCGTTTTGTTTATGCACATTGCCTGACTAATCCAACTTTGACGGTAAGAAGATAATAAAAAGATAGTAAAATCTCCCTCTTACAAGCTCGCTGAAACATGTCATTAAAAAATAATCCCACAACAATTACCAAGTGAATAGAAACACCCATTTAGAAGCCCATACATAAAGAGGTTAAAACTGTTTTTCCTTTAGAAAATCAAGGATCAGAGCATGACATCTAGTAATAGGAAGATCAGGGATCGAGAATGACATCTAGTAATAGGAAGATCAGGGATCAGAGAATGGCATCTAGTAATGGGAAGATCAGGGATCAGAACATGGCATCTATAATAGGAAGATCAGGGATCAGAGAATGACATCTAGTAATAGGACGATCAGGGATAAGAGAATGACATCTAGTAATAGGACGATCAGGGATAAGAGAATGACATCTAGTAATAGGACGATCAGGGATAAGAGAATGACATATAGTAATAGGAAGATCAGGGATCCGAGCATGACATCTAGTAATAGGAAGATCAGGTATCAGAGAATGAGTAATAGGAAAATCAGAGAAAGACATCTAGTAATAGGAAGATCAGGGATCAGAGCAAGATATCTAGTAATATGCAGCAAACCAAAGCAGCGGGTAAATCCTCGCCCCTATTTTAATGGTTTTCTAAAAAAAAGTTACCCAAAATGTCACGAAAAAGAATATTTTTAAGCGATACTCTGCCCCCCCCTCTCCATTACTAAAGACGTATCTACGGCCCTGCACCTACCTCTGTTGAAGTCGTCTAATCGAAGTAGAGATAAAAAGGCCTCTGCAGCCAAGTATAGAAGAAGAATTATTAATATGAAGTTGCTAACGCCCTTTTCCACGTCTTCCCTATCATTGGGTTTTCTGTGTGGTCGTCGTCTAAAACAGGAAACTAAACAACATATTGATTTTAAAGCAATATCATATTTCATCTGCGCCGTATATAAGCTTGAATAACCTGCATGTGTAAACAATCCTGTGTTCTGATTTTCCTAACATAATTCCACTTGAAGTATGACAGTGTGACGAACTTGGGTCATAAGTAATTATATGGGTGTAATGATAACTGAAGAAGTAATGAAGGACACCTTGTACGTTAACCCACTATCTATCCTCTCTCTGAAGCACTCCTTCTACTGACACAACAAACAGTGATGGCTGAACTTCTACTAAAACAATACTCCAACGTGAAGATCAACACATGTATATTATATACATACATATGCAACTTTATTACAAATTGATAAGTCCACAACATATGTATCGAGGTACAACATCCAGCAATTATAAACTTCAAGTTCCAACATCCATATGAACTTCAAGTGCTTAGTTCTACTTCAGCAATAAATATAAACTTCAACTGCTTAGCAAGTAATGTAGTCTGTGAGTGCTTAATTGAACTTCAACAAACACTGTAATCTTCAACTTCAGTGAGATAATTCTTCCAGTTACTTTTTAACCTGTGGACTGCTCGATTTAGAATCGTATCCACCTAACTGAAATAACTTATAGACGGTAGAACAATGTCTAGTGTTTCTCCGGGGAAACTTCTAGACTCTGGCTACGATGGCTAAACTAACTATGGACTCTCCAGTGCTAACTTCTGACGTCTCCGTCTTGCAGTGGTCCCTTCTCACTGCTGGGGTCGGCGACTTCAGACCCTAACTCTCCGAAACCCAAGAGGGAATCCTCAAAAATTAGAGAACAGCCCTTTTTGTCATCAATCCTTCTCTGCCTCGTTGTGTGTGTCGAAGCACTTGATTGGTCAATTTCTATAGTCTTCTCACACACGCTAACAACTATTTTGTCTTCTGTCAATCTTGGTTATAATACCTCCCCTCTCTATCTTAAAACTCTCATCAGAGGCCTCCCCAAAATGTCTATTTCTGATTCTAATTACACTCACTACCACGATTTATGTATCTGTTTATTTCATTGCAGAGAACGACTAGCCACAAACTAGTATCTATTTTAATTAATTCTTTCACATTTATTCTCTGGCATCTCGTATTTCAACACACCTGCCAACTCTGCCACAGCTAATGGACTCTTCATCGTTAATTTATGCGTTAGCAGAATCTGCATCTCTCTCTCTGTCAACTTCTCTATTATACCCTAAAATGTATGGGACTTCTCTACTCTGAAATGCGTATTTCCGACTGTTCAGAAACTCTCACATGTCTTATGTTTCCAGACACGTACATAGTGTTAGGGAATTCTGTAATGAGATCCCGATTCAATTCTCTCCTACCTCCGGTACTTTTCAGTCCGCATGAGCGTAGTTTTTATAGAAGGTGGGAGGGAATAGTCGGACCTCTAGATGATACTATAACAGAAGTAGAAGATGAACTCTTGGATCTGCGGAATAATTCCTCGGCACCTAACTTAGCCATGACCAAATGCCGGCTCAATTCTGATGATCTATGTAGAAGTCATTTCCAAATGTCAAAATGCTTGTGCTCGAGTTTTACTCATCTGTACTTCTACATATCTTTCAAGGAAAATCATAATACACCAATGGGATTTGAACCAGGTACGCTCAGAGAGTACCTACTAACCTTGCAACTTGAGCCAACACGTTCTCCAACTTTGGGTGTAGTAGAAGACGGAAAACTTGTTTTCTCAAGTTGCGAGACGAGTAAGTGCCATCTGAGCGGGCCTGGTCCAAATCCTTTTTGCTGCATTATAATTTTCAACTGAAAGAAGTTACCACCTTCAAATGTATCTGGTCCTAAATATGTGATGATGGCAACTCGGAAAATGAAATTAAGCTAAGACTCGGGATGATGATGGCTGCCATGGCAAGGTTGAATATGATTTGGAAAAGTATGATCAGTATTACAGTAACGATCAATTTATTCAGATCACTAGTGCTAAATTTGCTATTATACGGATGTGAATGTTGGACACTCAATGCAGACACAGAAAGAAGGATTCATGCATTTGAAAACAAGTGCCACAGTCGTTTGTTAAGAATTAGATATATAGAACACAAGACAAATATATTTGACTGGCAGCAAATAAAAAAACTTACAGTTTATAAAGAACCACTTTTGACGGTGAAAAGGGGTAAACTTGTTTGTTTTGGACATGTAACGAGACATGACTCACTTCCTAACATTATTATGCAAGGTACAGTCGATGGTAGAAGGAGAAGAAGGGGAAAGAGAACATTCTGCTTTGATAACTTAAAGGAGTGGTCTGTTTTCTATACTCCTCAGAATGGCTGACAGGGTTATTTGGAGAACTTTTTGTGCTGTTTCTGCGTGGCACCCCTACAACTATGACGGGTTATGGCTATTATTATTATTGTTAAAAATTGAGGGCGAAATGATATAGAGGGTATCGAGCAAAGAAGATACAGTATACTTGGACATCGTGGCACCGAGAGCCAGCAGTGGAATTGATACACATTACTGGTTATAATGTGGAGATGAATGATGACATTGATACTTCAGAGCGTAAGAACATTAACAAATAATGTGGGTCCCAGTTTAGGTAACCCTGACACCATTTCCTCTCCCCAAGAAACTTGTGATTGTTTTAGCTGCTGAACAGATCTCACCCCTTATACAATATGTATGGCATTGCTGCCGATGCTTTATCAACCAAATGCTACGCCATCTGCAAATTGAATATGAACATCATTATTGTTATTCGTTAGCTTTAAGCTTGTTAGATAATATATTTGTATATCTCAGGTCAACACCGCAGGAAATTGCTCAGCAGAGATCAAAAAGAGATTAAGGCAGTTGTGCCACGAAAGACATCCGAGATGAAAATCTATGATGAACAAACAGAAAAACAAATTACAACTAGGCCTATATTGAGAAGCAATATTTTTCTAGTAGCAACATATGATTGTGAATCGTGGGCAATGATGTTCGCAGTGGGAAAGAAAATATCGGCATTTGAAATATTGAAGAAAAGTCCTAAGAATATCAGGAACAGAAAGACGAACCAGCGTGGAGCCCGGAAAGATATAAACAAATAAATCAAAGCAAATAAAGGCTGGCTCAAAATATTGAAAAACGCAATCTAAAATATGTTGGACATAGGCCTATAAAAATACAATGGTTTAGAAAGAATTAATCATGAAGCGGAAAAGATAACAAGAGGCAGACCAAATCTAAAAGTCTGACTGTGACAGTGAAAACAACATTCTGTAAATTACAAGTCACAGAGATAGATTACATGTTCACAATCCATCATCTAGTTACTATTGAAATGACAGTATTCTTTCCTGAAAGTAGCACTATGTAATGATGCTCTGAACTCCTCACAATTCTCGGCGAGTGTGCCAGCTTGCTGTTTATTTCTCAGAAAATATTTGGTTTTCCTAGAACGAGTGTCATTAAATGAGTAGGCCTATTATGCCGAAATATTTCAACTATAGGCTACTATCTTACGTTCCAGTTGCAGTTAATTTATGACTCAAGCGTACAGAGCAATTCTAGCGAAAAAAGGAAATATTTCAAACAATGATTATAAAAATACAGTTCCCCTTGGAATATATATTTTAATTCGCTAAATTTGAAGCATTTTAAATTAAAAGAAAAACACACTGTGAAAATGTAATTTCCAATAGCACGTTTGATGTCACAACATCGAAGCAGAGGCGTAGATGCGACTTTGGTAAAGGAGATATTATCTTGAAAATTGCTAATTACTTCCTTTTTTATGGGATTTTAAAAACGATGTTGATTGGGGGGAGTGGGGTATACCATCTGATTTATTTGTTTCGGTACTAAATGTTATGTTGTATTTTCCTAAGGAAGATGTTTGAACTCAAATCAACCCCCTTATATACAACCTTTCACTGATGATTTGTTATTTGAACTAGGAGATGGCAGCAGAAAACAATAAATAATGAAGTGACATAAATAGACCACCTCATCGTCAATCTCTCGACTGATAAATTTGATACGGATGATTTATAATTTATAGGCCTATCTCTTTCAGATTTGCTTGCACACTATCAACTGCCCATGGACAGACTAGAAAGGGATTTGATATTAAATCCATCAGGACTAGACGCCAGAGTTTATGGTGGTCCAGAGCTTGTGAAGGGTGTTCAAGAATCAGCGGTGAAGATTGATGGAAGATCACAGTGGATCCGTGTCAGCGGTCCAAGCCACAAAGAAGAATGTTTTGGAGATCTTGATCATTGCTTGCAAGGTAAAAATTATAATGATAATAATTAGTGAGCTTCAATTTTTTGACTTTATTTTATTAGACATGAAATAAAATAACAAAGTATTTTGGAAATATTAAAAGAACTGACAATTTGTTGAGGATTTTACTTGAAGGGAAAGTCGAGGGGAGATAAGCAAGAAGTAGGCAGAGGTACATGGGAAAGAAACATCATGAAATGGACAGGTTAGAGTCTAGCTTAGTGCACCACCAAAACAAGAGACAGGAGATGTTGGGGGTCTGTTGCAGCCAACGTCAATTGCAGAGACAGCACTTATTGAGGATGATGAGGCGAGATATTAATATGGCCTGTGTGGGGCCTATCCCTTTTGTTGCAGACATTTCTTAATGTATTGTATTGTAATGTAATGTATCCACTTCATATGTGTTAATTTTTTAAGATGCGCAATTCACTCTAGCTATATAATGTTGTTTGATGAAGGAAAAAGTGAATTATTTTTACATTTAATTTTTTTCTGCCTATAGGCATAAGAGGGGGATTGGCAATGCCGTCTTAACCCATAGGCCCGTTGGGCATTAGCCCGGGGACCCACGAGCATAGGGGCCCATGTGAATATGTTGTAGGGTTTCGGAAAACCTGTATAAAATTTAGTATTATTTTATAAAAATCTCATAATTTTGTGTTAATTTGCGAACGGTCCCTTTAAGTTTATCAATCACTTCCAACCTTGAACCTGGACCAATGTTCAGGAATGTCATTTACCACATTCTGTAGATTGAGGCTTAATCCATATAATTATTTTCCATTCAAAGAAAAACTTTATTGCAAGTTAAGGAAATTTTGGGCCCGGAATAGCAATGCCTGTGGCTGATGGGTAAATAAAACCTGTTTTACCTGTATGTCCTTGTCTTGGCCGGTTAGAAAAATTCTCCCCCTCCTGTTTCTCCCTAGCTGTCCTAATGGTATTGTATTGAAGTGAAGTAACTCCTCCCATTTGTAAATTGGACTAATAAACTTGGGGCACGCGGCGATGAAGTGTGTACATTTTAGGTAAAGCATGTTTTAAGAACAATTTTGTTGAAATTAGCATAGTGACAATAAAATAAATAATACCTTATTTTTAGTATTATCAACCATTTATTTTGTATTCCTGAGGGAGGAGGGGGCAGCACTCTTTCTTTGCCCAGGGGCCCTACACTATTTCTTTGCCCAGTGGCCCAAAATGGTGTAAAGACGGCTCTGGGGATTGGCAAATGCTATCATCAGAAATACAATTTTTATACACCAAAAAAACTGTTTGAATTTGAAAAAAAAAATAATTCTAAGAATTTCAAAAACACATCCTGTAGTTTTTTGTACTTTTCTGATGAAATGTTTAGGGGGAATTTTTGACATAATTGAGGAGCGAGGTGGCCTAGCTGTTAGGGTCCAGCCTGTCTTAATTTTCAACATCTACTGACTGAACGAATCCCCAGTCTCCGAGACACGGACCTGTCCTCAATGGGATAATATTGGATAACTAAAGAAATTAAATGTCCCAAAAAAATTAATAAATTATAATTTCATGAAAAAATACATCTCATGACTTCTTGGTGATGTTTGTTAACAATCTCACAAAGTCCCACTGCTATTTACAATACAGCATGTCCAGACTATCATGTTTCAGTATTTATAGCACACCATAATCACCAGCAACTAGCCATAAAATTTATCCCAAAAGCTGGTCACCCTTTTGCAACACTAACACATATGCCTACAATAGCATTGTGTTAGTTATTGTGGTTCGTTATATAGGGGACAGTTATTGTGATAAAAATAAATGCCAACTTTTAAAGCAGATTTGGTGTACAAATAGCTTACTCTAGAAAACATATATTAAGTAGGTCCTATACTAAATTATGATGTTTAATAAATCTCTAAAAGTAAAATTAAGTACAGTAGACTGCTGTTTAACAAAACCTGACAATGAACATTTATTTATATTTTTATATTTTGACAGGTTACTTTGTTGGCATGTGGATTCAGTTTCAGTCAGCACCTGTCCAGAAAGAAGTGTTTATGTCTAATGGTGGTCACCTAAGTGATGGTCATGGTATTGCTATGAGTTACTCACAAAATGGATTAGAATCTGTTTTTAAGACGAAAAATGGAAATGAGTGGAGAGTGAACGAGCGAGATGTTCTTCCTGGCAAGTGGTATCATGTTGCAGCATCGTGGGCTGAAGATAAAGGTTAGGTAACACGTTGAAATTGCATGAAAAAGCATAACATATGTGAATATTCACATAGTACAGCAATGTGTTTGGTACTAAAGAGCTGGTAATGTTAACAGCAGAGAAAATGAACACAAGTGATGAGCAGAATGCAAATACATATAACAAAAACTAAAGATATATGAGAGACATTTCTTTGAGATACTTGAAGCTTCTGACATGCTGTGTTACTGGAGGCAAAAGGAGAGAACAAAAGTATGATACCACTGCATGAAAATATGGTTGCATGAAAGTACCACTCACTGCATGTAGCTCCACTGATTCAAGCCATAGCACCTAGAGATCTCTAAAAAAAAACACTTTGTAAACAAGATGTCATGATTCAGATCAGAAACCAGGACTCTTCTATTTGAGTGATGTACTACTCCAGTTCTTATGATGTGGAGACTCATAGTCAAACCCTCTTTGATAGTTGTTTTCTTAGTCGTTCTCTCTTTTGTTATCTAGTACCTATTTTAATGCTTGTAGTAGCAATGTATTTTCTTTCATGCTGAGTACATGTTTGATAAGAGTCCACTGTTTTCTTCTTATTGTTGTGGAAACATATTGTTGTTTTATAGGAATCTTCCCAACCAATATTAAGATTTTCTATGGAATGTATAATTCCTTCCCCAGCTATAGGTTTCACAATCACATTTGAATACATATATTAGATTGGAGTTCAGCAGTCATAGTTTGGTTTTATACATAAGTATGGTTGTGCCTGCATTAGTTTGTGTATGTGAAATTATAAAAATATATAATTTGTTTAAAAGAAAACTGCTTTCTTCTGTAGTCTGATATGTCTGGTCATTTGTACAACTAAAACGTAATACAATGCATATTTATTCCCTGGACTAGCCTACATGCTACAGGAAACTAGTAGAACCATTATCCTGCTACAAGAGAGTTCTGGTGGGAGTTTGAGAACAAACACAAAAATAACTTATGTAGTGTAGGCCTATATACAAAGTGACATATTCTTTCCATAATGTTGTCTTCATTGTGGATACTCTGAATGCCTCTCTGTCCCTGGCAAACAGGATTATATTGACTAGAGACATGTTCATACATTTTTCCATATCAGTGGTCGTCTTCTTGGTCTTTCCCTTCTTCACTTTTCTGGCACTCTGCCATCCAGAATCAGCCTTTAGATGTCATGTCTCTTTAAGTGTCCAAAATACTGTAGCTTCCTGCTTATGATTGTATTTAAAAGTCGTCCTTCATTTAGTTTCAGTAATTTCAAAATTAAAATGCTCTCCTTTTCACTGCCCATGATATTTGTCAAATCTTTCTGTAGCACTTTATTTCAAATGAATTTACGGTATTCATATTTTATTTCTGTAGCACCTTCTTAATATTGTTTTGTTTAAAGTCCAAGTCATGCATCCGTATGTTGCTACTGGGAAAATACATGATCTTAAAAGGGTTATTTTAGTGTCATTATTACTACTTTGTCATATCTTTCTCATTTATATTAAATTTAGTGTTGCAATTGCTAGTCTGTGATTATCTAGGCACTTTACTCCCATAGATTGTTGTTTCTTTAGGGTACAAGTATAAATTGTCTGTTTTCTGATTATTTTGATACTATGTAATTTATATAATGTGAAACACTAATAATATTTAAAATCAGGTTTGTATCTGTACATCAATGGTCGTCAAGTTGCACATGAACGATCACCTCAGCGAACTACAGCTGCTAGGGAAGATAGTCCATACAAAGACTTTGTTATTGGCCGTTCTAACGACCATTCTAGAACACATCAGCTGAGCACAATTATAATTGATGATTTCTCTTTCAAGTCTATGTTCAAATCACAAGAAGATGTGAGAGAAGAAGGTATTAAATTCAAAATATTTTGTATTCTTTATTCTTATTCTTTCCCCTCCTCCATCTTTTCATGAATTATTATTTATCAATTATCACACACATACATCATGTCCATTTTTCTTAAGTCTTAATGTTCACTTCAGAGGACAATAATTTATAATTTATATTTCAGTTTCACTTATGTAAGTAACATTTATTTGTCAAAATTTTCATGTGGTCCATGAAACACGCAATTACATTATTAGACAAATATTTGTATCAACTTTTATCCTACAAACAATTAT
Source organism: Meghimatium bilineatum (assembly GCA_034231615.1). Lineage (NCBI taxonomy): Eukaryota > Metazoa > Mollusca > Gastropoda > Stylommatophora > Philomycidae > Meghimatium > Meghimatium bilineatum. The sequence continues at coordinate 50,699,648 of CM067305.1, forward strand.
TGTTTCATTGCTTTGACAAAACTGTGATACTTTTTAATAATACTAATTTTTACATTTTGTATACTTTCAATAAGCATTTTCTATTTATAAGCTACCAACATTTTAAAAGAAAATTCTCTGTAATTGTAATTGGACCTAATAAGCCTATATATATATATTTACTGAAGACGGTTAAGTTCCAAAAATTTTATTTTTCAGTACACATTTTATGAGAGATTTATTTCTCTTATTCAGGTCCTGCCTTCCATTATTACTTGCCAATGAACAGTATCCAAGGAGACAAGTTGGAAGCAGTTGGTGCTGATGCCAGAGTGCATGGGCAGGTTCAGATTGTTCCAGGCAAGATCAGGCAGGCTGCCAGCTTTTATGAACGTAGAGGATATGTTAACCTGGGAGACACTTTGGGAAAATGTCTTGGTGATTTTGAGAAATGCAAACATGGATTCTATATATCATTTTTTATAAGGTAAATCATTAAGAACATGCTTCAATATACCAGTATTTAAAAAATAACAACCGTTATTGATTATGAGCACTCAACGAGCAACATCCAAACTATTGTATGAAGAATATAAACACTATATTTAAGGATGAGTTTTAAAACTATGATTCTACTTATAAACATCTTTCAGAAAACAAATAAAACTGTGATGAGAACTATGAATCTGAGAAACATTTTTATGGGACAGTAAAAATATGGCAAAAGAAGATTCTAAAGTCTAGGATGTCATCAATAGCTGAATTATATCATATTTTATATCACTTGCTGATACTTTTGATCATGTAACTATGAAAAATAAATCACCAGCGTCAGATTTCACCCAACAATTTGGAAATATAGGGGCTGCTGTAGCACATGCTTTTTTGACCATAACAAAAAGGACCATAACAACCTAGAGAAGACCATAATGGAGGGGATGATGCCAGATTGATGAAGAAGAGGCAGACCAAGAAGATGATGGATGCAAGACATCAAAGACCACCTGAACATGACAGTAACAGAAGCAGGAATACTAGCTTAAGATTAACAGAAGTTTCAAAAAGTTGTGATGACTGCTACATCCTGTTCAGGATATGCTACATGATGATGATGTAACACATGGGAAAAGCATGTATGAACTGAAATAAGATACCACTTAAATTGATATATTTCTGTTCATGCTAGGTATTAGAATAATATTTTATAACATAAAAGACTGGTGTCTGCTGGGATATTGTTAGCTGTTTAAGCTACAAGCTCTCCATGTTGATTTTACTTTACAACCTGCATCATGTTCTCCATATAACTAGATATTTTCTCCTTAAGTTCACTTATATCAAATTTCTGCTAAAAAAGTTGAACATGAATTCTGGCAAGATATCACAGAGTGTTAGATGGTTCAATGCATTTAAGGAAAGCCATTAATATTAACAGAAGCAACATACTGAGAAAAATAGACATGATAACAGTTGTAAGAATTACATTTACTATAAAATAAATGTACAAACTATCTGTCTACCTGTCTATTCATCACTTAACTCCATGCAGAACACATTTCTTCAGTAAACCTCTTACATATGTTTCTATTATTACTTATTTCTTCCAGTTCTCTCTATGTATAAACAACTCCTATTATATCTGTTTCTAACTCTCCTCCCCCTGGGTTTTCTGTTTGTTCTACTGTTTCCCAGTGAACTCCCCCAAAAATCTCCTTCTTGCAATGTTTGCTGCTGGTCTTCTAAATTAATGTGCAATCCATCTTCAATTTATAAGCTCTCTTTCTCTCTCTCTCTCTCTCTCTCTCTCTGCTGGAGTCTGCTGAATTCTTTTTATACATTCCTCACTGGCTTTTCCATCACTTCATTTCAAACTTTACAGAATTACATAATTAGTTTTGTGTGGCCCTATTTGCTTTGACATAATTTCGAATATTCGCTTTGTTCTTTCATCTGTATATAGATATGGTACTGCAATGCAAGGTCGTCTTAAAATCAAGGTTCACAATGTTGCTTTTCAGGATCTATCAGATTCTTAATTATTTGTTGAGTGTCTGTTATTTGTTGATTTCATAATCCGACCTATAACCTTCACAAATAGAAATGGTGACACCCCTTTTTCACTTAGTTTTTTTTTTTTAAATCTTAAAAGAGTTAATCAAAAGCCTTTTATGGATATTTAATTCTTTTCAATATTTCTTTTACTAAGTTTCTGAAATTGGTTGGAACACTCTATTGCTTAATATTTTCCACAATGACTCTTTATCTAAACCAGTTTATAGTGGGGGACTGTATTGCACATATTCTTTTACTTTTATGCATATAGTTCATATCTGGTCTGTTGAAAATCTGTCTGCTCTTCTCTTAAGAACAATATTTTTGCATAGGCCTAAAAAATGATGTGTTGGGATGCAAAGGGTACAGGACTGCTCTTGACAGACCATGGGTTAGCAGATAACCAAGATCCCAAAAGTACCTCCTTGTGGTGCACCCTGGGAACAGAAATTCAGTTGCTTGTGTTGATTCTGGCTAAACCTTTTGGGGATCATGTCTGTGAATGTGGAGGAGGCAGATAGAAATAAAGTGACTGCAGTGACACTGTCGACACACAGTGATGCTAATCAGCCTGGTCCAAGCATTAGAGAGGCGACCAATGAAAACGATGTGAAAAGGTAAATGCATCGTGATAGATGAAAAGATAACATACTGAGTACAATGAGAGGACAGCACAGCACCAGAGGGCAGCACCAAGTGCAAATAGAAAGGGAAAACGCTCCAAGGAAATTGGAACTACAAGCTCTATTAGCTCGAGACAATCTTCTAGTTGCCAGTGCTCCTTATGGGCAGGGACCCAATCATGGGCTCCCGACAAAGAAAACAATCCTGGCACAACTCTACTGTCAATCTTTCCTATACTGCAAACATACTCACAGAGAGAAAGGGTTCAGTACATGATGGGCTCTGGCACAAATGGGACAAGGTCGTTCAACTCGATAACATGCTTTACTCCCAAATGCGTGGTGACACTCAGACTTGAATGAGGGGTTCATGATATCAGTGAAAAAAAGGCTAAAAACGCAAAAGAGCCAACTCTTATGTTGAGTTCTTCCTTAACTGGAACCAGGCTCGCGGATGAGAAAAGGTTCACTACCCAATGGACACATGCACAGAAGGTCTAATTACATGAGGCAAGTTCACTGACTGTAGAATGCCTCGTGCGAGATAGATGTGAACAACAATAATTTCAACAAAAAGTCATTACACACCTGCGAGCCCATTGACCGATAGGTAGGCTGTCACAGATAAAGCCCACTACCTGAATTAAAGGCATGATGAAAATAGATGTGCTGGGCATCGGATGTCCAGGTCACAGAGTGAACCAACCGAGATGCAAATAACATAGTTCAACTGTAAAACTAGCAGTACAACATTCAAGCTCCCTGGCAGAAATTACATGATTTATTCATTGTGGTTGTAAGAGATCCAACAGAGAAGAAGAATTATGTGTTGCAAGGAAATGCTGATTAAAAAATAATAAATATAATAAAAGCAAATGTTGGTGCTAGAACAGGTTAGTTAGTCATCATGATTGCACACAGGACACATTAATAGGTGCTCGAATCTTCCCTTGAGTATGTCCACAATTACACAGTGACTGACAGTTTTAGTTCTCTGTTGGTTAACAAAATTCTTTGCTGGCCATAATAATGTTCATGCCATGCCACATTTCAAGCCCAGCTCCTTTATTCTGAACATGGAAGAGGAATAATCACCTCCATTAGTTTTGTTTAATTATGCAGTTTCTCTCACAGAGTTTAATATGTTGGTGTGATCCATTGCTCTGCCATTCAATACAGTGGCAGAATCTGCTATTCTATCTGTTCTCTCATTGCCTTTAACACCTGAATGACCAGACATAAAAATAAATGCGACACCTCTCAACTTTGACCTTCTCACAGCATCGTCACTGTTCACAAATGCAACCTGCTTGTATTCTCCTGATCATGCTCATTGAGAATACAGACATGAGTTGCACTCTGTGTGCCCACCCAGCTCAAGGCACTGGTCACTGCACAATTTTAATTGACATGCTACTTGTAGTTAAGCGAAAGCTCCACTATCCTTTCTAAAAGTCTTCCCTACACACTGCACTGTGAAGGCCCATAAACTACACACACGTCTAACAGCAGAACCATGAGTGCATATAAACATATCACTATCCTTTGAATTCTTACTGATCAATGCCAGTACCTCATATTCAACAGCAATAGGACACCTAATCCTACATTCTCTATCAATAGTTATTACTACCCGAAAGGAAATATGGCAATGTACAGGAACATTTATCCGTTTAGCACCATGTACCACATCCTCCAGTGCTCCAGCACATAACTTCCTCAGCATGTCCCATCCATGACATTACTCTCTTTAGTCTACCATCTTTTACACTTTGTATTTCAGTATGCAGTGAATGCTCTTTATCAACGCTTATTTAGAAGTAGGCTCTTGCTTAGCACAACTGTAATGTTGTTCCATAGTTGGAAAGTCAAGTAAGAATTGCATTGCTCATACAGATGTGTCTCTTGTGCATCCAAGAATAATCTGGATCTTGTCCACCCTTTCAGTTTACACCTGACTGAGATTCATACTTGCCAATGTATATTCAAACACAGAAACAACCAATCCTTGGAATAGAAGAATTAGTTACCTCAGTTTACTCTGAGCAATGGCCATTACTTTCATTGCTAAAAAAAACTTTTCTTGTCCTTGAAATGATGGGGTCAACATGATCACTGAGTTCGGACTCCTGTCAAAATACACACCCAAATATTTTAGTGCTCTTGTTCTTTTTAGAATGTCCTCACATAAAGTAACACTCAACATTGATGTATTTATAATGTAATTATTAAGAGAGATCCAAGTTACAGATGCTTTAGACGGATTAACTAATGCACCTGAGTGACTACACCACTCCCTTCTACAATCTAGCTCACATTATAATCCTGTGACACATAACTCTCAATTTCTACTCAAAATTTCATTAGCATATGACCTGTTCCTGTGATATGTTCACCTGTTATTTTTACTGTGAACACATTAAACAATTTGGTGATAATTGAGATCCCTGTGGATGTTCAGAGCTTAGTATTGTTGGTGTGATGCCCAGCTTTTAAGAAAAACATTTATGAACAACTTTTCTCTGAAACAGAGCAGCAGCACCTTAATTAAAAATAAAGGGGCTTACTTTGAGTTTTAAAAGTTGATTCATTGGATAGTTCAGTGGCACTCTATTGTACATGTCTTCATCCGTGATTTGAAACCTTCAAATAAATTCTGCACAAAGACAGCTGCATTGCACTAGATCTGCTTATATGGATGATACCCACTGAGTGTTAGTGGTAACAACTTGTTATTCTCTAGATGGCAAGACAATTTCCATGCAACAATCTTTTTCCTTAATTTGCCAACTGTGTTTTTGCATAACTATCATCTGGTATCTATAATATGGAAGTGGACTGGTTGCACGCCTACTTGATTTCATTCCCAAGTCTAGTGAAGATCACACAAAGGTGCAGGGTAAAGAGGGTAGTGCTGGCCAGTCTCACAAACTGTGTCTCGCAAATTTGTTTGTGGTTCAAATCGCAGACCATATGACTGTCGATACAGTACTTACAGTGTGACTGGATGTGAAAGGGGTGCCTTAAAAATTAAGGAATAGTTGAAAAGTTATGCACTATACAGGATATGTATAAATTATTAATTACTATTAAAGATAGCAAAAATAATAGAAAAAGTAATGAATGAATCAATCAATCAATCAAAAAACCCATAACCCTTCAGGGTCGTAGGGGTACCACATTGGATGCTTCAGCACACAGAGTCCTCCAGCGAATTCTATCCTCAGCGATGCGGATGAGTGTGGAAATATCCAGCCCTGTCCATTCCTTGATGTTGTCTGTCCATGTCTTTATTTGTCCTCCTCTGCTTCTTCCACCCTCGACAGTTCCCTGCAGTATTGTTTTTGACAAGGAATCGTGCCTGTATACATGACTGAACCATGCTAGTTTTCGTCGTTTCACTATTGAAAGCAATGGCTCCTGGACACCTGCACACATCTCTACTTTATTTCTTACGTACACATTGGTCTTATGTTCCCTATAGGAAATTCGTAGAATTCTTCTGTAACATTTATACTCGAAAGCCTGTAATCTTCTCTCCATGTCCGCAGTGAGTGTCCAACTCTCACAACCATACAACACAACAGAAAGCCCCAGCGACCTATACAGTTTGATTTTCACTCCAACACTGATGTTGCTTTTCCAAATCACAGTTAGCCTTGACAATGACGCTAAAGCCATCTCCAGCCTTATTTTTAGTTCTGCTTTGCATTTACCATCTCTGCATATACTGGATCCGAGGTATTTGAAGGTATTCACCTCTTCAAGCTTATGTCCATTCATCATGATATTAGTCTGGTTTTCTGTGTCTCTGCTGTTTACCAAGATTTTGCTCTTATCTGAATTGATTTCCATTCCGTACTTGCTGGTAACTTTTTCTAACTTTGATGTTAATTCTTGCAATGATTGTTCTGACCCAGCTATAAGATCAATATCATCAGCGAAACGCAAGTTGCAAATAGGGCGACCTCCGATCGATATAGACGTGTTGTAGTCATGCAATGTCTCTTGTATGATGTGCTCTAAGTATATGTTAAAAAGTACTGGGGACATTATGGATCCCTGTCGAACTCCCACAGTTGTTTTGAAGAACTCTCCAATTGTATTATGTGACAAGACAGCACTATTCTTGAATAAGGACAATTGACAAATGATGTTTCTTTTCAATGACGTTCTTCAAACAGGCCCAAATCTGATTGTCAGATCTTCTCTGGCATTCAGGTAGTTCTAAGATTCATTGTCAGATCTTCTCTGGCATTCAGGTAGTTCTAAGATTCATTGTCAGATCTTCTCTGGCATTCATGTAATTCTAAGATTCATTGTCAGATCTTCTCTGGCATTTAGGTAATTCTAAACATGTTCTTTCCTTAGCTTTCTATTAATGATATCCTTATATTCATTAATAACCTTAATTTATTAATCTCTGGAAATTGGCATCAGAATAAATCTGAGACAGTAAAGCTAGCTATCATAGTGTTGACTATGTCATTCATAATTTTCTGTTAGTCATATAAATATATGCTTAAAGGTAAAACATGTGATACTATCTCATCAGTGTGAATTTAACTTATCTTTGATTACTTTACTTTATGAGAGCATAAATACAAAACAATGTATCCAGTCTCTTAATTTCAGGAAACATCTTAATTTATAGATCATCTGTTTTTGTAGATTTAATCGTTTGGAAAATGAGCAGGGATACATCTTTAGTTCACCACATGGCATGGACATTTACCAGAGTGGATCACAGCTTGTGGCTACTGCTCAGGTAATAGATGTTTTAGTAGATGTCAATTGATTTATTGGCCCCTATACAAGCCAAAGATGTTTCAATGACTTACTTTTATTATTTACTAATTGTCTTTATTACTGTCAAATTTGTGAGAAAGTCTAAATTTAGCTAAAAAACAGTGATAGTATATCTTATTTAGGATGCAGCTATTAACACAGCATTTTTTTACAGTAGTTATTTTCTAGACAATATAAATATGTTCAGTAGTTTGTGATTTTCAGCTACTAATATCTTTAATTTTTTTTCTTTTCAAAGAGAGATCGCAGCTCTTGGGAAGCTCGCTACAGGAGTTTAAATCCAGGAACATGGTACTTTATTGAAGTGAGCTGGTCTGTGAATGGTGGAATTGCTCTTTATGTTGATGGTCAAGACGTTGACCAGCAGAAGCGAGAAAGTGTTTTGCGGGAGAAAAGATCGACAAGAGAGACAAAAGCTTTTATTGGCAGAAATAATGAAGGTGGACGAAGAGAACAACTAACTGATGCAGTCCTTGATGACCTTGACATTTACTATGGTACAAGAGATATGCTCTCAAATATTGGTTTCATAAAAACAGGTACAAATATGCTGTGTTATGTATTACACTGTGCACATAAGCATTTGTATATTTCTTTTTCTGTTTTATTGTTTGGGAATTGTAATAAGGTTTGATTGATTATAAGCAACTCCTGCTGTTAGATGAATAAATCCATAATTTATTTAGATGTTGTCTCCTTCAATTATCATCATAAAGTGCCGCCTCCACATTGAAAGTTACCTGCAATGGACTTTCAACATCCTGTCTCTTGCTTTTGTGGTGCACTCTGATATAATATATCCTGTACAATTTTTTTTCTTTGTATTTAAGTACAAGTTTTGAGCTTTACTATGTTTTTTTGGAGGGATATAATTATTGATAAATCATTTTACTATTTTACATATGTTGTAATTACCAGTAAATATTGTAAAGTTAAAAAATAATTAAATATTTGCAATTATCTTGTAACTATCAGCTAATATTCGTGATTTTTCAGGGCAACCAAATTACCACCATTTTGACTTTGAGAATGTGAGAGGAAACAGAGTTGTACATAACAAAATGGTTATTGAGCTGGCAGGATCACCTGAACATACTGAAGGAAAAGTTGGACGAGCTTTGAAATTTGATGGAAACAATGAGTTTGCAGATTTTGGTGATCACAGTTCTGATTGTTTTGGAAATCTTGATCATTGCCACAGTGGTGCCCTCTATTCTATGTGGATTCGACCAGAAAAACTGAGAAATAAAATGTACTTGTTATCCAGCGGTGATAACGGAGTGAATCTTGTATACAGGTACAATATTTTGTTAATGATTAATTCTGATGTAAATTAACCATGTTTTGCATATGAAAAGAAGAGGTTTTAATGATAGGCCTACTTATAGCACTTTGGTGAGATCCTTATATTCCCAGTCTCTCCCAGAAGATGTATAAGTATGCATGTTGATGATTATGTTGGTCACTAATTATGCACATTCAGTGCTCTGTCTTATATATGTTCATGTCTACTTGTGTGACAATTAAATGTGAAATTTACTAAATCACAGTATTGATGTATCATCCGTTACAATGTTTGCATCTGAAAGGTAACCATCAGGTAATTTGAGTATGTTTCCCATCCATCTTGAACTTCCCAACTATGGATGTCTTGGATACAGGTCTATCTAATCTTTCATTGCTCTGAATATCATCACGGTGTACATCAGCACACTTACTGTATTAGCTATATGTGAGACTCATGAGGTTAGAAGAAGATATAGATCTAAATTAATCAGAACCTGCTATTTGATATCTTTTGTTTGTTTGTTTGTTTTGCGTTCGCTCCATTGTAACCATCACGGGTGTCCGTGCAATTTCCGCTGGGAGCGTGATTACGTTGTGCCACCGTTATTTGCCTTGTAGGCCTAGCACATCCGATTTCGGCATGATATCTTTTGATGTGTGGACTGAGAGTGGGATGTCACAATTACCGTAGTAAAGTTAATACAGCAGCAGTAGCTGCTTCATCCTTCATCATCTTTTTAGATTTAGTTGCCCCTGATATTCTATTTTACTTAACTTTGACTCTACACTAGTACTAGATATAAACCACAGACAGATCTCTCATCAATATGCACAGATTTCTCATCAATATGCACAGATTTCTCATCAATATGCACAGATTTCTCATCAATATGCACAGATTTCTCATCAATATGCACAGATTGCTCATCAATATGCACAGATTTCTCATCAATATGCACAGATTTCTCATCAATATGCACAGATTGCTCATCAATATGCACAGATTTCTCATCAATATGCACATTTTTCTGTGAATGCAATAGCAAAATCATAGAATGCTTTATTAGTTACCTTTTTCTCATATTTAGATAAGTTTTTCTATTGTCTCTTAATAAAACATTGTTGAATTTTACCTTGCAGAATTCATTCTTTTTCATTTGTTAAAGTTGTGAATGTCATCACTTGAATAATATATTTTTTCCAGCGTGTGCCATCCAGAGCATGCCACACTCAAATCTCATGCCCTTAAAATTATTAATAATCTTACGGAATGGCATCCCTGGTCTGTATGTGCTAAATATGTTTGCTAGGTTAAGACCATGATGGGAACATAATTACAGAATCCAAATATAAATCTAATTTTTACAATGAGAATATCCCTATGGTACACAATGCACTGCTTGCCCTTCATATATATTTGGTAGACCAAAGGAAACACTCAGAAGCACAATACTTAGAGAAATTAAAACAAACAATATTCATACTATTCAAGAACTGCACAGAATAGCTTTGAACAGACAGAATTGAAGAGACCTGACCTCTGCCCTATGCGCTAACTTCAGCACTAAAGGAAAATGAATGAATATATATATATCATATATATATTACTATAGTGTTTTTCTACTTCAATATATCTTTACTAGTAGTAGATGTTTTTAGCTTTAGATACTGTTTAAGAATTCAGCATCTTTACCTGGCTAGGATGTATGAGCAATAGAACTTTTGTATCCTTGCAGTTTTATTTTGTGTATATATGTGTGGGGAGGTGTTCCCCTATAGCTTTACTTCATACCCAGAACACTCAAACCTCTCAGTAGTAAATAATACTTTGAGAAAAGGCTTCTTACTCAGAGGGGGTCATCATCAGGTGTCATAATCTTTCCAGAACGTAGTATTCCCTAGGGATCTCTTGAATTCTCTGCAGTCTTGAGCAAGTTGTCCCACCTCTTTTTGTGACATGTGCCAGCATTCTTGAATGTCTGTTGTCCAATGGTGTCTTGGGCGGACGTTGCTCCTGTTTTCTTCTGTCATCCCCTCCAGTAACATTCTCTCTTTGCCGTCGTGTCTCTTAATGTGACTGAAAGAAAATAAGTTTTTTCTTTAATATGGTGTTCAGAAGCCAGCCTTCCTGGATATTAATTGTTTTTAACACCTCATGGTTTGTTGTCCTTGCTGTCCATGGTATTCTCAAAACTATTCTATAGCACTTTAATTAAAATGATGTTATTCTCTTGGCCACTGTTTTATTTAGTGTTCATGCTTCACATTCATATGTCATCACAGGAATCACGTTCGTAGTAGTAAACACAACTTGGTTTTTATGTTAGTACCCTGCTGTATTTTCTTTAGCGGTTTTTTTTATTGCAACTTTGCTGTTCTTCTCTTAATCTCAACTGTGAAGTCCCCCGCATTGTTTATATTAGTTTCTAAATAATAAAAATGTGTCACCTCTTTTAAATTGCAGTTCTCTATATTAATTTTTGGTCTTGATTTAATTTTGTCAGTTGCCATTATTTTTGTCTTTTTCATATTTAAGAACAAGTTATGCTATTTACTAAATTTTTGGTTTGACTTAATTATGTTCAGTAGAGTGTGTTCGTTTGTTTGTTGTTAACAGCACTGTGTTGTCTGCATATCTAATTTCTGGTATCTGCCCTCCAAAAGACATATATGCCCTTCTATATTTACGGGTCTGAAATCAGGTTTCATTATTTCTTGTCTCACGTTTCTCATTATATTTTCTGCATAGATGTTGAACAAGTATGGAGACAAGGTACAGCCTTGTCTTACTCCTTTCTGTACATTGAACCACTCGGATTTTGCACTCTCCATTTTTACCGCTGCTTCTTGGTCTTTATACAGCTCTGCTATTAGTTGTATAATGTGTTTTGGAAAACTCATGTTGTTCATTATTTCCCATAATTGATGGTGATTGACACAGTCAAATGCTTTGGTGTAGCCTATGGAGCATGCATGTAATTCGATGTTATACTCTCTACATTTCTCTATGATCATCCTTAGGTTAAATATATGATCTCTTGTGCCTCTACCAGTTCTGAACCCTGATTGTGCGTCGTGAATCTCATCTTCCATTTTTTTTAAATGTATTCTTTTCATTATAATGTTCAGTAGTATTTTACTGGCTTGGCTGATTAAGGCGATTGTTCTAATAATTTGAACATATTTGCATATCACCGCTTTTGGGTATTGGTACATAAACTGAATGTTTTCAGACTCTTGGACAAATTTTTTATTTCTAGATCTTATTGCATAGCTGATAAAAGATATCAATGCTGCTTTCGCCTCCGGCTTGAATAATTTCAGATGTTATGTCATCACAACCTGCTGCTTTTCCTCTCTTCAAACTGAATTGCTGATCTAATTTTGTCTATTATAAGCTCTGGTTCTTGTGTACTTTTATCTGTGTTTATTTGGTTCCCTCTGTCATTTTGGGGTGGAAAATTTATCTGAGTACATTTCTTTACAATATCCTTTCCACCTTTCTAGAATGTCACATTGCTCTGTAAGAGTGTTTCCTGATATGTCTTTGATGACTCGCATAGATATTTTATATATTTTTCTCTATTGGTGGTAAAAACACGGGGTAAAAAGATAATTTCAAACAGAGGGGGTAAAAACATAATTAATAAAAGTGCAGTTTCCCCAAGAAAAAAGCCTTACTATTTAAGTATGCCATCTACTTTTCTGTTACATGATGGTTGCTCTGGTGCCACACTGGTATAAATTAGTCTCACTAATTCTGTTGCAGGCACTTTCTACATCTATAGCATATTTGTTTGATTTTGAATGTTGATGATGATGGCCCGTTGAATCTTTGCAGTCAATCAGGAAACATGCAAGTGTAAAATTTACATTATGAATTATGAAATCCTCAAATTGTAACTTCTGTCATGACTTTTTTTCTTATTTTCAATAAGCAGTAATCCCTACTGAGAAAAATATATACATGAGCCCTGAGTGCAAGTTCATTTTGTCTATGTTGTATGTAATGGTTAAGTTATTATGTAGTAAGCATTTGATAGTTTAACTAACATTTGTATTATAGTTATAACCATATTGTTATAAACTTATACAAATATTTTTGGACAGAGGGCAGAAGCTTCATGCTAGTGCTTTGACCTCAGCAAATCAGTGGGAGGTATCCACTTCAAACATTGATGACAACAAATGGTATTTTGTTGAAGTATCTTTTCATCCCCTTCGTGGCCTTGGTCTTTACATCAACAATGAACTTGTAGCAGAGGACTTGAAACCTAGAGCTCGAACTGCTTCACAATCTCAAATATCAGAAAATAACAGGTGAGATTATCAATAATTATTTCATGTTTTGAATTTGTTTGTCATGAATTGGAATTCAATTTTTCTTTGCACTTCAAGAAAACTTACTGGTAAAGAAAAGTCATGTGAATAAGGAATGTTTTATTAAAAAGATGTGATATTCACCAGCTGCGTGATTAGCATGGAAGTGTCTCAGGCTAAGGGAGTCAACTCCTACAGAAAATTCCCAATGCCTAGAAGGTTAGCAAGGGAGTGCATCAGACCAAGGGAGTAAACACATATAGATAACCTTGAGGAGAGACCCTAATGAAGTTGATGTGTACTAAACTATTTTCTGGTATCTGCTGCAGTTCTGTTTGTTTCCAAGTGCATTGGCATTGCTTTGCCCATGGAACTAATCAACAGAGCTGAGAGGAGGTTAGTGCAAATGGGCATGGCATTTTCTCCATAAAACCTTCCTGGGCAAGCAGTCATGTGTGAAACATAGGGACTATATCCCTCTGCCTCTGCTTATTTGAAGACTTCGTAGTCCAGTTGGAATTTTACACTGTTCTGCATTCTTACCATCTGTAAAGATGGAAAATGCCATCTCTTTCTATTAAAAAAAGCAAAGTGCAGAATTATTCTACCCATTAAAATATATTTTGTAACTATGATAGCTCAGTATTTCAGAATTGTGGACTTCCATTCTCTGGACTACATCTTGCTGGAAATATAGTAGGACCATTGTCCTACTACAAGAGAGATCCAGCAGAAGTTTGAGAAAGAATGGAAAAGAAAAAGATTCAATATCATAGCATCATTTTATTCATATAAGTGCTTGGCTGCTTAGTCAGTGATTGACCAAGAAACCTAGTTATTTAATTTTAACATTGATAGTTAGGATTTTATAGTAACCTTTATATTCCATTCAGTATTTACCACTGATGGACAATTGTCTTGATCACAACATTACCACTAATCCCAACCTATTTATTGGAAACTAGTGTTAGAATGTCATGCTTAACAAATATTCTGAGAAACAAATATCAAATAATAATTCTCCATCACACGAAAAATAGATGATAAATAGTTTTTACTTATAATTATCACAAAATTGAATGGAAAGTATAAATTGTTCAAGGTCTAAAAAAAAAGTAATGTATCAAGCAGACTCAAAATGTTCATAATATGTTTTCATCAGTAGCAGAACAATAAAAGATTACACAGTAGATGATCTTATATTCTTAATATTCTAAATACATTTACAAAAATATAATTATGTCCTTTATTATTTTTAGTCTACTTGTATTTAACTTAATTGTCTTTATCTCATACCTCTCTAGGGGTAAAATAATTTTACAAAGCAATAACAAAACAAAATAGTTATCTTTTCACATGCACAGGTTTTTCATTGGACGTGGCAATGTAGATATGACAGATTCTAGATATGCTGCAGCCACTTTTGATGAGATGGAGATGTGGTATGCTGACCGAGACTATGTCTCAGCTCATGGATATGTTCAGAGAAGTATGATTTGTACTAAGTTGACTATTTTCATAAGAATAGTACCGGTAACTATTGTCAAGAACCAGTGACATGTTTTAAAAAAGGCATAAGTGCATATTTATTTAGTACTGTAGGTCTAAGCAGTGTTATTTTAAATCTGGGGATATGTCATATCCTCATCTTTTTTCTTTGGTTATTTTAGTTCTGAGTATTAAAGAAAATGTCCTGTCCATGAAAACAAAAAATTCCACTATGAAACACCCGAAAGGTCTTATCTATTTTTTTTCAATTTTTGCTAAATGATTAAGGACATTGACTCATTCATGATAGGCCTAGCTAAATTATGGTGTTCTGAATTTATGACTGACATCACCCACTTATCACCGGTAGTAAAATTGATAACAAAGTTAGTCTCCTGTTTAGAAATATCAAATTTTACCTTTGGCAAAAACTGGACAGTTTCACCTTATCTTTTGTCATTTATACAGTCTTGCTGGCTAATCAGGATTTATTCTTCTAAAGTGACACATTTGACTTTTCCCATCATTTTCAATGGTCACTTTGTGTCAACAGCCAAAGAAAATTTCTATAAATGTGAACTGCATCACTTTAGGAGAGAATCCAATTAAGCCCACAAGTCTTGTAATGTCGATGGTAATGAACAAAGGAATATCATGTTGCCAGTAGAAATCAGGCATAATGGTCTCATACTGATGGATATCCATAAAGTACTTTTCAGACATATTTAAACACACCAATATCTAGTTTCCTCGTGGTCATTTACTAAAGTCTTTTTCCAGAATAATTCTTTGCACAGATCCCAAACATAATTTATCTTTGCCAGTGCTTTTCATTGGCTGGCGGATTAAAATTACACAAAGTGGCCAGTAATCAGAAGCATCAGCCAAGGTAAATTACACTGTGTGGATAACTGCACAGGATTAATTAGGAGAAATGCTTGCCTTCTCCAGAGCATGTATGTATTGTGAAAGTAGAACACAGTTTTAATATTTTAATTTAGTTTTATTGGGACGTGGCTACCTTATGTAGAATCTAGATTCCATATAACACAATTCAGAACTTTGTGTCCATACAGAAAAGTTTAGGAAAAAAGAATGCTTTCTAGCTAAAATCAAACTTATTAATGGTGAGTTTCATATATCAAGAATTTTATAAATATTTTCCAAGTCATGAATTATGTTTTTGCGTGTTACATCAGGGGTGAGATTTTTTACCACCAAAAACATAAGCAATTTTTAGCAAACTAAGAATAGACTTCTATCCACCTTTATTCTTGTAAAAAATGCACTGGGTGTAAGTATTTATATGTTTCTGCTTAATGATTGTGTAGAATTAAATTTCACTTTACTGGTATTTCATCATATTTTTCTCCTTTGATCATCGTGATGTGTGAATCTGTCACAATTTCATTGTAGTTTGCAGGAAGGCTGTGTTATCTTAACCTTTTAGCCTGATGTAACCTGTTACTAGCATGTCCACTAGGTGGTGGAGTGAGGTCTTGTTCAATTCTAGCTTACAGATTCCTACTTCTATCAATGTGTATACTATGTCTTAGAACTCTGTTTTTAAAATGTATGACCTATGAAAGGCTTCATAAAACTATTATTTTAATAGTGATTTTTGGAAATATCTAATCATTTATGTAAGTTTTTTTTAACTCTTCAGTGGTTTTTAAAAAATTATGTGCCTGTCATTTTTTCTTCTGCGTTCATTCTCAAACTTCTGCCAATTTGCAGGATGTAGTATGGAGATATAACACATTTGATAAAAATATGGAAAAACAACAAAATAGAAACGAAACTGCTAATAGTACAAACTTTATTTTTTTGGTTGCAATATATGGCTGGGAAACATGGACCTTAAGTAAAACAGCAGCGAAGAAGATCAATGTTATTGAGATGAAATGCTACAGAAAGAGAATATCATGGAAGGAAAAAAAAGAGAAATTCTGATATTATAAACAGATTGTAATTTATGATTATATATTATAATTCCAGAGTGTTGGTTACTAAACACAATAACAAAAAGAAAACTACACCTGTTTGGTGATATAAAGAGACACAACTGTTTAGAAAGACAAATAATTGAGGGCAGAGCACCTGGGAGGAATAGGAAAGGCAGACCAAGAAGAAGATGGACTGACAACATTAAAGATAGCATTAATACATCATTGGAAAATGCAAGCAGCATTGCCCAAGCCAGAGAAGGGTTCAGGGAGGTCATTGGGAAGACAAAATTCTCAAGAGAATATGTCACATGATTGAGTATGGAGAACGGAATGTGTTTTATTGTGGTTTCGAGCTTGGCTACTGTTATTTCTAAATCTGCATATTCTTATTTTAAATAAAATTATCCCTTTAGTTTGGTAATTAATTACTTATGGTAGATTAAACTACTCATGGCAGATTAATTACTTTTATGGTAGATTAAATTACTCTTGGTAGATTAAATTACTTATGGTAGATTAAAGTAAAAGCTCTTCTGGTGAAACTAAAGGTAGTCACATTAAATATTTTGCTATTCATAGTAGTTAATCAAATTAATTCCAGAATAAGTTCTGTCAATTAATGTTGTTAGAATCTGTTTGCAACAAACCTACATGATGATGGTGAATTTTATATTTTGCAGATCGTCCTGAAAATTTTATAATTGATTTTGAGGAGTTAATAGATGAAAATAGACTTCAACATCCTGTATTGTCTATTAGACTTATTGGAAGACCAGTTTTGATTCCAGGAAAGGTGAGCTAAACTTACTAACATTTTCTTTACTGTTTGTAAGTTTTTATTGTCATCCATCTGTTATTAGCTGACATAGTAGCACTAAGGATTATATGTGCAAAGCCTCCTACTCAGATGTTGAAGGGTATGCATGCAGATAGGTGATGTTACCTGCTGGATAAACACACCTTTTCTCTATCTGACAGGTGGCAAGTTCTACTAATGATATATTTAGGACAGAATTACAATCACAGCACAGATTCATAATTAACTACAGTCTCCATATTAAAGAGGTGTTTGTTTTTAAACTTTAGTATATGCTCCCTAACCATTACATATGACCTAAACATCACTGTTTGGGTCATAGAAGATAGTATATCTGTTCTCTCAATCCCACAGATGTGGATGGATCAATTCATACCTTTTAAATTCAGCTCTGTTGAAGATGCATGTGTCTGACCATTAGCACAAATAAAATGGCAAAAATTCAACATTGTTTTAATTTTTCAAAGGTTTTTCCACGAGTCTAGCAGTGAGATTTTTATCTTCATTTCATTGAAAATAAAGTATTGCGCATAGTAACCTACTTGTTTTGGATTGATTTCCAACGTTTTTTTTTTATAAATCTCAGTTTAAATAATTAATTTACTCATAATGTTCTGATTTTGAAATATTTTAGGTTAACAATGCCTTAGAATTGAGTGGACGAGGTCAATATGCAGATCTTGGTAGACGTGAAGGTGAATGCTTCAACAATCTGGCAGAATGCAAATATGGTATTACCATTGCAGCTTGGATGAGGTAAGTTAGTATTATTTCTTGCTACATAGTGTCAAGGACAGAAGTGCTGGCATTTAATTAATAGTGCTGAATGAGGATAAACATGGGCACCAAATTCCTCTACACTGCAAGGGTTGATATCATTGTAAGTTTTGTGTGAAAGTGTATTAAAATTTCTCCCAGATTGGGGCACATGAAAACAAATACAATTTTGAAGTATTTGCTCACAATTTTAGAAATATTAGAATGTTAAGGAAAAAAAGACCAGCCTCTAAAAAGGCACTAGAGAAGATGCAAATAATATTGCAAATTAGACTAATTTAGGTTTAGCTATGTTGATTATTATCTTCGTATGTCAAACATGATCACAATTCTCATAACTCTTCCTTTGCAAATTCACAGAGTTAAAGTGAATTGGTTTTAATTCTACTTTGACTGAGTGCCATCTGAAATATTGGATAGATGTTCTCTCTTGTGTATGTGTACTAATTTCTTCATGTGGAAGATCTCATCAGTGATGCACTAGGCCAAACACCATGCAATAGCAACCCCCTAGTAGATGACATCTGATATAGTAAGGCTTTCCTAGTGTGAAAGCTCTACGGCACTCCATGTATATAATTATGTTATTATTCTCTCTGAATAGAAGGGTTCTTTTTAAAGCATTGAGAATTCATTGCTGAGAGTTGGAGGTTTCTGGGTATGAAATAAAGACTGGAGACAATATCCCTCCACCAAAGTGTACAAGAGGATATAAGACTCTATTGCTTAAAATTTCTGAGAATTGAAACAAACACACACTAATTTTACCATTTTACCTGCCTTAGTAGGAGGCTTTTCACTTCATAATTCTTGAAAATCAAAACAAATTTACTTACTGAATTGCATATATATATTTATACAGATTTATGAATTTTATGAAAATAAATGCCCCACATTGTTACAGATTTCACCGTTTTGAGAATAATATGGTATTCTTATCAACTGGAGAGAATGGTATTTTGATGATGTATAAAGATGGCTACATTCAAGTCACTGCTGATGGAAGGGGAGTGGTCACTACACCAAGGTAAAGAACCATTGCTGCTTTCATTTAGCAATAGAGAACTAAATTATAGTGATAAGTTATTATTGACTTATTATGAAAAATAATGGTGACAGACATGAGGGAAGAGAGAGAAATATGTTGTGTTATTATTTCATAAGATGCTACTTAAAAAAAAGAGTAATACGTTTCTTTTATTAGCATGTGATGCAGGTATCAAACATAATCTTAATTCCTAAGAAGATATGTTAATTCTATTCCTGTGTAAGGATTTCCCTTCTTTGTTGACGTGAATTTTAGAATATTTTTCATAATTTATGGTAACATTTGTATTTTCAGCATTACTTCCAAACTACTTTGTCAATATGAACAAGTCAACATCAAAATATTTCTCAATGGATAGATAACATGAATCAATTTACTTTTTTTACTTGTATATAATATTGTACAGAAGAACAATACTTAGAGAAAGTAAACCAACCAATATTCATACTATTCAAGAACTGCACAGAATAGCTTTGAACAGACAGAATTGGAGAGATCTGACCTCTGCCCTATGCGCTAGCTTCAGCGCAAAAGGAAAATGAATGAATGAATGAATAATATTGTACAGGATGTAAGAATAGTTTATGTGCAGTTACTTCATAAATAAGAAATCACTATTTTCATTATCGTATGTATTTCTAAAAAAATTGGTATTGGCATTTGTACAAAATGTTACTACATTATCTTGTTGATCATTGTGTAAAATATATTGTAACATGATGCAATATTCCTCACAAAATATGGCATCGAGACATGTCTGGATGCACCTTTTTGTATTATTGAAGACCTGGTGAAAGGTAAGCAGTGTTTTTACAGTAAATTCAACAATTTATTTGTTGAATTTAAATGGTGATTGCTTCCTGCAACTCAATAAATGTATGAGTATTATCTTCATAAACAAATGCTTTCAGTGCACTCCACAGTTAATAGACAAGCGGGTAAGGTCAGGAAGTAGAGCAGATGAAATTTAAGAATAATAACTTCCTATGTGCAATTATTACCATTAGGAAATACATACTCAAGCAGAAATATCCTTTGTGAAATATTCAACACCATTCTATTCTAAGTTAATATGTTTGATTTCACATGTAGCAAAAAATGTGGCGATTAATGCTTTATTTGAGAATTCATGATAAAATGCACAACATTTATGACATAATTTCCTCAGATTATTTTTATAGGTTCACAGAGGCTTTTCAGACACCCTATAGCCCCCTACTATTTATTTAAATATAAAACAGTCAAAATGGTAACAATGAAAAAATAAAATATGAACATACATATACTCAGACGTTCATCATAATCTGATAATAATTTAAGTTGTGATCAAATTAATGTTGTAATTATCACCAAATATGTTCTGAAACATTTTTCAAGCCCTTGGTGTCTTCTGGTTTGCTGAGCCTGATTTCTGTCATTTCATTAATTAAGTCTTTAACCCCCACACTTCATTAAAATACTTATCTATAGAATAGGAACTACAATTTAGGTATTAGGTATGTTTATTATATCCTCTTTGCACACTGGACATAGGTCCATAGGTGTTCAGATTTCTGCTTCAGTAAATCTCTCAGAGTATAATGACTGATGATTCTGGTTTTATGTTGGTTCAGTGCTCTTTTTGAATTATTTAGGTGTCTCTACAGGTCATGTCTATTCTCACTCCCAAATTGCACATTCTCAATATTGACACATGCTTATGTCAAAATTCTTTCTCTGATCATGCAGACTTACGAAGAGCACTGAGTATGTCTGCTCATTCCATAGACTGACCATGTTTTATGGTGGTGAGTCTAACTAATTTGTTGGCCTGTTAGTTTCCCTCCACACCAGCTTGTCTGAGGACAAAGATAAGAGTGAATTTTTGCAGTGAAGCCCACATTTTAGAATCCACCGTGTGTTGCCAGGGCCCGAAAGGGAAGCAAAGAATAGCAACACTGTTTACCTTCCATGCATGTCGTAAAAGGCGACTGAGGAGGTTATTGGATGGAGTTGGCTGTCCCATCCCATATAGGGTCAGTGACCCAAAGCCATGCTGAAGTTGGATGTGTCAGGCCGAAAGGCGCAGATATCACAGCAATGCTGTAAACCATGACACAATGCATTCCGTTCTCAGGACTACATCCTGCTAATCTGCAGGAGTTTGAGAACGAATGTAGAAGAAGAAGAAAAAGAATCCACCCATTTCCTACATACGTCACCTTTTGGACTATCTGTATCATATTATTGAGTCACTTAGTATGCATGCATGTCAATAGGTGTACGATTCCAGGGAGGTTAGTTTGACTGCATAAAGACAAACACTTCCATTGTTAGTGTGCTTGTTGTTGTTGTAAAGGACCCACTAGCTTTGTGCACTGTTCTTCCATATTATCTGGCAGTAAAGGCTCATGTGCACCACTGGTGACGGATGACAAGCCCATCTGTGTAAATCAAAATATCTGTATCATTGATATGTTCACAGATGAGTGCCTTGATCTCAGCATCCACTTTCACATATGTTCATTGCACCATCTATTGAGTATAATGACTGTCTGGACGACCTGAAAGACTATAGGTATAGGTATCCCTTCCTCTCCATGATTGATGCCTTCTGAAATGCAACTCTGTTTAACAGTATCTTCAGCTCGCCTCATCCACGATTTGCCTCTCTTGAGTCTGCTTCCCTCCATATGGGGGGAGCTTACTGTGTAGTGGGTAATCTGTGTTGGAAATTACTCTGAGGTATGCACAGTATCACACATATAAATTCTGTGAGATATGCTCAGAAAATCAAGGAGAAGTCTCATAGCCACACAGGGTGTGTCTCTGGTTCAGCCAAGGATGAACCGCATTGCTTCATTTGAATTCTCTCCAGCCTCTCAATCTGGGTTTGATTGGTGGTGATAGTGGCACCTGTATATTTAATGACAAGGAGGACAAGAGCCTCATATAGGATTAGGAACTGTGGTTGTTTAGAGTCAGACACTACCATTACTCTCAGGGCTGAAAGACCATTGCTGGCCTTTGTGATAACATGATCAACACATTCCCAAAAGCATAAACTATGATCAAATCACACACCCAGGTATAGTAGAGATGAAATCCTGATTACATTATGCCCTCTCATTGCCATCATCAGTGTCACATACTTTACGATGTGATTGTTAAGAGAGAACCATGTTTCCGCTGCCTTTGTTTGGTTGATCAGTGCCCTGGAGTCATCACACCAGGAGATAAAACAGTCTATCTGATTTTGTAGTGCTCTGATAATTTTTGTTCTGACCCTTCCATTTCTATATATCAGGATATCGTCCACAAATGACAGTTTCCTGCCTCTTCTTTCAAGCTGATGCTGTGTGCTTGTCACGGTGTACACATTGAATATTAGTAATCCTTGTGGTAGATCTTGGTATATTATTATGGATTTGGATGTCTAACAACCCACTTGACAGCCATCTTCCTCTTAAACTACACCGCTGATATCCATCTGACAACTAAAGGGTAAAAATGGAAGAGCAAGAGCAGGATCTACAAATGTCTTTAGGTAATATGGAACTATATTCATATCTCTAAATTATAATGTAATTATGATATCATTAAAATTCACAACTTATTTAGTATAGGTTACCTGGGTAATATGTTTGTTTTCAATATTTACCCAGGTTTGAAAGTGACAGATGGTACTTTGTTGAAATCTCTTGGCATCCTGATACTGGTCTTGAATTATATGTTGACAATGAATTACGAGGTAAATCTGGAAAGGAGTATGTTTCTTCTCGTGGCCAGGGAAGTTTCTATATTGGTCAACCTAATGAAGGAGATATTCCTATAGGCAGATACTCAACAGGAAACTTTGATGTTGATGAAATGGAAATTTGGTATGGGAAAAGAGAAGACCTTTTGGCATTTGGATATATCAATAGAGGTATGTAATAATTTACTAATAATATAAGGTTTTGTTTACTTATATTTTCTTAGGCTTATGAGTAATATAAAATAGAGAAAATATTAAAACTCATATCTGATGCTTACACTTTGTGTAGGAAATCATGAATTAATTTTAATTCTAAATAAATATTAATTTAGTTATCTTCAATCAATTATATAGACCTAACTATATAACTTCTATAGACCTAACTACATTTTATACATAGGCCCATAAATGTAGTACGCCTATATTTTTCAGATCACATTGATATAATTTTTGGTTAAGTAACATGTACCATATATTTACATTTATAAGCTGAGGATGTGAATTTAATGTCCAGAATGTCAAAAGTCAAAATGTGACAAAAATCAAAAACGCATTTATAGGCAGAAGTCTGAAAAAATAATAGTACCCGTAATAATACTGTGGAATTCAGTTACTATAAAAGGGAAAGAATAAGCCAATTCATGATAAAAATAAATGAACACAAACTGCTTTAGCAACTGAAAGATGCACTGTAATATTTATTTTGCCACACTCACATTCACTGAATAAATAGAATAGCCAGGAACAATATATCAAAGATAACAAAACATGACCTTCCCAGGTGGTATCCCCAGCCATGACCATCTGCATTAGAAATACAGTTGAAGGTCACGCTCCAGCCATCATTAAACCCATAACTGCCAGGTACCAGCATTGTTCTCAGCTATCCTATTCATTCAGTCAGGAAGGGTGGCATTACTACATAATTTGTATCTACGAACCCACACTAAGCTCACACAGAAGTTGATGAAAGAGCTTGAAACAAAAATTGATTTTTTTGAACATCTCACTATTCTTATTTGAGGGTGTAAAGACATATTTTTAGACTGACATCATAGTCTGTATAAAAGCAAACGCATGTGAAAAAGACTTGAAATTTTCTATGTATTGTAATGAATATTTGTACTTTCTTAATGAATTTCAAAGCCCCAGAGTTATTTAAAGTTCAAAATCCTACTTATTATAATGTTAGGCCTAGATTTGCAACACTTTCTATATATAATACAATATCACGTCTATAAACTTTTTATCACCGCTGTTGCTATTTTGGAACAGTGTTATTTTACTACAATGGATGTGCTGTTTTTAGTAATGGTATTGCAATGGGGGTTCCTGTATTTCTATAATACTACCAGAGTTGCTTTTTTACTTGTTTCACTAGGATATATTCTATTTTGAATCTGTCCAGGGTCAATTAAAAACTGTGACTTTTGCATAGTTCAGACCTTTGTGAAATATCACGTGGGACTGATTTTTTATGAAATTAAAACAATTTGTAGTGGGCAATAAGGAGGACATTTTCCGTGGTAGGCCTAGGCCTGCTAATTGTGGCATCATGAATTTTGCTTAGCTAACGTCATTTTTTTCCAGTAGATTTCCAACATCTTAGGATTTTAATGTTTGTGCTAGTACCGGTGTTTTTCCTTGGTTATTGCTATTTAACATTATTCTGTGTTCTCATTTTTGTGTGTTTCGAGCACTAATTTAAAAAAAAACTTTTGTTGTACATGAATTATGTGAATATAAGCAGAGAAAGTTACTTTAAGAAAGAAAAAACTTACAAAAATTCTTGGCTTATAAATGGAAATATATGGTATCTCTTATGGTGAGATATGTGCTTTTCAACCACAATGTTGGTCCAATTTGGTTATCAGAACTTTCTCTCTATGTGACATGTCCTATGCAGAACGTTGTCCTGACTGCTACTCTGTAAGTCTCATGGTTCTGTGCAAACTGCCCAGCTTCTTCCAGTGTCATGTTCAGAAGGTCTTTGATGTCATATAAGAGCTTTACAACCATCAAAAAATAGTGGAGGTTGCAGTTCTGGTAATCTAGCCACCACACTCTCCAGAAAAAAACAGCTTCCTGACCTGATTATATTAGATGAGCCTTGCAGGTTCTGATGGATATGATGGTCACATAAATTATCATGGGTTTCCACTAGCATCTTGTCTTATCCATTTCATGTTGATATTTTTCTCTAGAGTTAAGTTGATCAGAAATGTTCTGTCATCTTATTTCTTCTTACTAATAGATTTTACCTATTGTTGTGATGTGTTCCAAGCATCCTTCTCTCTTGATTTGTCAGAAAAATTATTAATGTCTTTTGCTGATGTTGACAAGTAATTTCCCATTTGTGTCAACATATGAAACATTTTTCACCTTTCTAATATTAATAAGTAAAAAAACTAAATTTGTGGAAATATACATAGGCCTATGCCCATGTCTTATAAAACATACATAAACACATTTAGAACACAAGAGCAAGTACAAATTCATTCATGTTGAACATAATGTTTTCAGATTATGCTAAAAAGTTCTATTGTTGTTTAATAATTTTACTTGTTAGTTGGACTATTCAATGATATAAATTATGTAAAGTGGTTTTAGAATGTTGTCAAAAACAGCACTAAATATTGTCTATTATCGATGGATTTGAAATGTTTCTTATGCATTGTTCATGAGTTTTAGATTTCTCTTGTGTGCTTCATATGTGTAGAATTTTTTGGTGTGACATTTTACTGTTTATAAATTTGATTCTGCAAAGTCTGTGCTTCAGCTGTAGTGTAAAAGATTGCTTGAAAGAAAAATATGTAGAGCTTGAAATCTATGTCTATGCTTGTGTATTGAATTGTGGCACAGTGTTGATGTATATGTGTGCTATAGTAATAAATATTTACATGCATTTCACTCATAATTGTCAACTTCTAGAAGTGCCCATGTGTGGCCACGGCTCAAAAGGAGAGCAAAGAATAGCAACATTGTTACATGCCAAACAAGGAACTGAGATCAGAGAGGCATGGCAGAATGTTAGTTTTGCTGTTTCCAGAGTGGCAGCCCTACTTCCTGAAGGGTTATAGGTTTAGTGGTGGGGGTGGTTTTTAAAGTAAATTATCTTTGTGTATATTTGTTTAAAAGGATAAATGGGGGTTAAATGTTAAAATAATTGTGCCGTTGACATTTATTGTGACAATCACTGATATATTGTTCTTATCATTTATTCCTTACCATGGTTCTGATCATCATTTCCTAGATGATTACAATTATTCATCAACAAGTAAGATATGTTCATTTTTTCATAATCTCATTTCTTTGTTAATATCACAGTGTGCATTTACCCCATTACAGCATGTGCAATATTATGAGATTTACTGACCAGATTAAATTGAATTCCAGAGTGAAACAATAAAATAAAGAGAGATTGAGAGAAAAAGAGAGAAGGGGAATAATGGAAAATGTGTGAGAATAGACCAGATCTACTCCTTTTTTGAATTGTTTACTTCCATTACATAATTTCTTTTACATTTCCAAGCAGAAGGGTACTATTCATTATATCAAATGGCATATTCTTTCCAGAATATCTTCATCATGGATACTCTGAACGCCTCTTTGTTCCAGACAAGCAGAACTACATTAGCCAGAGATATGTACATATATTCTTTGATGTTGCTGGTCCATCATCTTCTTGGCCTTTCTCTTCTTCTCTTTTCTGGCACTCTGCCCCTTAGAATCAGCCTTTCGATACCATTATGTCACTTTAAGCTTCTAAAATATTATAGCTTCCTTCTAATGATGGTATTTAGAAGCAACCCTTCATTTAGTTCAGCAATTAAAAAAATTCAATGTTCTTCTTTTTTCTCTGTCCATAATATTCGTAGGATACTTCTGTAGCACTTCATTTCAAATTTAGAATAACTTTAGAATAACTAATTTTTATGTTGAATTTCTCATATTTTCTTCTAAGCTTACATATCCTTTTTAAAGTTGACTTTTTTGCTATAAATATGGCCTATTCTTAAATATAAATACTTTTCAATTACTTGTAAGTAGTAACAGAACCAATATGAGCAAATTATCAGCAGAGCAGAAGTGTTTGTAGAAAAGGTATAGGGCTTAGGCCCCTATCGTTTAGAAAAATAATGAAGCACAATATCAAATTGTTACACAAAACTATTGTTCTAACAAATAACTATTATTCCAACTAATTAAAAAGTTTGCGCGTTAAATTATATTTGTTGTTTGTCTTTAAGCATAACTTATTTACCTCTTTAGAGTTGAGAGTTAATTTGTTGCAATCAACACGAGTATCTTATTGTATAGCTTTTTCGTTCTTTACCTAAAGTGTCATAATATTTTAAGGTTTTACTATAAGTTTACAATTTGTTTGCAGCTGTTTTGCATTGTTCTCACATATCAGCTGTGACAAATTTAATAATATAAATGTTGTTTAAATTGCTTAATTATGTTTTATATATTAAAATATTTAGGAATGAATGATCTATATAATTACAATAGGATATGATGTCTATACAATGGTAGTCACCTGTAAAAAGAATTGCAAAAGTAAAGTGAATAGTAATCTCAAATAAAGTTGAGAAAAAACTTTTACAAAACTTCTTTAATTTCATACTATATCCACAACTAAGAAAAGTTTGATCATGTTTGATTTACATACACAATTCTTATCATGATTTATTCAGAGGTCAACTTTTAAAAATTTATATTCAATTCTATATTGAATGGAAGGAGATACCCCATCTTGTTTATATGAAATATTAGTGCCCAAAAACATCTAAGAACTTCAGTACTTGATTCCTCATTTTCATCACTCTCATTACACAGTGATTGAATTATCTGAGATTTGCACATTAAAAATTCCTGTTCCAAAAGGATTAGTAGAGCAAGCCATGTCTTCAAATCAGAGACAGTAACTTTTTTGTGTTTATTTTTGATAAGTTTACTGGCATAGTGGATTTTAGTAGAATCAATTTACTACTGTTAAACTCGTATAACATGGTAAAAGGAGCATCCAGGAAGTTATCATGTTTAATACAAATGTCAAGTTTATATTGCTTTATGGCCCTGAAACATGGCATGTAATCCAGAAAATCATGTCATGACTTGATATTTATCAATAGATGTCTCTGTCATTTACTTCACATTAGATGGTCAGAGCTTATATCAAATAATGAGTTGTGGAAGAGAACATGCCAGTGCCTAGTGGAGATAGAAAAGATAAAAAAGTAGAAAAGGGAGATGGGATAGGATACACCCTCAGAAAGAAGCCTGACAACATAACCAGACATGTTCTTGACTGAAACCCACATAAAAATACAAGAATTGAAAAACTGAGTAATACCTAGAGAAGAACAGTGGAGAAAGAGACCAAATCAACTAGGACCTTGTGAGCACAGATGAAGAGAACATAGTGCAGCACAGAAATTGTTAGAGAACGACAGCAGCAGTAGAAATTTGACAAGGAACTAAAAAAAATAGAGATAGATGAAGTTACCTAATACAGGTTTTTAAAAGGAGGATTAGATTCAAAATATTTGGTGTGTTTTCAATAGACTAACTCAAATTAGTTGTTAATTTCCACTTTGCTGTATAAGGAAGAGAAACTCATCAGTTTACGGGTTTGTGCAGTTTATAAATTAGATATGGTTTGCCTTAAATTAGAATTTTTATCATTATTTTGTTATCTTTGTTGCTGTTGATTATCAGCACGAATGCTTATTTTTAAATATTTGTTGCATGCCCTAATAATTAATTTATATTGCATTTAATTTTTGTTTGCTTCAACTACTGTACTTGTAGACAGTCAGAGTAAGTAACATTATTTTTATCTATTTTTTTCACATTTTCTCACATAAAATATATCTTCACTCTTTTTTTCTCTGTTTTAATTCTTTGTAATTATTTAAACTGCTGGTTTGTAAAACTATTGACAGTTCTGCAGGGTGAAAATAATAACTTTAAAATTGTAAGATATTTTTCAATTAATAAAACAAAACACACCCTTTAAATACTGAAACCAACGAAAAATCATGTTTGTAGGTAATTAAACCAGCAGATGAAAGACAAGATTGGAACCAGGCACTTTCAGCTAACACAGAATCTCCCTTCAACTTCAGTCATCACGTTTTTCGATGTTGACCAATCCACATTATTAAAAAAAGATGCAATTTTAGTCAAAATTTCTCAAGTTACTATGAATATGGACTTAATTTAATTTAAAAGTAATTCAATCTTGGTGCACATTTATCATAGATCTCAACTTCTATGTATTTGAATGACTTTTTTTTCCCTTTTCTTAACATTTGCTTCATTCCACCAGTTGAATCAATTGTAATTTCACTCTATCAAATTCACTTTGTTTCATGATCTATAATTTATCTTTTTTTAATATTAAAAGTTAAAAGAAGACTGTAGTGAAATTGATTTAATGATGTTGTAAAATATAACATTTAAAAATAAAATGTTACAATTCAGTTTAAAAACAAAAATATATACAAAGTCAGCAATGTTCTAATATTATTATTTCCTTTGAACATGTAAAATTATTCACCTTAACATAAGCTTCATAATTTATGTAGGACAATTGATAATTTGTGAGACTGTGGTAAAACTATAACATTAGTACTTACATAGAACACAAGATCGATCAGCTTTACAATGAACACAGATTATGATGACAGATTATAGGGTAATCTGATGACAGATTATAGGGTACAGGTATGAAAAATGATAGATAATAGTAGGCCTATACAAGACAGTTTCAACATCTTGTTCAAGATAATACAAGATAAATAGTGGGAAAACAAATAAAGACACTATCACAAAAGCATTAGACAGCAGACAGTTAACAGCAGAGATATTCAAGGTAACAATGAAATACCTATACACTAGTATTGTCAGAGACGAGCATTAAAAAATATTGGCAATGAGAACAAAATACAAAACTACGCCTGAAAACAACATCAACAACAACACAACAAAGGACTCATCACCAAAATTCAAATAAATTAATGATCTGCAGTTAAGACCATTTGGCTTAAGGGTACCAGACTGAAATATATATCAATTTTGAAGGGCTAACTTAGCTCTATCATCTGTGGTGCAAGCTCTTATTGCCCTTTTTGTTTTAAATAAGTACTTTAACTTAAAGTAGAATAGGAATGGCTAAAAGTACTTTCAATGATATGAGAAAAATAATTAACATCTAAATAAATTACAAACAAGCTAAAATGAGAATTATAAAATGCTACATCTATTCTATATTAATTTATGGCTCAGAAAAGTGGACAATAAACAAGCAATTAGAAGACAGAAGTGATGCCTTTGAGATGTAGATATATAGAAGAATAAGGAGAACATCATGGCAAGAGAAGAAAACAAACAAAGAGGTTCTAACAACACTTAATATGAAGAAAGAATTATTACGGGAAATAAAGATCAGACAAATAAATATTTTGGCACATTAAAAGACATGACACCTTATTGAAAACTTACTTGAAGGTAAAGTTGAAGGGAAGAGAGCAAGAGGTAGGCATAGATACAAGTGGGATAGTAACATCACAAGATGGACAGGTTACAGTCTAGCAGAGTGCACCACCAAAACAAAAGACAGGGGATGTTGGAGATCTGTTGCAGCCAACCTTCAATTAAGGAATGGCACTTGATGATAATGAAAGACAAAACAACACAACACATTCATACTCTTGGTTCAAATCAAACAAGAATTCATTCTTGTTAACTGAGAGTGAATGCAGAATAATAATAATTGTCAATAGTTTCTTAACTCTTTGTCTCTGTACGGTTTTCCTGCTATGCCGAACACGATAGTAAATTTATATTAAAATGTAGATTTGAGCGGCTTTTCGGCATAGTGGGTCTCCAAAATGTAGATATTAGCGGCTCAGTGGACATATAGAGTTAAAGAATAACATATTAGACTTTACATAAGCTGATATTTGTAAATTATAGCTGATCATATTTTATTTACCCAAAAACCTCACAGTGAGTTTTCAAATCATAGGCATGGTAAAGTCAGTTATGACAATTTATTTTTTATATTTTGTGCTATTCGTCAGCTTTTAAATATCAATTTTACGTGACCTTTTTTAAAGTATTCTAAAGTGCGTCTGCATGTACCAATCCACTTATAAAACACTGTTAACAAAGCAGCCATTGATGTGAGTCTAAAATTCAACTCTTTACACATAATTTACAAATCAATGTTTTTATTTTTGATAGTTAGGCCTAATATATTTTATGTTCATAAATGTTAATATTTGTCCAGTGTAAATTTATTTAGGCCAATTCCACGATTTTTCTGAAAAGTTGTGATTTTCAACTGTGTCCATTATTGTTTACTGTTTAATCCATACCTTTTATTCTCCGTAGAATGTTTGTGCTGTTTTTATCATGACTATGACATCACTTTTAAAAATATGTTTAATGGACAAGTTAGTTGACATAAACTCTTCATGTGGTAATGTACTGGAACATTTGAACAGCCTTGTATTCAATTTTGTTTGCTATCTTCTGATTTTTACAAGAGAATCTCAGGGACTCCATATTAAGCATAGGCCTTAGGGTAGGAACTTTAGTTTTAATTCCTAGGCCAGATGTGTCACCTGGTTGTATTATATCCATGTGTGTTCAACATGTCTTTAATTTTATATATCCATGTTTTCTTGGTCTTCATCAGGCCCTGTAACCTATAACTTGATTATGTTTTATTATATGCGTGGTTCAATACAGGGATCAATGACCAAATCATGTGACAACATACCAACTTTAAAATTTAATAATACGCTATTGCACAGAGCTTCCGTGACTAGAAAATTAAAAAAGTCATAATTTTGGATGCTGAACTAGAAATTTGCGTGAAACGCACTGGCCATCCCCCCACTCGGAGTGTAGCGAACATATTGAGTGATCGGGGGCTCTTATTGCATTATGCATAGAACTTTAAAGTGACGGTATATGCGTCTTTATCTGAATTTTGTTCCATTTAATTATGTTAGCTTTTTGTTCTATAGAAACCTGACCACTGATCCCTGTAGAGTACCATGTGCGTTTTTGTAGGGAGTTAGCATAGCAGGCTGGTAGTATGTACTATTACTAAAATTAATTGATGAACCTACTAAAATGAAAACATGCAGAATGGCTATTTCAACAAACTCTAAAAATTTTAATACAACTTCCTCTAGTGGTTGGTACATATGATATATCGATCTTTTGCTTAAACTGTGCATGTTTGTTGCCAGGACCTGAAAGGTGAGCAAACAAATGACACTGCTGTGACATGCCATACATGAGCTAAAGGATGACTCAGAATGTTTTAGGGGTGAAGTTGGCTATTCCATCTCATAGAATGTCAGATTAATGTAAAAACCATAATAAAGTTGGATGTATCAAACCAAAAACAGGCAGGTATCACAATTAAATTGTAAATCATGTTACAACAAATTCTGTTCTCTAGGCAACATCCTGATGATTAGCAGGAGTTTGAGAAAAATCACAGAAGAATAAGAAAACATTTCTACTGCAAATTTACTTTTATTTGGTTGATATCCTGTTGTTATACAAATGTTAAAGATTCTTTGAAGGTAGTAATGTTACACACCAAAAAGGTATTAATATAAATCTTTTTCAGGAAATAAAACTTAAAATACAAACTAATAGAGATGTATTCGGTCATGTGTTGTTAGTCTTGAAAGGGAAGCAAAGGAAAATGAGACAGTTGTTACCTGCTAAGCATGTCATGAGGCAGCTAATGAGGTTTTGTGGTGGATTGGCTGTCCTGTCCCATAGGTCAATGTGATCTAGAAGCCAAGCTTAAGCTAGATGTGTCAGGGAAAAAATGCAGATATCACAGCTAAGCTGTGAACCATGACACAGCACATTCTATTCTCCAGACTAAATATTTTTAATCTGGGCATGAGTTTGAGAATAAACACAGATGAAGAAGAAGAAAGGGGTATTTTGTAAAATAACAACAACATGTAAGACAATATTAAATACAGCTAAAGATTACATTGAGACAGTGGAGATTCATAAAACACACCCTAAACAATAGGATATTCAAGAATTACAACTTTAGTCCATTTGAATGAGCATTATCCTGTCATAAGTAGAGTGATATTAATAGGAAGTATCGGGATATTAAATAAAAACCAGATGACAAGCAGAAATAGAAACTAGGTTCAATGAAATAACCCAGATTTGCAACTTCTTGCAACATACAGTACCAACTAACTAGACCACTATGCACTTATAATAGTGCTATCTTACACAATAGTTTAAAATTGGTTCTACCAATAATATGAACTTAGATACCTGGTAATCTATTTTCAAATACAAAAGCACATAATGCACAATTATTTAAGACTTTATTACCTGTTTCCTATGTAAGTACAATTCCATACAGTTTTACTTGCAGTATTACCTTTTATTGATTGTCATAATGCACAATGAGACTTTATGTTGGCCTATAGTTTTTGAGGAGCACAGACATTACACACAGCAAAGATCAATAACAATTAATAAAACATATCTAATATGCTGGTATTTGACAGATGTAAACAATATACAGTAGGATTTATATTTAAACACATTATGAAACAATTAAATGAAACAAATAATAATATTAAATATTTTAGGACTTATATACAAGTTTTATCAAGTAGATGGATATTACACATTTTAGAAAATCTTTTTATTTACTTAGGCCTATTACATCAGATTATTGTGTGTATTTCTCAATGGCATGAAGCATGTTTTCATATAAGGTTATTTCATATCAGCATTGTTAAGCATGAATAAATCTGCATCTTTGTGCATAATAAATATATACTTATCTATGGAAGTAATTTTAACCCCAACAGATAATCTGGGCTATGAAGCTTTTGCTTTGGATTCGGCTGATGGAAAACGGATTGCTCACATTAAGTATATTGTCCTACTTGTTAATGGTGCCAGCATTGTTCCTGGAAGATTCAATAATGCTGTTATTCTTAATGGTCAGAATCAATATGTTGATATGGGAACACACTTTAACAGATGCTTGGGTAACCTTGATCTCTGTGGTCATGGTTTGACATTGTCAATCTGGCTTAATCCAAGACAGCTTCAAAATGGGCAGACATTCCTGTCAACACCAACTTATAGTATCTTCTACAATGATGGACAGTTACAATCAGTGTTCAAAGGTCAACAAAAGACATGGGCAACATCCACACCACGATTGCGTCTAGACGAATGGCAGAGAATAACCATGGCTTGGCATCCTAAGAAAGGCTTGACAATGTATATCAATGATGAGTTAGTAGATCAGGATAGACGAGGAACCGATAGTCAACAGAGAGACCAACCAGTTTCAGAACATGTTTATATAGGTCGCAGTTTAGATTCTGAAAGGACTAGCACAAACCTCCTGGCAGATGAGTTCCAAGTATGGTATGATGATCTTGATCAGTTGCGTGCTACTGGCCAGTATAGGGGTAAGTATTTCTTTTAAATGTTTTAGAAATATTAGCCAGAATCACTTTAGAAGTATGACTATTATATCAAAGTAAGGACAATTTTTAAAAAGGATTAACATACACAAAAATATATTTTTTAACAGACAGTTAAGTTAAAAATAATAATCCTACTATTGCATAGAGACTAGTATCACATGTTTTCAGATTAAAAAATAAGTTTTCTAAAAATATTATGTCTTTATATGTGGCTTTTGCAAATCTAACTTTGCTAAATGCTCATAACAAATAGTGCTACAAAACTCATATTTTAACTGTTATCAAATGCTTGTTATAAATCTGGATGTTGTCTTAAATAGAATGAATATACAAAAGAAATAATATTTTAATAATTGTAGTATTTAATACTATTAATAATAACAATCATTTGTATAATTAAATGTTGTAACTGTTATTTATGCCTGTGTGATAACTGGAACCTGATATTCTAGTTTAGGGCGCAAAGAATAGGGTCACTGTCTTGTTTCCAGACATGTCATAAGAGTTGACTAAGAAAAGTTGGGGGATAGCCTGACAACTTGTCACCTGTTAAAAAAATAATCTTATCTTGTCTCAATTTCTTACTGTTTTCATTTATCAAACCACCCCCATGGATGACAAAGATATGCAGACCAGTGGACATTGCATGTTTGTGCTTTTGTGACAAACTCTTAAGTGTGGGGAATGTTGGATGTGCCATTACTGTGGATAGGTTAACAAATCTGAGAGAAGAATGATGTGATAGTTGGCCCAGAAGTGTGCACTGTGCTCCAGCTAGGACATGGTAATCTTGGAATACTGGCACACTGTAATCTCTACCTTCAGGGACTAAACGTGCATTCATAAACTCCTTATATAACCATGCATTTAGACATCCTTATGAGACTGGGTGTTACCTCAGTTACACAACTGAGAAAAACCTGTGCTTTTGTCAGAAAGCATATGGACTATTAATAGCCATATTAAAGGGATTAATTCATCATCATGAACTATTATTCAATATAAGTAAATATAATTTTTAAGAAAATTGTGCCCTACTCTTTGGGCAGAGTAATATCAGTACTTTTCATAGGATCATACTGTATATAGGGTGGCCGAGGTAGCGCAGTGGTTAGCGCACTGGCTTCGCATATGAGTGGTCCTGGGTTCATTCCCCAGTTGAGGCGGAAATGTTTTCAGATCGCAACAGCTCCCAGGTTGACCCCGCCTTAAATGGGTACCGGATTAATCCGGGAAGTAAAGACTGCGAGGGAGAGGAGATGGCTAACGCCCTCATTTGCAGAGCCTGTGAAATGTGAGATCGCTAACATCTCACACCCCTACGGCATTAATAAATGCTATGGGTTACTTTACTTTACTTACTGTATATAGAAGTAATCATCTCATAACTTTGCCATTGCATTTCTACATTGTTGTGTTTTTAAAGCAGCACCTGTTTAAGATGTAAGAATTGAATCTTTTGTGTAAGAAACACATTGTAAAACCTTTTATTCAGTGAAACATATAAAATTGTTGAATGTATATAATCCTCGCGTTAATCTGTGTACACTCTCAGATGTCAATATATTTGTGTTCAAATATTACATAAGTTAGTCTTATACTGCTTATTTTTTCAAAGAAGTTGAACAAGAATGGTTACAATTATATCTACATATATTTTGTATTTTATATTTGGGACAATATTAGACATATGCTCTGTGACCATTGTATCTATCCATCAGTAAGTTTAACACTCATTAGAAATTTATTTCTGTAGTTTGTTAAACACGTATCACCTGAACATGTTCTGATCAGCACAAAGTCTGATAATTTTGATGTGTTCCACTCTATTAATATGTTGGTAATTTGCATCATCTTCTTAGTGGACTAGATAATCAGTTTCTGACTTGTTTATGTATATACTCATCATAGCCCATATCACCTCATAATATATTCTTTTTGCTGGATAGTTTTTGTTATTTTAACTACCAGATGTTGTGTTTTTTTTTGGGGGGGAGAGATCTTTGTGTTACACCTTAATTTCTCTGTTTTTTTAAAATTTACATAAATACTGTTACTAAAATATCTTTATGTCTATGGTATTTTAGCATATTCATTAGTTGTTATTGTGTTTCTAAATTCTTTTATTGGTAGCACATTATATTACTTATCTTTGTATTTATCACTTATCTTGTCAGGATAGCATCCCTCTTTTGTCAATCTGTCATTCATTGTCAGATTTTTGTGACTTTTAATTGATACAACTACAGACTGTTCATTCATGTTAAGTCTTTATGTACTTGTTTCTTTTGTTATGTATACTGTTGCAGTTTTTCTTTCACATAAGTTAAAGGTAAACCACTGTAGAATTATAAATGTTGATTGCATGAAGTGTAATGATGGCTTTATTCATCTTGATAAATTGTCTGAAGCAAGTTTGTATCAGACAGAGTTCAGCAGTCACGAGCTGAACATGCCTTCTTATGACTGAATTTTCCGAGACATGGATCTGTTGCTGAAGAAGCATAGGCCTATGTAGGGGCTATATATCAGTA
The DNA here is from genome assembly GCA_034231615.1 of Meghimatium bilineatum. Taxonomy (NCBI): domain Eukaryota; kingdom Metazoa; phylum Mollusca; class Gastropoda; order Stylommatophora; family Philomycidae; genus Meghimatium; species Meghimatium bilineatum. The sequence goes on from CM067305.1 coordinate 50,736,595, forward strand.
CTGAACTGTAGCTACTAGTCTCTGTCTTTATTCTTCAGCTGTGTTCAATACTGAGTTCTCAAATGGACTAGAAATACTATGCAGCTTGTTGTCCATGTGCCACAATCTTCTGTCAGCTTTTCTCAGAAGTCAGAAGTGATGAAGAAAGCATTCATTGAAGATTTGCAGATATCTTTATATCAATACTTTGTTTTCTTATTATTTTAGCACCCTTTGAAAATTCCTAATACAATATTTTTTAGTAGTTATACATTTTGCATTTTAATATTGTAGTTATTAAAATATAAAATAGTTTTGTCCATAAAAAAATATACCCTGCCCTTTAAAACTATAGAAAGTATTATAATATGCAGTTTTAACCTGATATGCTTATTAACATACCCTTAAGTCTGACATCTGGATTTTGATCTTTATAAAATTATATTCATATGAAATTCTCATGTATACTTTGCTGCTTAGTTCAAGTGGTGCCACTGTCAATTACTTTTGATGACTTCCGGAATAATGTTGTGAGAATACGCGATCGAGATATCCGTGGATATGGTGATGTCCAACTGGGCTATGGAAAAGGTCAGAACACAAGAGCTATATACCTTCATGGCACAACAGGATATTTGGATCTTGGAGCTAACTTTACATGTGGAGGTATGTATGCTAATGAATTCATTGAAACAGTGATTATGAAATATTTCTTTATTATTAGTAATACCAAAGATCACCTGAACATGACACTCACAGAAACAGGGAGATTGGCTCAACATCGGCAGGAGTTTTGAAAAGATTTGATAGCTTTTACATGCTGTACACAATATGCTACCTGATGATAATGATTAGTAATTATTGGCTAAAAGAATCAATTAAACAAAAATTTGAAAAGCTGTAAGTGCTCACTATAACCAAGAAGATAGTAAAGAGTATGTATGTTTATGGAGTTAACACCTTCAAATATCTCGGATCCAAAATATGTGATGATGGCAACTCAGGAAATGAGATTAAGCTAAGACTCGAGATGGCGATGGCTTCCATGGCAAAGCTAATATGATTTCAAGAAGAAAGATCAGTATTAGAGTAAAGATCAATCTATTCATTCTAATCTATTGAATCAAGAATCAATCTATTCAGATCGTTATTGCTAAGTATTTTTTATATGGTTGTGAACATTGGATGCTCAATGCAGACGCAGAAAGAAAGATTCAGGCTTTTAAAAACAAGTACTACAGATGTCTGTTAAGTATTAGTTATATAGAACACAAGATAAACGTAATTTCGTGACAGCTGAAATGGCATGCTTATGCAGAATCCTAGGAATATAGTTAAGATACAGTGAGAAATGAGGACATTTGACAAAGCACCAGCACCGCCCCAATCTTGGAATATATTAAGAGCCAACAGATCAAATGGTTTGAACACATCAGCATACTACCACAAGACAGCATACCACAACAAGCTATGTTACACAGATACAATGGAGACAGACCTTGCGGCCGACCATGAAAATGAGGGACTACCGAAATAAAAGAGGCGACAAATTCTACAATATACTCAGCACACACGAGGGCCATCTCCAGAGAACTCTTCTATCCATGACGCTGAAAGGCAAGAAAAGATTTAGCGAATAGATACCCGTAGAACGATAGATAGAACACAAGACAAATATATTTGTCCTGCAGCAAATAAACAAATTTGCTGGTTATCAAGAACCACTTTTGGCAGTGGTGAAATGTGTAAACTTATTTGGTTTGGACATATAGTGAGACAGGAGTCTCTCTCTCTAAAATTATTTTGCAAGAAACAGTTGAGGGTGGAAGGAGAAGAGGAGAAAGAGAAAATCCTGGATCGATAACATCAAGGAATCGTCTGGACTTGATTTTTCTAAACTCTTCCGAATGGCTGGGGATAGAGCTGTGTGGAGGGCATTTTGTGCTGATGTGGCACTCCTATGATCCTGACGGTTATTAATTTCTTTCTCACTGCAGCCATAAGATAAATTTAATCTGAAAATTGCACAGAGGGTAGCCACCGATTTAAATTGTTGTTTTATGATTCTGTAGTGTTTCTTGCAAGATGTGTTTCAAGAATATATTAAATACAACTGGTTATAATATGCATCATGTTTATAACATAAAAAAACAAAATATATAGCAAATAAAGAATTTTAAAATTAGCAATGCAAGTGTCATTTTATAGGAATCAAAGGGCAGCTGATCTGGTGCTATAAAGTTAACATATTTTATTTCCTGTCTAATTTGATATGTGTCTTCATTTGCCATTGGCATTTCAAATTTTATTATATTATATCTATGTCTAGGTGACATTGAGACTTGCAAACAGGGTGCAACACTGCGACTGGGCCTTCGACCCACGACTTTACGAGATGGCATGGCATTCTTTGACTCAACTCCTATTAAGCTTTACTACAAAGATGGCCGTTTGTATGGGCAACTACATACAGCTACACATGTGTGGACAGTGAACACACAAGATTTTAGACCTGGAGTATGGCAAAGGGTAATTTTACATTTAATTTACAACTTATTGCAGTAATAAATAACTTCCTTTAAAATACCACCATTTAGTGCCTAAGTGATTATCTCAATGTATCAAGTGCTTTAACTTCAAGTTCTGTAATGACTTGTCATGCTTTTACATATTCTTCTTGCTTCACTTCTTCTTCTTTTCAGTTACTAGGCCTATGCATCTAGTCTAATATTGGTCATGTCATTGTGATTGCTTACTGTTTGGTGCATAGATTTAATTGTATTGCGTAGATGCTCTGTTTTAAGTCCAGTACCACTTGAGCCACACAGTTTTCTGATTGCAGTGGTGGTATAGTATCTTGTGATTCTAGTCTGAAACCTGTTTTTTAGAGGAGTTCCTGCAGGTTTGCTTTAATTTGAAGAATACAAATATTTATTGTAATTGCAAAATATTCATATCTGTGTCCCCCATATTGGTGTAACCAAAAGTCATAATTTTCAGTTAGTCATTATGTTTTGTAATTTATTTTATGATTGGCCTATTTGTTATATCATAACAATAAGTTTCTATTATCTTCTCACTTGTCATTTTCTTTAACCAGTATGCCTATCTAACTTTGTTTTCACAATGTGTTTATAAACTTTAATTTTTTACTAATAACCAGAAAATGTTGACTGTCTGCTTCCTTTAATTTTTTGAATGTATGAAGGTGCTTAAAATGAAACTTTTAAAAGCAAAATTTAATGGGTTATGAACCAGCAGATAACACACAGTTTCCTATAAGTGCCCAGCTACTTAATCTGTGATTGACTAGTAACTGCCTAATTAGTATTACCTGTCACATTTGCTCAGTACTTATGGTGTCATTCCTTAACATTCGCAGTGAATGAGCCCTGCACCTGTTGGATAGGTGAACAACAGGAAAAATTTGTATTTTAAACTATGAATAATGAGTGGATTTGAATCGGGTTTCCTGGTCTGTGGGCAAATTACTTAACATTACACTCATTTTATGTGACATATTCTTTCCAGAACGTGGTCTTCCTTATGGATTTTCTGAACACTCCACGATTCTGAGCAAGTTGACCTGCCACAGCTAGAGACATATTTAAGCAATCTTAACATTACACTAGGACTCCCAAACTACCTTACAAGTGTGGCATGTAAAAACAGTAAACAAAAATACCTTACAAAATCATAACCATGTCATTGTCTTGTAACATGTCAATATTGTTCTGCATATGCTATTATGGTGAGATGAATAATGTGATGTCATGGTGGTAGTTTAACAATGGTACCCCACTATTGAAATGCTCTAAAGAGAAGTAGCATTCTGTTATGTTTTTGTATAAGTGAAGAGGTGAAATAGAAATTTATAATTGAATGAAGGGCCAGTAAATGTATGCCTGTAAATTTCAGCAATTATATAAGTGAACGGCTCAGAAAGCAATGGCAAACTTCTGAGACATACACACGCCAAGAAACTCATGAAAAAACACAAACTTACATACTTCGAACATATAAAGAGACATAATGGTTTCGAAAGATTAATCATAGAGGGAAAGTTCCAGGAAAGAGAACAAGAGGCAGACCAAGACTATGATGGACACATGACATCGAAGACCTTCCAAACATGACACTGGAAGAAGCTGGGCTGTTCACACAGAACAATGAGGTTTAAAAAGTGGCAGTGAGGACAACGTTCTGTAAAGGACATATCACATAGAGAGAGAGAGATATGAGTGAAATTGATAGTTTGTTTCAAAACAGCATGAGTTTCTGTGAGACTGTTTACAACTGGGTCAGACACATCAAGTAGGTGACCACATAATGAATATTAGCTGGAATAGACCTACATCTCACCAGACTTAAGCTCAAGTGATGTTCTCCTGTTCTGATTGCTCAAAAAGTCACTGAGAGGAAAGACTTGAATCCAACGAACAAGTATGGAAGGTGGTGCATTATTGATTAGACATTTTTTCTACAGATATCTAAGCATCTTATTGGTGCTGGTGGTCTTGTATTGAAAATTATGGTGACAGCGTCAAAATATGATACAGTTAGATTTCACTGTGTCAGAATATGTTCACAAAAAAAAACCTCCAACAATATTTAAGGTTTAATTAGAAGCAACCTTGTTCATGTATGTTTATAATGGAGGCATTTAGTTAGGGGCCTAATTAGTTAGTAATCATCATCATTAAACATAGGACACATCCATAGGTGCTCCAATCTTCCCCTGAGTATATTTGCAGCTACACAATGACTGACAGTTCATTTTTTGTTGGTAGATAAACATTCTTTTCAGTCTATAATGAAATTTGTTTCATTTGTGAGTTAGGGGTTCAAATTCACCTATTAAAACATGATATTTAGCCATACAAAAGAAGTTAAATAATAGCAACATCATAAGAACAACTGCAACAGCATATAGATAGCTCCATGCATCATGCAAGGGCTTTAAATCATTAGGATTAACACTGAGAAGATGGAAGTAATGGCAATTGCAAAAGAAGATAGGAACAATAATATTTCTATAGATGGATGAAAACTCAAGGAAATGAAAGAGTTCACTTATCTAATAAGTATTATAACATTGAACGGGAAGAGCGTCATAAATACAACAGCATAGTGTACCAGGTCCTAGGACAGATTTCTCCTAAACTCCTAAACAAAATTCTAAACATAAACACCAATGTAGCATTATACAAAACAATTATCATACCACCACTGTGCTACCAATGCCAAATGTGGACACTGACAGAAAAAGATAAAAGATTTGTCATGACAGAAATGGTATGTCTATGCAGATTTCTAAAAGTAACAATAAGAGACAGAATTAGAAATGAAAATATCAGAAGACTAACACAACCACAGTTTTAGATTACATTAGAAGACAACAGATTTACTGGTTTGTACACACCTCTAAATTACCACCAGACAACACTCCCCTAAAAGAATTGCTACTCAGACACAACAGATACAAAGTCAGAGGCAAACATTGCAAAAGATGGATTATAGCAATAAAGGTAACCACAGAAATATGCATATATGAAGCACATAATAAAACCATCTTCAGTGCACACTTCTGCCCCCTGATGCTGCAAGGCAGGAAGGGATAATAGCAGATAGATAGATATAAAGAAGTTAAAAAGATGGTTAAACCCCCTTAACCTTATGATAAAATTACTGAAAATCTACTGAAAATTACTCAAAAATTAAGTCCACTGTTCAAAGTTTTGTATTTTATCATTTTTAAAAACACCTCCCACATGCACAGCCATATCTATAGACTTGTGTATGTAATAGGATAATTATTTTAAAATGTTCTTTCTTCCCTAGTCTGTTTAATTATCTATGCAATTATAAAGTACTCTTCTAATAAATTACCTCCAGTAATAGGCCTATATATGTTTATTTGTTAAATGTCCTTTTTTAATTTTCATTGGACAATATTGACTCTGAAACAATGGCAAACTCTCATAATTCTTTTTGATAATATTTTGGATTGATTTATTATTGTTTTAAAAAAATGTTCCTATTGTACTTTACATTGTGTATAAAAATTTGCACGTTTATGTGAATTAAATCTGATAGTTAGTTAGTCGTCAGATCAGCATCACTGCAAACTTGACACATCCATAGTTGCTCCAATCTCTCCCTGAGTGTATCCGCATTACACTTCTACTGACGGACCTCTGCTGGTTGACCATCATTCTTTTGCACCCTTCCAAAATGTTCACTTTTAGCAACACCGCATTTCAAATCCTGATCTTAAATCTGATGAATGACTTATCTTTCATTTAACAGGTGGAATTGACATGGCACCCTCGTGAAGGTCTGATTATGTATATAGATGGACGAAGAGTAGACTACCAGACATTTCCAGCTGAACAAACAGCTGACATACATTCAGACTGGAGAACTTACTTTGGTCGAGATCTAGATGTAAGTCCTTTAAATAAAATCTAAGACAGAATATTTCAGCATACTCAAAAAAAATATAACTCAAATGTAGTATATATCAATTGATAGAGAACATCTATTGACAACAAAGATCAGAAATAAGAAAAAATAATAAATTCAGAAGTTTTAAACAAATAAATAAAGGTGGGCTTCTGTGGCTAGTTTGTGTATTTTCATCTGAACTATTTGATATGTGGTGAAAATAAATTATAATGCTTAGCATGAATCTTAGGAATCTTAGTTGATGGATACATCATCATCATCATCAGGTGCCATGCCGGCTGGTGTAGGCGGTCATGGCTCTCCACAGCTCTCTGTCCACAGTATTATGTATCAAAGTCGTTGTTGTTTCCTTGCCGTGCGAGGTTGTCAAACTGTCTAATATTTTCTCATGTTGTCGCTCTCTGTCTTTGTTGCCTTAAATTTTGCCTGTTGTGACTATGTTCTCTAAACCTGCCTGTCTCATGAAGTGGCCATAAAAAAGAAGATTGCCTTTTTCTTATATTATTGATTAAGGTCTGTTTCGCATTTGACTCTTTCAACACCTCTACATTAGTTTTTCTGGCAGTCCATGGTATTCTCAGCATTTTTCTGTAGAATCACATCTCTGTTGCCTCTAATTCTTTCCATTTCTTGCTTGATGTTGTCTAATTTACAACATAAACACCGGAAATAGGCTAATGTCACAGTATTCATGTTAGTAGTAACTAGTGAAAAAACATTTCTACAAGGGATGATTGACATCATGACTACAGCAAGGAGAAAGGTTTCAGATTAACAGCCTCTTGAGCCCAAGACAAATAGCTTAACTATGCAAGGGGAATACCTAGCACATAACACAAATAAGCATTTATATAGTAGTGTAACCAATAAGTTACAAATTCAGAACACATGGTAGTTAATTTTACCTTTGCAAACAGACAATAAGACTAGCAGACACCAACAAATATACATGATAGAATTCACAACAGACAAAATCAACGTTTTAACTTATTTTTCATGTCTGTTAGTCTGATGGTTGTTTTGTAAAGGTAAAACTAACTGCCTTGTACTCGGTGTATGTACTTTGTTGGTTTTACAGTTTTACTGTAGTCTCACTCATTATCAATGTAGTAGTATAGTATATCCCAGACTCAGATTATTGGGTCATATGCGAAGAATGAACAACAATTATATTCCACAGCGGGTGGTGTTTGGAAAACTTTCAGAAGAGAAAAGTAGCAGACCACTCTGCAATACATCATTCCTGATATACATAGATATATACAAGGCGTCAATGAAAGACTTTTGTTTTGGCTACAATAGCTGGGAAAATGTGGCCAAAGACTGAGGTGTTTGGAGGTTGACATTGTGCAAAGCTGCAGAAACTTTTGAAACACGCTGAAAGACAAACTTCAATACATAAAGCAAAGATCATTGCCGTTTTGCAGTGACTGATTCATTCAAAAACAAACTTCACTGAAACATGTGAGCCTGCTCAATAAATCGCTGAAGGATGAAAAGGATGATATATATCTCAGAACCCATGATTAGTGTTATAGAAGTGGCACAGAAGATGTATATTTCTATTGTTTATGTTATTTAATGTGGAAGAAAACTTATGAGCATCTATATGGCTGTCTAGAGTGTTAATGTCAGTTATAACTATTAATAATTTTGTTCCCTCAAAGCTGGATGTCTCGTGCCATTGGCACATATACAAGTCACACAATTCATCTCCGTTCTCTGGACTACATACCACTGGAAATCTAATAGGACCATTCCTTCTATAAGAGAGATCCAGCATATGTACTATAAATAAAAACTCAATAGTGAATCTATACAGTACTCTGGACAGACCCATATGTACTTAATGTCCCTAACAGGTACAAAGGATATTCATATCCTTCGGCACCTACATATTTATTCTAATCAAAATGAATATTGTATTCAAATCTCTCTGCTCTCTCATTAACATTTGCATATAATATTAAATGTGGTTCAATATGGAGAGCTGTATAGCTATAACTTTTTTTCAGGGGGGTTAGGGTTAGGTCTAGCCCTAACTCTACCCCCAATGCCAACGATCATTCCTTCTCCTCCAATGCTCCTTCATGGCAGCTCCAATTAAATTAGACAAATTTTGTTTTTATGGAAACACAGTTTGCTAGTGATGTGATTTCAGTGACGACACAAAAGCTGCACATACTATAACAAGTTAGAATGAAATTGCGCATAATATTAAATGTAAATGTGATCCACTCATACTGATACTGACCAGTTTGGAAGTTATGAAGCATTACTGGGATATTGCTTGTAACAATTGCTACTTGTAGATTATCTATACAATCTCATCATCTTCCATAACTCTTTTTAAAAACATATGCCCTACGTTAAAATTGTGCCTGAATATCAACATTAAACATATATTTTGTTATGCTCTTTAAACACGTTTTGTCCTGCTCTGTTGTTTCTCATCTGCCGTATATTTATTTTCAAAAAAGTTATGCCCTACCAAAATAATATTTAATATAGGCCTATACTATATTTCATCGCATCATGTTTGTAGCAGAAGGATTGGTAAGTTAGTCTCATAAAGGTAGCTCACTATAACTATATCATGGTTCAATGTGAATAGAGTTCAGCAATTCACATTGCATTGGTGATGCTAATGAATGTATTTTGGGTTTTACATTAAACAATAAAGAAATTGTCTATGCATCAATTATTATTATTTTATTTGTTCTTGGAAAGGGTGGACAAACTTATGCTAATACTGCTGTGGATAACATTGAATTCTGGACAGCCTACAGAGACTACTTACCAGAGGATGGTTACCTAAACATCGAGCCTTATATTCCAGTGAGACCAACCACTCCTCGACCTTACATTGATCGTGAGTTTTTTATGTTATATTTTTTGTTAATCAATTAGTAATTCTTAAATAAAAATTTAATAAAATAAATATGTGAAGCATATTTTGTACATGACATATCTATCAACTATTTTTGAATTTTTAGGCACTATTAATACATGCAATTATCTCACCAACACAATGCGGATGATCTAATTTCAAACCATGAGCAAATTTCAAAGAGCTGTGCTTGTAAGGTTGGCCCATTAATAACTCTACTACAGTAAGATACATTATTTTACAAAAAAAAGATGCGGAAACAAATGGACTATCTTTAGTGTCTTAAAGTTTCTTAAAAATAAAACTGATAATACTGCATGTTTCCTGTTAGGGAGTTTTAGGAAAGCTGCATGTGATTTGTGTGATAAATGCCATATGCTCTTGCTGTCACCACATCATGTACAGAGTGAGTTGTTTTAGTTTACAGCCAACAGAAAAAAAACCAAGTCTTTTCTGGGTATTGAACTTTGGACCTCATGTTTGTGAGACCAATGGTCTAATCTCTCGGCCATGTCTTAGACATAAAATAAATACTGATGACCGATTTGAAATATGATTCAAGAAGAGAATAATAATGGATTAGAAATGCAAGTGTCAAATGACATATCTTAAAATGAATCAAGTTATTTATTTTTGTGCACTACTGCGTCATAGAGAATCATGACCCATAAAAAGAGTCTTCTAAAATTCATAAATACAGAACAATAGATTACAAAGATATAGAAGAAGGATGGCTGTTGAATACAATTTTATATAGAAAATTGAAAATTTCAGATATATAAAAAAAACACAATGGCATGGAAAGACGCATATTAAAGGGCAGAATTCCGAAGTAGAAGAAGAGGTAGACCTAGAAGGAGATGGACAGATGACATCAAAGTCTATATGAGGATATCATAGGAGTAGGCAGGCAGATTGGCACAGGATAGAATCCGGTTCAGGATATCAATTGCAAAGACAACGTTCTGGAAAGAATATGTTACATGATGATGATGATGAGGTTAGAAAGAAATTGAGAAGTTCTGAGAAAATAGTAGTTTAATGAAGTTATCTGAAGTATAATAACAGTTAGGCCCTATACAAATATTTTTGACAGTTAAAAATATGTAGTATATACAGTTAAAAATAAGTGGTAAATTTAAATGTTGTCATAATTGGGTGATGATATTTGATTGTGGTTTGTTTGTGCTCACTCTTTATAAAACAGTCACTAATTTTAATCTGATTTCTGTCAGGGAATATATTTTACTATGGTATAATTTGTGGCATATAGGCCTAGAGCATCTGTTTTTGGCATGTTAATATATTGTGAAAGTAATTGTTCACAATAATGTTTAACAAAAAATAAGTTTAGAAGAATCTTGGAGAAGCACAGAGAATAGAAGCACTTGCTTGTTTTAATTTCCTAGGAATTATAAGTAATATCATTTTGTTAGTTAGTTTGTTCCTTTCGTGCCGCAAGTGACACATAGGGCAGAGGTTTTGGTTCTCCATATGATGCGGTTCGCTGCCTGCAGCTTTAGTTCCTGGATGGTCTTACAGCCTATTAATTCCCCTTCTTTAAGAATGGTGTTTTTAAGGGTTGTTTTAGGTCTTCCTCTTTTTCTTTTACCCTCAGGTGACCACATAAGGGCTTGCTGGTTTATTCTGTTTACATCTAGTCGTAAAACGTGGCCAAGGTATTTCCATCTTCGTTTTCTTATGATGTTTGAAACATACTCTTGGTGTGTTTTGTCTCTTAGATCACTATTTGTGACGAAGTCACTCCATTTTATGTTCATCAGTTTTCATAGACATTTGTTTTCGAAGCTGTTTAGTTTGTTGTCTCATCATTTTGTGAACCTTTCTTATCTTTTTATCCTTTTGAATCCTTTTTACAATTATTCCAAAGCTTTCTTAAAAGCAAAAGACTTTAACTCTCATTAGTGTGCAATACTTTGTAAAGAAGCCTACTCAGAAGGGGTGTATGTCATGTGATGTATTCTCTCCAGAATGTTGTCTTCCCAATGAACTCCCTGAACCCTTCTCTGTCTTGGACAATGTGGCTTGCATTTTCCAATGATGTATTCATGTTATATTTAATGTCATCAGTCCATCATCTTCTTGGTCTGCCTTTTATATTTCTTTCAGGTGCTTTGCCCTCCATTATTTGTCTCTCTAAACAGTTGTGTTTCTTTATATGATCGAACAGGTGTAGTTTTCTTTTTGTTATTGTGTTTAGTAACCAACACTCTCGAATCTTCAATGTGTTTATAATATCAGAGTTTCTCTTTTTTTTTTCCTTCCATGATATTCTAAATATCTTTCTGTAGCATTTCATCTCAAAGGTTTTGATCTTCTTTGCCACTGTTTTACATAGGGCCCATGTTTCAGAGCCATATGTTGCAACCGGAAAAATAAAAGTTCATAGCAATAGCAGTTTCGTTTCTATTTTGTTGTTTTTCCATATGTTTTTCAATTGTGTTATTTTACAATATGCCATTGTAAATATTTTCCTTATCTCTACCATGCAGTCTCCTGCACCGTTGATGTTTGCTCCTAAGTATTCAAATTTATCCCCACATTCTATCTCAGTATTGTCTATTATGATTTTTCGTTGTTGTGTTGTTATATCTATTGACATGATTTTTATTTTGCGTGTTTGAATATGTTTTGTGATTCACTGTATTTCTTTGTGTTCTTGATTAGTTTTTCCAATCCCTTTATATCGTTTGAAAGAAGCACATTGTCATTTGCATAGCATAATTTAGGGATTTAAAAACCACTGATGTTTTTAAAGCATGGTAGTCAGCGTTTTGTATGTCTTCTTTCACATTCCTCATTATATTTTCTGTGTAGATGTTGAACACGTATGGGGAGAGTGTGCATTCCTGCCTTACTAAATACAACCTTAAGAATCTCATGTGCATGTAATTAAAACATAGCAAAATATTTTGAGCCAAAATGACTGACAAGAATTAATGTATTCTCTTTATGGTGTTCGACTGGCGGTTGTTCCTTCCCAAATGTAATGGCAACCTACAGGAATATTTTGCCTAGAAATTTCCAGAAGGGGTAAAATATTTAATTGCACAGATGAAATCTTGTGCGTATATTTAACAATAGGAAATCCTTAAAATATAGATGTGTTATCTACTAGTAGCTAGCTGTTGTATGGTGGTGGATCACTGGTAAAACTATAAGACTTTCAACATTTAGAAAGTGGGTAGGTCACTGGTGAAACTATAAGACTTTCAGCATGTAGAAAGTGGTGGGTCGTTGGTTAAACTATAAGACCTTCCATGTGTGGAATGTGGTGGGTCATTGGTGAAACTAAAAGACCTTCCATGTGTGGAATGTGGTGGGTCATTGGTGAAACTATAAGACCTTCCATGTGTGGAATGTGGTGGGTCATTGGTGGAACTATAAGACCTTCCATGTGTGGGATGTGGTGGGTCATTGGTGGAACTATAAGACATTCCATGTGTGGAAAGTGGTGGGTCTAGTGGGTCACTGGTGAAGCTACATGACCTTTTACATGTGGAAATACATGTGTCAGCACAACTGGTTGTAGCAGGAATATTGTGACAAGATAGAATAACACAGAAGTAAATGCAGTGTGACAACTCAGTGGTATAGTGGTTACTAGACCCACCTTGAAAATCCAGATTATTCAAATTAGCTCATAGTTCAATCTTGTCGACATTGCACTAACAATATAATTTGATATATTAATGGTGTAAATTCAACATTAGTTTAATAGCATGTCATGTACTAGATATTCTTACTGGGACCGGGGAGGAAGGGGGGGGGGATTTTTATGAAATGTGGTAGGCTTTACAAAGTTACCTTACTTCCATTATAAGAAAGTATTTTAAAATACCCTTGACATTAGATAAATTGCTAAAAGTATACTGAAAAGCTGTTGTCTATGTACAAAAATTAATTAACATATAGACAGTAATTTTAAAAAAAGGTGCACATATCTAAACAAACTAAAGCAAATGAACACTTTTTATTATCATTTTCATTTTCAGCATCCCAAAATTAGTTAAGATAATGTTTTTCATTACTGGTACAATTTTTATGTTGACTAGTGTAATAGTAAGATCTATAACCTGTCAAGAGTCATAGGTTTCACATTGGAGACCTCAACACAAAAAAAAAACCTTCCAAATATATCTGTACCCAGTCATTCGGATGAGTCTAGAAAATGCATGCCAGTACCATTCCTTGATGTTGTCAAGTCCAGATTTTATTTGACTACTTCTTCTTCCCCGTTTAATTGTTTTTTGCTTGTGTCTTGCTGTGGCACAAAATGGATGCAAAGAATAATGACACTGTTACGTGTAATGCATGTTGTAAGAAGTGATTAAAGAGGATTTGTGGTGGAGTTGATGGTTCCATCCTATATAGGATCAAAGTGACCCAGAAGTCATGCTGCCGTTGGATGTGTCAGACCAAAAAGGGCATATATTGCATCTAACCTATCAGCCAACATATTCCATTCACTGAATTACATTTTGCTAAAAACTTCAGGATTCTTAAAATCAGCACAGAAAAAAAAGAAGAATTCCTTGGAAAAAATAGTTTTGTATGTTTTAGTATGCCTAAATGTACAACAATTGTTGAAAAACTATGTTCTATACTTCAATGACTAATTTTTAAAAAATAATGTTTAATTTATATTGTTATAAAATCTATTCTTTACTGTATTTAATATGACAACAGATAGGATCATCTTAACCTCTCCCGCCCTTTTAACTAACTAACCTCACCCCCTCCCCAGTATCTTTGAGTGTATTGGTGAATTTATCTTGCATTACATTTAAGACTATTTAGTCTAATGTTACTGAAACTTACAATTTTTATGGTAAAATTTAGTCACAATGTGATGTACTATAGATTTTTTAAGATCTTCATCTTGAAGGATATAGTCATGTTTTTAATTTGTTGCACCCACAGAAAACCAGAATGTTTCACTTATTGGTGGTAAGCATTTGGTACTCCCTCATAGAATGGTGTTAATTTCATTACTATTCTCAAAATAGTATCTCCTTTTTTTTCCAGAGTGGTATAAATTTTTCCTTTTCCACTGAGTGTTATCAATTCTATTGACAGGGTGATATCAATTTCACATATATTCACAGTGTTATAAATATTCCAGTAACAGAATGGTATCAATTTTCCATTAACAGAGTGTTGTTAATTTTCATTATATTCACAAATTAGCATAAATTTTCCTTTCAATTATAGAGAGAAGTATAAACTTTCTTCATTTAAAAGAGTATTATAATTTTTTTTTGCAGAATGATAACAACATTCCTTTTATTCACCTTCCTTCTGTTTATTCACATAGTCCTGCTATCTTTCCTTCTATTCAAGAATCAGTATTAACTTTCCTTCTATTCAAGAATCAGTATTAACTTTCCTTCTATTCACATAAATGTATTAACTTTCCTTCTATTCAAGAATCAGTATTAACTTTCCTTCTATTCAAGAATCAGTATTAACTTTCCTTCTATTCAAGAATCAGTATTAACTTTCCTTCTATTCACAGAGTGGTGTCAGCTTTCCTTCTATTCAAGAATCAGTATTAACTTTCCTTCTATTCAAGAATCAGTATTAACTTTCCTTCTATTCACATAAATGTATTAACTTTCCTTCTGTTCAAGAATCAGTATTAACTTTCCTTCTGTTCAAGAATCAGTATTAACTTTCCTTCTATTCAAGAATCAGTATTAACTTTCCTTCTATTCAAGAATCAGTATTAACTTTCCTTCTATTCAAGAATCAGTATTAACTTTCCTTCTATTCACATAAATGTATTAACTTTCCTTCTGTTCAAGAATCAGTATTAACTTTCCTTCTGTTCAAGAATCAGTATTAACTTTCCTTCTATTCAAGAATCAGTATTAACTTTCCTTCTATTCAAGAATCAGTATTAACTTTCCTTCTATTCACATAGAGGTATTAACTTTCCTTCTATTCACATAGAGGTATTAACTTTCCTTCTATTCACAGAGTGGTGTAAGCTTTCCTTCTATTCGAAGAGTGGTATTAGCTTTCCTTCTACTCACAGAGTGGTATCGACTTTCTTTCTATTTACAGAGTGATATCAGCTTTCATTATATTCACAGAGTGGTATTAATTTTCCATTTATTCAAAGAGTGGCATCCTTCTACCCACTACTTCTATTAACTGTCCTTCTATTTGAATAACAGTATCAACTGAACTATTCACGGAGTTCTATCAATTGTCCTGTTCCCATAGTGGTATCAACTTTCTTTCAATTCTCAGAGCAGTAACAACTTTCCACTAGACTGGTTCCAACTTTTCTTTTGTACATGACAAACTAGTCTCATATTTGTATTTATACACAAGAGATAACTATAGACTCGCTAAAGATTTCCTTCTATATAGGTCACACTAGTATTAAGTTTCATTTGTACACACAACTGACTTGATTACGCTTTCACTTAAAACATGATATTGTTTTTTCAATTGTTCTTCAATAGGCCTACATGAATACTAGTTTCAACTTTCCTTCATCATGTTGTTTAATTTTTAATTCTATTTAATCATTGCATCTTTTAGACTTAGAAATTCTATTTACCTCATGAAATGTGGCTATTTAAGTATAATGATATCATCACACTATTGCATGCTACCATGTATGCATTATTATCTATTCTTATTTATATTGTCCCAGTAGTCTGTGTACACAAATATTATGTATAATTTCATGCATAATATATTTTTCACATTATGCATTTTGCCTATATATACGCTACATACACACTTAG
Source organism: Meghimatium bilineatum (assembly GCA_034231615.1). Lineage (NCBI taxonomy): Eukaryota > Metazoa > Mollusca > Gastropoda > Stylommatophora > Philomycidae > Meghimatium > Meghimatium bilineatum. The sequence goes on from CM067305.1 coordinate 50,752,717, forward strand.
CATGCCTGCTTTATTTGTAATAGGCCTATATGACTGAAGGCAAGTTAACATATTGTGCTGCTGCGTGTAAGCCTCTGCTGATGATATATAATTTAGGCTTATGCTATAGCTTTGTGGCAGATATATAAGTAAGGTAAAATAATACCATGAACAGCTAAGAAAACTAATGCAGATGTTCCCATTGATGCTGGTGTAAAAATATCAATTACGTCAAACATTAGGGGCAGACAATCAAGATTTCTAGGGCATGTGCTGAGAAGAACACAGCTTGAACAATTAATAAACACTGGAAAGATCAAGGGGAGTAGAGACAGGGGATGACAAAGAGAAGTTGGTAGATAGACTATTATTATGGCATGGTAGAAGCTCACCAACCGAGCTTATTGACAACACAAGAGACAGAGAGTCGTGGAGAAAAATGATCACCTATGTCATTTGACTTGATTGATTGAAAATAAGATACTTAAATCAGAGAAATAGATGAATGGACAAAAATATAATATTAAATGATGAGTGAGTACATATTACTTTTTGACCAATCATCACAGAATAGATAAGTAGGCTGCATTCAATGGCATAATGCTAGTGAAGAACAAGTGAAATAAAAACAAATATATAATCAACACTGGGGCCAATAGGCCTATCCTTGTATCAATTATCTTTTTATATCAATATAGACCCTATGGTCAGTATTCATTCAGAATTTATTATCACTGTTTATTTAGTGAGTATTCTGATAAGCAGCCATCAATGGGCTCAGGTCATATCCGCTGCAGTGAATATGTTTTCACTAATACCTAAATGTGTTGCCAAAACCCTCCAACTTCTCTATGTAGTTTAATTAAGTTTAAGGCTCTCCCATTAGCCCCAGTGGTTGCCAGTATACCCTTATCCCCAGTATTACTCGTGGATGGTTGGAGCTTTCTGGATATGAAAGTTGTGAAGAAAAAGCCACAGTTAAAAGCTGCTGGATCGATGGAAAATATTGAAATGCAAGTCTGTGACATGAAATTTGTTCACAGCGAATGAATAACTTCTCTGAGCAAACACAGTGAGGTCACCTATGTCCAAATTTATTAATGCAAGCTTTCTTATCAGGATAAGTTTTAGAGTTGTTTTTTTTATTTTTAATTTCTAGGCTTTTAACACATTTTCAGCAGAATAATCACTGAATAGCACCTGCATCATCAGCATGAAATCTATCACATTGTTATCGATTTCACTAAGGCATTCGATCAAGTATGGCACGAAGGTTTATGGAAGATTATGAATTATGATAAATTTTAATTTTGACAGCAGTATAATAGAAATCATTAATGCACTAAGCCTATGCAAAGTAGCAACTAGTGCTGTTGTAATTAATGGTAATATTTGAACTTTTTTCAAAACACTACAGGGATTCAACAAGGATGCATATTATCACCACGTTGTTCAATATATTCTTGGAACACATTTTGCAGGAAACACCACAGAACCATCAAACAACAATTTCAATTGTTGGTCACCTTCAGTGCAACTCGCAGTTTGCAGATATCATTGATCTTATTTCTGGTGGTGAGAAACAACTTCAACGACTTAGGCTCTACTTCTAAACTTCCTACCTTGTATTGATTGTCATTCTAAAAATGAACAAATTTGTAGAATTATGTTAGGAAAGTAAACGGCACGAAATGCAAAATAATGACACACAGAGATGTCACTAGACTCCTGCTAACATCTGGGTGATTGAACAGAAACTAGAAGTTGATACCTTTAAATACTTAGCATCGTATATTAGCAGCGATGAAAGCATTACCAAAGTAATAAAGACTAGACTTGAAATAGCCTCGGCTGCAATGTCCAGATTATATACCATATGGAAGAGTAGAATAAGTACAGCAGTGAAGATACACCAATATAAATCTCCAACCTATTGTATTGTACGGATGTGAGAGTTTGATAATTACATCAGAAATGGATAAGGGATTACAGGATTTTGAAAATAAATTCCGCCGAAGACGGATGTGTCGGACAATTGGCGCAAATAAAACGGCGACACAACGCATTTCCATTCTCTGGACTATTTCCTGCTGGATATCTAATATGACTATGGTCCTGCTACAAGAGAGATCCAGCGGGAGTTTGAGAAAGAACATCGAAGAAGAAGGAAACAAATGTTACAGACGAATATTACCCACTCATTATACAGAACATAAAAAAATATATATGTAAGAAGCAAAATAAATGCACCTGCAGGACAATAAGAACATCTCATGGCAGTGGTGAAGCCTTACAAGCTTGTGTCGTTTGGTCATGTGATGAGGCAAGATTCCCTTTCTAAAACTATCTTGTAGGGAACAATTGAGAAGGCAAAAGAAGAGTGGGTCAGACGAAAGTATGAATTGATAATAGTACAGATTGGACAGGATCTAAACAAAGACCTGAAACAGAGACATGACGAAATTTTTGTATTGATGTTTCCAAATTGGAACACCTACTACCCTGAAGGGTTAGGCCCCCTATGGGTTTAAGGAGGATCTTGAGAGCGATCGCAGAAGACAGGCTTGTGTATTACTATACTATTCACCACTTTATAGAGGATTGCCACTTTCAACTGTATCTCTTAAGCTTTTAACTTGCATCGGGGTTTAGAATTACTTAGTTTTATGTTGCTGGCACTATGGGTAAGCGACGACGAGAACATTTCCTAATCCCAACGTACCGGTTTCCAATCAGATGCATACAGCATACAGATTTCCAGCCTGACCGTTGAAAATGCAATGTCCACCTACTGAACGTAAATATTACACAGAAATCGTTACAGTTAAATAATGCTTGTTAATCTACAAGTCCTGAATAGTACATATAATATAGAATCTTCTGCTACATCACCGCCAGGCAGCATCTCTTGCATAATGTAGACATCGCCAAACCTTTTCTGAATGCATGCCAATTTTATAATAGTCGGTCTGCTTTTATGAGTGTCATGTTCTAGTGGTCTTTGATTTCTTGATCTCCTTTTTTGGTATGTATCTGTTTCGTCGCTATAGGCATATCATCATTGTAAGGTACCTTGTCGATTGGCACAATAATAAGAGCCATAATCCGTAATGGTCGTAGACATGTCACACTGGATACATCAGCAGAAAAAAAACCCCCAAACAACTCTATCCTCAACTATTCGGAGGAATGTAGAAAAATCACGTCCAGACTATTCCTTTATGTTATCAATCCATGGTGTTCTCTTACCATCTCTCCTCCTTCTACTCTCGACTGTTCCTTGCAAAATAATTTTAGAAAATGAGTCGTGTCTCGCTACATGTCTAAACAAGCAAGTTTACGTCGTTTTACAACTGCCAAACGTGGTTTTTGATAACCTGCAAGATTTTTTCACCTGACATAGGCAATCGTGGATCTATACAACTCTCTATTTCTAGTAACTTGTATCAGTATAGTGGTTGATTATTTGCCGTGCCACGATGTCAAGCTAATTTTTAGTTTGTTTTCTCGATGTCATTCTCGATCCCTCTTGCCTGTTTGCTACTGTGCTATCTACAGCTCCCTGTGTCATAAGGTGTACCAAAAAAAAAAAAAATTAAGATTGTTTCTTTCTCATATTATTAAGTAAACCCCCCCTCCTCCATTTCAAGTAACCCCCTTCTTGCATTTAATTCTTTCCGCGCCCCCTCATTAGGTTTTTCTAGTCGCCCATGGTATTCTAACCTTTTTTTTCTATAGAGATACACCAGCTTAATTTCCTACAATCGTGTTTATCCTTGACCGGCGATAGATATAGAAGACCTAACTGCTAAACATAAACAGGCCTTTATTCGGTAAGTTTTTTATTGTTGCCATGTTTTCCATTGGTTATTATTTATATAGGCCTACTTGGAGTAGTCTTGGCTATTTTTGGCATGCGATTCCAAATATATAAATATTGGCCGACGGAAAACATGGAAATAATCAAGAAAAGTAACAAATGAAGGGATAATTAATTCAGCTAGACGGCCTGTTAGTGATCTGTCGATATCCACGGTTTATTCATCCATCCATCCATAAGTCCTGAACTTGTCCAAGTCGTAGGGGTACCACATTGGATGTTTAAAACACACAGATTCCCCCATCGATATCTATCTTAGCGATGCGAATGAGTGAGGAAATATTATTACATATCCAGTTCTTGGTGTTGTTTGTTTATGATTTTCTTTACTGCCCTGCCTCCCTGTTCCACCTTCGACTTTTCCGAATATAATATTGTTTTTGACAAGGAGTCTTGTCGGCATGCATATAAAAACCATGCAAGTTTTCGTCGTTGCACTATTGAAACTAATGGTTGTTGTCAATACCGTAGATATGATCTCCCTAAGGGAAAGATTTTGTCTTTAGAAAAAGACATTCGTGCATTTTCGTGCTCCATGTCGGCCTTTTGTCGAAAATGTGATGACGTTTCTGCAAAAAATTGCTAAGTGTGGATTTGGGGGGGGGGGGGGGGGCGTTTTTCTCGCCCTTCGACCTCCATGTCCTTGTACTAAAAGTTATGTTCCGATGTACTTACTTTTAAAGGGAGGGGGGGGGGGGATAGAGCAAATAACCCTCTCCCTCAAACATTTCAATTTATTTCATACGTACATATTTTTCTTATGTTCTGCATAAGATATGCGCAGAGTTCGCCTATAACATTTGTATTCGAAGTCCTGTAAGCTTTTCTCCCTGTCTGTAGTGAGTATCTAACTTTCACAACCACACAACACAATAGAAAGCACTAATGAGTTATAAAGTTTCATTTTCACTTGAACACTGATGTTGCTTTTATTTATCCTGTTTTATTTATTGTCCAAAACTTGTATCCATATGTTATAATTGGTGTTATGTAGCTTTGAAAAACCCTTCACTTCTATTGACAGAGACATATTACACAATTCTTAATTTTTAGGAATTCTGTCTCTGTTGTATTATGTTTCTCGTCTCTGTTGAAAGTCTATCTGACATCATCGCTTTTTCTGAAATCTGAATTAATGAACATGTTTGATTATTGCATCGTTATTGGAATCTTTTCTTACAAACAGCCAACACTTCAGACTACTAGTTATTTAAGAAAGGGCATTTGTCTTTGCGTTTCGATACTACAATGTTGATATCTGGATGCATAATCTTTATATTATCTTTTCTGGTACTGTGCCAGAGGTATTAAGCGCTTCTCACGCGACTAAGGTACTTGTTTCGATTTCCACTGAGTTAGGCACCAGTACGGTTCACAATGCAATGACAACCTAGGTAGCGTAAATTTTGCCTAGAATATAACTGCGGCTAAAAGTGATGTGTTGAGCATTAAGTGCTGAGTAATATATAGGACCTACTATCAAACAGCCTGTCTTTTATATGGCCAGAATTATGTTTTAGAAAACGGAGAACGTTGCTGTCTAAGCAGTTTTATTTTTAAATTTTCTCTCTCTCTCACTCACTTGGGATGGCATTACTGACATGATTCATGATATTTTGATGATTTGTTTCTATAATAGTTTGTTTGATGACTTTTTCTTTTTTCACCACATTGATGATTGTCTAAAATTCACATACCACTGAGATTATGTATGATCTTCTTCTGTGTTCCTTTCAGTTCCCTGTCAAACAGAAGACTGCAAATGTTTCCCTTCAACGATTTCTGTGTTGCGATGTCTTCTTCAACTAATTCCACAAGGTTGAAACTTATCTGGTATCATGAGCTATTGTTCTTCGCTATGTATTCTTTGCCATGTGTCCTTCGATTTTCTAACTCGCCTTTTCCCCTGTGGGTTCCAAGTTCCAATCCCATTTTTGTGTGGTTACATTTGTCAAAATTGTCAGGCTTCTTTCTGATATGTGTCTTACTCATCTCCATTTTCTATCTGTGATCGCTATCTTCATTGTGCAGTGTTGTTTTCTTCACAGCTGCGTTTGATATAAACTCTTACCATCTGATACCCAGGAGAAGACAAAGAAGTCAATTAATAAACGTTTGTAGTTTTCGTGTTATTTTCTTGGCAACTATGTTTGAAGCCATAAAGTGATGCAGTCTACATACTTCACATTTGTATGCTCTAAGGAATTTATATTTTGCATGATTTGATGAACTTTTACGTAGACGATATTTTTATTTTTTTTAGTTATAACTTGTTTAATAATGGTTCAGTTTTTTGGAAAACATTCGGTTCTATTCCACTATATTGTTATCATTCTATTATTACTAAATATGAATATCTTCCCAAACCGGAAATTAAGTTCCAGCACATATCCTGCTGTACTAATTTTTCTTTTGAGTTCTTTCTTTCAAAATGAGACAGGTGTGGAGGCTAAAATTAGCTTACATCAAGTTTTCAGCACACCATTCTCAGGTACATATATTTTTCTAAAAGTCGTCTGTCAGTTTCGCTATCACTTTTTAGATAAAAATTTTCACTCCCCGATTGTGACTAACTGGGAAGTAAAGAGTGCTTGAAAGTGTTGGCAGTGAGGCTATTTTTGTCTTTCAGTGTCTGATGTATAAGAACATATTCTGCGCTGAAACTTGAAAGTGCATAGGTCAAATTCCTCATTTTGGTTAACGACTTCTACCTTCCAAGTTTTCTCACATTTTGATTTCATTTTCTGTCTATCGCTGTTTGTGTGCGTGTGTGCGCACGAGCGCGTGCTTGTGCTTATAAACACATAATTTTTCTGCTTTTTTACTCATATTTTCGTATTTTTCTTACTGTTATTATTTACCTGGGATAATGATGATAAAGGTGTTGAAATATTACCTTTAGCTGTGAGCAGGTAGCTCTTGACAGCCCATAGACTTTCTGACAAAAGCACAGGCTCTTCTCAGTTGTTTAACTGAGTCGAATCCCGTACTCATATAGGATTATTTCAAGGGCATGATTGTGTAAAGGACGGGGTGGGGGTATGGATATATGTTTAGTTCCCGAAAAGATTTATTTTAGTAAGCAGTATCCCAGGGTTATCACATCCTGCCAGGAGCACAGCGCACTTCGGGGATAACTATCTAATCATTCTTCTGACTAATTTGTTGACCCATCCGTAGTGATGACACATCTGGCATTCTCTGTCACCTAGAAGTCTGCTAAAAATTGACAAAGGTATAATGCCCGCTGCCCTGCATCTCTGTCATCTATGGAGTTGATTTGATAGAAGATAAAAGTAAGAAATTAAGACAAGATGTGACAATGTTTTTCTCACAGGGGACGATTGTCAGTCTTTACTTCAACTTTCCTTAGTCGTCTTCTGAATTTCTACTCGACCTATTTCTGTCTCGACCCAGTCACCAAATGATTGCATCAATGAATTAAAACAAGAACCAAAACCTACAATGGAAGAGGTCAGATATTAAATCATAAATCTGAAAAAAAGGAAAAGCTTCAGGTAACGACGGAGTAACATCAGAGATGATACAAGCCGGTGGAGGATCTAGTGTTCAAATATACCATACTTTATGCTGCAAGATATGGAAAAGCGGAATATGGCCGGAAGAATGGAAAAAGTCAGAATACATACCCTTGCCAAAGAAAGGAGACCTTCAACTATGTACCAACTATAGAACAATAGCAGTAATTAGTCAAGCCAGAACAATACTACTAAAGATCACAATGAAAATAACGCAAATTATAGAAACAGAAATTCATGACGTTCAAACGGGTTTTCGAGCAGGAAGAGGAACAATAGACCACATATTCAACATGAGGAATATAATTGAAAAATGTAAAGAATACAGGTTAGATCTACATATGTGTTTCAGACTATATCAAGGCGTTTAATTGTGTTAAATATCACCAGCTATGGTCCAACATGGTAGATATGGGCTTCCCAAACATCTAATACATCTTATTGAAACACTATATCACGAACAACAACCAGCAGTAAGAGTGGTGGAAGAACATCTGAATATATCGCTGTTTAAAGTCGAGTGAGACAGGGGATCACTGTCTCCTTATCTTTTTAACATCTATGCAGGTAAAATAATGAGAAATGTAAGAGAAGAACTAGAGGGAAATGCTTTTCATCCAGTAAATATCGGCGGGTACAAGATTCCTGAAATAAGATATGCAGATGGCACAGTCATCCTTACTACACTTCCTGAGGGACTGAAACAGTTAATCACAACAACAAAGAAATACAGCGAGATCGAAAATATATATCTAAACGCACAGAAAACAAAACTTATGACAACAGACAAAACAAAGATAAAACCAATAATCAACATAGACAATATAGAACCAGAATGTGTAAACAAATTCGAATATCTTGGAGCAAATATAAACAGTTCTGGAGATTGTTCAGTCGAGATTCCTCTCCTCTCCCTCAAAAGTTTCCCCTCCCTGTTGTGACCACGAGGCCTGGACTTTTAATTCAGGGTGCAAATAATAGGATCACTGTCTTCTTTCCAGACATGTCGTAGGAACAGTGCCGGATTTACCTATAAGCTAAACAAGTAACAAGCTATAGATTAGGGTCCCCACTTATTTGGGGCCCCCAATTTTTTTTATTTCACTATCTATACATTCTTAATCGTTAATGAGCTACCTTATCTCAAATAGCCTAGAGCCCCATATCTCAAATAGCTTAGAGCCCCATATCTCAAATAACTTAGGGCCTTAGCAAGTCTAAATCCGGCCCTGCGTAGGAAGCAACTATGAAAAGTTCAGGGATAGGTTGACAATCTGTCACATGCGAAAAATCATCATTGTCACTGTGTGTCTTGTCACTGTGACGAGACAAGAAGACATAAGAGATGGTGTCTTCTGTCTAATAGTCCCCATCGGTGACACAGTGATGTAGGACAGTGTACATTGCACCCATATTCATTTATGGCAGTCTCATAGGTGACGAGGAATGCTAGATGTGTCATCACTGTAGATGGGCCAACAGATTTGACGGAAGAATGATGAAATAGTTGACCCAGAGGCGGCGCCGGATTTGGACTTGATAAAACCGTAAGCTATTTGAGATATGGGGCCCTTTATAAGTCCAGATATATGTCAGTGCCAAATATGTTTGGGGGGGGGGGCCAAGAAAGTGGGGGTCCTAAGCTATAGCTTGTTTAGCTTATAGGTAAATCCTGCACTGCCCAGAGGTATAGGATACACTTCTTGCAGATAGTGATTATCCTTGGATACTGTCACACTAGAATGCCTCCCTTCGGGGACTAAGCATGTATTAATAAAACCCCCTAAAAAAACCCCCACTCTTTTGAGACAGTAAGCTTTATACAGATTTGGGTGTCAACTTATTTTGCTCAATTGATGATGATCTATGCATTTATCAGAAATGCTACGGGCTGTCAAGAGCTACCTGCCCCTAGCTAAAGGGACTTTTTCAACATCATCATCTATTGTATCTACTCCCTCCGCCACTAAATATATGAAAGAATAGATGCATCGCTTGTAATTCCCGAAGATCTAAAGAACCGAAACATAAACTTCTCAATTTCTTCCTCCACGTGTTTATAGTTGCTATACATTCTTTCTCCTGGAACTTTCTCAACCTACTCTTCAGTCTTCTTCCCACTAGAGGAGGCTGGACAACTTGCCAGAGACCACGGGGATTTCAGGAGATTCATAAGGAAGACTGTTCTGGAAATAATGTCATATGACACACCCTTCAGTCAGCAGTGGATCATACTGCGCTGGCGCTTTGTCGTGCTCACAACATGCGTTTTCTCATAACTATCTACCGGTGTGTTGTATGCACGTATATATATATATATGTACACACATACACATAATGCAAATGATGTTTTAAATTTTTTAATTGGTAGGCATAATGTTCCCACTCACCGTAAGATGTATATTATTGCTTACTCACTTCTACGTTACCTACCTGCTCTTTCATCTGAGGTTTCGCTTACGGGGTGCAGCATACCACTTCCATAACATTTGGGGCAGGTAGAGTTTGAAGGGGAAAGAGCCTAGCCTGTAATAGTTTTTTTTCCTTTCATTTTTTCTATTTCGCATTTAGGCCTACACGCATTTCAAAGTGGAAGCGCATTAATTTTTCATTTGCGTGTCTTAATTTGTAGAAAGGGTGTCCAATTCAAATTCACTAATATACTAGGAATCAATTCCGTATAATGTTGTTTTCACAAATTCACAATACGTGTAGGCCTACATAAAAATTGGTATAGGATTTCCTGAATTGCAGATAGTTTCGTAAAACTCATGCACTGGATCTATGTTAGTACGCTGACTCAATACAGTGTCGTGTGAGGTTATTATAGACCTACAGTTTTACGGCATTTATTTTTTCGTATTGTTTGTTTCTATTCTAGTAGCATGCAATGTATTAGGCATATTTTATATTGTAATATTTCTGCAGCTTTGTCTAAAAAGGTATAGAGAATAAAAATCATTATACTCGGGTTTTCTCATATGCTCTTCGCTCCTCTCAGAAAAGCAGCATCCCTCTTGGCAGAATAACACTCATAGAACTAACTCCGAAGCTTCAATCAATAATCCCAAGGGATCTCCTAAAAATGTGCTTGTAAACAAGAATTCAAGGTCCGATATCGAAAAAGCGAGATAGCGAACACACTGTAAAGCTTCTAAACACGCGCCACTTATACAGCACAATTGTTCCTGAGAGTTCTTTCACTTTTTTAGCTAGTTATTCTACATCTTTATGTAGAGTATCTCTCTAATTGTCTATTGTCTTTCCCCGGGTGGTTTGTCATCCACTCTTGCCGTTAAGCGTAGGGGTGATTGGAGCTCGAGCTTGCGTTCTAAAGCCAGATGTGTGACCTCGGTTGTGCTATGTCCGTGTCTGTTCAGAATGTCCCTGGCGTTTTCTATCCATCTTTTCCGTGGTCTTCCTCTGGCTTTGTACCATGATCTCATTTGGTTATATGCCTGTAAGGATAACTTTTCGTGATGCATTCTCATAATGTGGCCAAACCACTTGATGTGTTCTCTCTCTATGTAATCTGTTCAAGGTATTATACCTATTCTTTCCCTGATATCTTCATTTCGTAATCTATCGAGCCTGGTGAGCCCGGCGGCTTTCCTAAAAAATTTCATGTCACATGTCACTATCTTTCTGTAATGTGAAGATGAGAGGGACCAGGTTTGACACTGGTAACACAGTGTTGGTAGGAATATACTGTAGATCATTTGTCTTTTAACTTCCATCTCGATCTTGGGGTGAAGAAGTAGTGGTGACAGTTGGTATTTGCCTTTTGACATCTTGTCTCTATTTCTCTATCAAGGCTTCCATTTTCTGTAAAACTACTACCTATATATTTGAACTATGTTACTCGTTTTACTCTTGTATTGTCTTATCTGTATTTTTAGTGGGCTCGGTGTTCTGCATATTGTCATAGTTTCCGTCTTTTGTGTATTGATCATCATGTTGTATTTTGTACATGTTGCAGATAGGAGTTAACACGATTTTGTAGCTGTTCTTCGTTTTCGTATATGAGGCTCTGGTCGTCTGCGAAAAGTAGTTCATTTATTTCTTTGTTTAGTTGTTCTAAGTTGTCTTTTTCTGAGGTGATGATGTTGCACTCTGCACGTTTGACCTCTTTTGTTATTTTATCTATGTATATATTGAATAGCAAGGGTGAGAGCACGCAACCTTGACGTACTCCCATTTTTATATCAAATGCGTCTGTGATACCATCTGATGTTCTTATCACACATTGGCATTTTTTATACAAAGATACGTTCTAACAGTTGTCTTTTAGTACAATACATTTCTAGAGTTTCCCATAGTACGTCTCTGTTGATTCTATCAAACGCATTCCCTCTAAGCATCCCTCTAGTTTACATTTTAAACTCTGTTTGTCTTACTTTTTTCCTTATATCCTTACGGTTCTGGAAATATTTCTATTTACAATTATTTCTTTTAGTTTTCTTAATGTGTTATATCCATCTCAAATATCTTGAGCGTCAGTCTCTTAACATTCCAAAATGGTCTACGCAAAATAATGTGTCATCATTGGTGTGAAAATTGTTAAAGTGTGAAGGTGGCATTTCCCATATCTTGCAGAACTTCAGTGACGCTAGTTTTCTACTATATCATCCGGGGCAAATGGCATCTAGTCTAAACTTTGGGCCCTATGTAGGAGTGTTGCTGGAGTCTCCAAGTTCTGTAATTGGATCAAGTTGGAATTCTTGCTCTCATCCCAGCGAAACATCCGAACACCTCTGTATTGACTGTCCTTCCCTATCAACTGCCATCATTTACAAACACCTCTAGCAATTACGAATTCACTGTAGAGCCTATGAATCACTAAGTCACCTTTATAAGACCTGCACTTTTATGAAAAATTATTGAGACTAACGGGAATTGAACCAGTCCGTTCTAACGGCACCGAATCGCCTGGCAACCCGAGTAATCGGGTTTTTTCATACTTGACTAACCACATCTCCAAAATAGATGAGATTTTGTCAAGACATTCAAACTGTGTACTCAAGTCACTGAGAACGGACCAATCTAGACAAGGACTATTACAACAACGAACATCCCGTACAAGTATTGAAGTATCACAAACATATAATATTTTTATAATGGATGACATTTGCTAAAAGTAGATCGATTCAGTAACATTTAGTTATCGATACAATTTTTACGATCGATCTCTCTCTTTCTCTCTTTCCCTCACTTTAATTCCCCTCTCTATACCTGTGTTTATTTAGTTATTTCAATAATTAGTGAGATAATAATACCGTTAAAACCAATTGTATATACAGTCATCATGTTTGAAAGCTTGAATATATTTATATGTTTATTCCTATTGTTTCCCTCCTTGTTTCTGAGCCATAAAAATCAGGCGTTTATTAAACGTTTGAATCAAAGATTCTTTGTTTTATGGTTGGTTTATACTCATTTGATTTCAAGTGTTAATATTTAATAATCGCTGTCAAAAATAATCATACTCGATTACTAACAATCTTCCACCAACCCGTTACGAAATAATGACCTGCTTCCTCCAAAAGTGCTCAATTTCTTTTCCAAAGCAGGGCTATGCGATATGATTCCTTTCGAAGAAATTAAAGCCATTCCTATTTTATTTTCATTTTTTTCCAGCCTATTTGTTTCTTAGGCACGCGCATTTCTAATCTCGTTGCTAAATTTAGAACACCACCTTTTTGGTGATGTGTCGAGTAAAGCGGTGTTCATATTCCAGCAGACATGTTTATTTAATGTGATTTCTGGAACGAAGTAAAAGTAACTGTATTTATTACGACGTTATATTGTATTAATAGATCTGGAGAGGGGGGGGGGAAAAAGATATCCTGATGCAATGTCACCACATAGAGCCAATATTCGTCTATAGATGTGAAGCATGGACTATGAACAAAAAAGTTCATTGTAATGCTACTGAAATTTGATTTTTAGGGTGTTGAGGATACCGGTACCATGGACAGTTAATAGACAAATTATAGAAAACTTATAGACAGCCAGTGAATATTCACAAGACATAGGGGGCCTATAATGAGAAACTAAAGCTTGAACTTTTAGCTTGAACTACGCCCGTGTGTTGCCGGGGCACGAAACGGGAGCAAAGAAAATCAACACTACCTTCCACGCATGTCGTAAAAGGAGGTTATGGGATGGAGTTGGCTGTCCCATCCCATATAGGGTCAGTGACCCAAAGCCATGCTGAAGTCGGATGTGTCAGGCCGAAAGGTGCAGATATCGCAGCAATGCTGTAAACCATGACACAACGCATTCCGTTCTACGGACTACACCCTGCTAATCTGCAGTAGTTTGAGAACGAACGCAGAAGTAGAAGAAGAAGAAGCTTGAACTAAACCTTAAGCTTTTCTAGTTTTTCATGAGACCCTCAGCATTCTTCTGTGGCCTCTAGTTTGCTACTTATTTGTTATTTTATTGTTCATGATTCGTTTTCCTATTACAGATACGACTCTCTATGTAGCAATGAAGGGTTCGTTCTGCATGTACTTATCATTATCTTCTTATGCGACTGCTCTGAAACTCCTGTCAGTTAGCAGGTTTTAACCCGGAGACCGAACATACTGTATCGTGGTTTACAATTGACTGCGATATTTAAGTATATTTTTGATCTAGTACATCCGACTTCAACATTGCATTTTTTGGGTTAACTTTGACCTTTATTCTATAGGGTCATAAATAACATGAATAATATTTTTTGGGAAATTACACCCCCTCCCCTCCTTTTCCCTATGCTGTCAAGCCTGCTTAATATTTATTTTTAAACGTACCCCCCCCCCCCCTCATTTTTTCTTTTTGAAAACAACGTTTTTATTTTTTCAGGTTTTTCGAAAAATGTTACAAATTCAAATAATTTAATTTGCGCATACAAACACTTTTGTTGACATCAATTGTCAACCGGTCCCCTCTCTAATTGTTGACGTAATTTATGGACACCCTCGTAGGGTGGTATAGTCAACGACCCTATATCGAGTCTTCTCAGTCGCGTCTTACGACATGGATGATAGATGCCGTTGTTATTATTGTTTGATCTTCTTGCGTACGCCGGCAACATGCATTCTAGATCCACTAATTCATGTTTACGTAGTACGCCTTCACGAGATGAGACGTTCACAGGTTTCTTCCACGGGGAGATAACCAGGCGAAACATTCAAAAATATTCCCAACTCCCGCTTTACCCCAGCTTGAAGTGTGCGAGCTGACGTTTTCTGGGTGTGAGGATGTATGTGTGAGTCATTAGTTCCGTCGGTGTGTACTCACCTATGTTTAGCATACATGGCATTTTCACTGCTTGGAGCAGCGAGAATTCCCTGATAGACAACATGTGTCATGACACGGAACATACTACTCTACAAGTTTATTCCTAATTTTAAAGCGAAAAAACATACTATTATCAATATTCGTAGGTTTTGTTGTGTACTTTTAGCTATATTATCAATATTATGATAATTCATTTATAAATGTAGTCAGATTACTTTTGCTTATGAATGTGTTTTGTTCTAAATTAGCAAAATTTAGTTAATTACAACGGTGAAGTAGTTATGTTCGTACTATGTAACCTGAAAACTATCGTATTCTTTTTTGTTTTCTTGACAAGAGACACAACTGTATCGAGGTTAAATTTGATATTTGGTATTTGTGATTATCATAAGAGATAATGTTGGAGTATACGTATTTATTTAACATTCTTTTAATTGTAAATTCAAAAACAATTAATAACGGTCGCTAAGCTAAGTAATTTATAAAATTGTGTTATAGGCCTACATTAAATTTGCCGTATATTAAATTATTATAATAAAACCATTCTTAAAACAAAAATTGGGCGAGAAGGAAGTTATATTTAAATTTTTAAAAATAAGTTATAAGAATTTTTTGTTAAGTAAAATGTACCGACTGTTGTGAGATACGCTTTTTTTTTCAACCACGGACGTTATTCAAATTTTGCTATATCAGAACTTTACAACCATAAAAAATAGTAGAGGTCGCGGTTCTGGTAATCCATTCACCACTGCCTCCGAAAATGCAAAAGAATAATTAAATTGGAACTCTATTAAATGAGTGATTATTTTAAAACGATATACGATTTACTTATAACAACATGCAAATTAACTACTTCAATGGTTCGTAAGGACTGTATATCAACCTCTTTAGGGGTTGTCCATAAATTATATCCACATAATTTGACCCCCCCCCCTTTTTTATTAACCTTGTCTATAACAATCAAGAATTCAGTGGACCCCGCATATCGCTTAAAAATGCAAAAACATTTTTACCCACCACTCACTAACCTAAAAAAATAGCACAAAAAGTACGAAAAAGCTATTTGATTTGCTTCATATTTTTGGAAAAAATATTTCAAATTCGAACAATTGAATTGTATAAAAATCATGCTTTTAACATCAACTATTGTCAAACCCTACAACCCCTAGTGTCAGACTTTTTCATACCTCCTCCCTCCCTTCCCTTATTGGTGATGTTATTTATGTACAGCCACTTACGCATATTTATGAATTCATAAATATTGGAGATTATCGTCCAGTTGAGATCCTAAATCGACCCCTTAGTATCACATACATATTCAATAGGAGTGTGTTAAATGTTCCGACTAATACAGATAACTGAACAGCTCACAACAATTTGATGTTTCTTTTCCATTCAAAATGGTTATTTATCTTATTTAAAATCTGACTGCCGTCTCGAATGAATAACTGTTGGTCATATCAAGTTACTGTATAATATTTCTGCTGAGTTCAAGATGAGAAAATTTTTAGGATATAGTCATCCCAGCTTCTCGCTGCTTTTATTGGCTGTGCTGTTTACTGGTAAGTATGGTTGTGTTATTGATAGTTTGTTTATCTGGCTACTTTTAAGTTGCAGCCGCGCTTTCTACATTTGTATAGCAATGCTCATATTGTTGCAATGATTGAAGTTGCATATACTACGCATTCGTTCATTGGTGCTATTTTGCAAGCCACCAACTTCTAAATTCTAAATACGCTTTAATGTAACTGAAATTAGAGTGTGATTGAACCACAAACACTGCTGACTGAGTTGTGTAACCAGCATATGGCAACCATGTAGTTGATGTAATCTCACTGTGGTATACCAGGAAATAAGAGAGCAGATTAACGAAGAACGGGTCTAGCTACTGCCAGCTACCGGATGTACCAATCAGTTACCACAGAAAAAAAATAATTAGTCAAATCAATGAGAAAACCACAAATTCTAATACAAGATGACTATTACATTATTAACAGACCAGAACAAGTTGCAGTTATACTCCTCAGAATAGTGAAGAGCTGATTGGCGGTCACATGTATACAGAATGTGTTTTGCCATGGAGCAGCACACCCCGCCACAAAAACATAAGTCGCATTTTACAAAATGCATCAATTAATCAATCAAGTGCCATGCCGAGTGACGCAGGCGATCATGTTTCTCTACAACTCTCTGTTTCTTGTGTTGTTAATAAGTTCTGTTTGTGACATCTTTTTTGTGCCAAAGTGACAATCCATCCAAACATATCAATCTTTTTCTTCCTCTGTCCCTACACCCCTTGATCTTTCTGATGGTTACTAAATGTTCAAGCTTTGTCTTTCTCATCATATTCTATAAAGCTCTTGACAGTCTGCTTCTAATTTGTGTTATAATTTGTCTTTTTACTCCATCATTTATAAAGACTCTTACATTAGTTTTCCTAGATGTCAATGAAATTTTCATCATTCTAAAAATCTCAGTTTCTAAAAATTATAAACATCTCAGTTGTCTCCAGTTTATCTTCAACTCTTTTGTTTACATCCATGATTCGCAACCATAAAGAATTATTGTCTCAATATAACATCATAGCACTCAAACTCCAGTATACAATAATACTACTTCATTGCCTAGAATGTTACTCATTCTTTGAAATGCTGATTTCACATGTGTTAACTGCTCTTGGACTCATTGGAGCACCGGCCATCAGTATCATGCGTGATGTAGGTAACAGTATTCATATTTTTGCTTTCCATTTCATGACCCGGTAACACATCAGCGGTACATATTTATGACTTTTGCAGGTGGGTGGGGGTGATTTTATTAAATAAAATAAACACCATCTCGTTTTAGTAGGAGTATTAATATTTTTGGGGGACAATCGTTTAATCCGGGGGGGGGGGGGAATTAAGGTTACCAGAATTATCCTATTCATTATTTGTCTCCTAATAGACCTACTATGTCATGTTTTATTTTTTTGTTAAGGATGGGAGGAATGAGGATTTAAACTCAACAATCCCTATACCGGCACCTCATTTAATAGCTTGCATAACACCATCGTTGTTTCTAGATCTTCCGAAGTAGGAATTAGGAATTTGTTACAATAATTGTGTTTCTGGGTCCGAAAGGGGAGCAAAGAATAGAAACATTGTTACCAGTCACGAACATTTGTAAAAGGGGATTGTGACAGTGGGGTTGGCTGGCCCATTACATAGAGGGTTAATTTGACACAGAAGCAATGCTGAAGTCATATGTTTCAGGCCGAAAAGCGCCCGATATCGCAACAAAGCTGTAAATCATGACACAGGATTCCGTTCTTCGAATTACATCCTGCTAATACTATGAAGTTTTACGAAGAAGAAGAAGATTTCAAATGGAGGAGTAATATTTCCATGGAAACTGTTCAATACATACTTACACACTAAATAGTTGAGTTTACTAGTATTTACTAAACGTGCATACCAATTGAAGGTCTACATACTTGTAAATACAAACTAAATACGAACAGATGAGTGATGTGTGACATTGTGTGTGACAACTTCAATCACATAAACTTATAAGGGATGAAATCGCTCAATACTTGATTCTCTGACCCACATGTCGAAATATAGTATTTGACTTTTGTGTGTGTGTGTGTGTGTGTGTGTGTGTGTGCTTCTTCTGTGTTCATTATCATAGTTCTTCCGGTTAGTAGGGGGGCCTATGTGTAATTTAGAGAACATAATGAAGTGTGTCGTGGTTTACACCAAACCTGACATTATAATTTAGGGTGAAATATATAATCGCTGCCAGCTACTGAGTACGTGCTCTGATGGTGCACCTTCGTTGAAGCTGATAGAAAAGGCCGGAAGGGTGTGGGGTTTACAAAATAAAGATATTAACCTATTATCGTGTGAAATTTTTGGTGATTATTTTATTAGAACATCATAGAGGAGGTGAATTTAACCCGTCTTTTTGGCTAAATTTCTAGTACTAAAAGTCATAGCCTATCCTGATTTCCTAAAGTTAGGTTTTGATCCCCGTCCTCCCCATATAGGCATATATATAGTGGCCATTCTTGATTGATTCGCACAGATTTAAACCAGAGCAAACGTTTCTGGGCTCAGTATAAATCATGTTTCCGCGAGGTGCTGGGATTTAACAGCAATTTTCATCCATTTTGTAAATTGTTAAGTTCACTCTCATATACAATGTTGAAATTTTTTAAGTAACTGGAATAACAGAAATAACACGAATGCCAAACGATGGTTTCCGATCCAGCGGAACTCATAGTAAAACGATATAAATAAGACTTACTTCATCCGACTCATTATTCGTTGTAAGCCAAAATCTTTGTACCTTTCAGATCATTGTCTCTACAGCAGATGTGGAAAATATGCACACACTTAGGCATATAGTTCCTGTATGTCGATGATTCTATACGCTTCTAATTATCCATTGGTAGAAATGTCCACCACATTTAATACCATGTTATCCTAATTGAATATATATGGGGAAAAAATATTAAAGGAAATAAAAATCAATCAAATACAATATTTTGGACACATTAAAAGACATGGCACCTTGTTGAAGACCCTACTTGAGGATTAAATCGAAGGGGGACGAGGAAGGAGGTAGACAGAGGTACAAGTGGGAGAGTAACATCACAAGATGGACAGGTTACAGTCTAGCAGAGTGCGCCACCAAAACAAGAGACAGTGGATGTTGGAGGTCTGTTGCAACCAACCTTCGCTGCGGACACGACACTTGAAAATGGTGATCCTAATTTGCTGTTTGAAATGTAATAAATCGCAGTCTCCGTCTCCAGCATGCAAGCTGGATGTAGTTGGCGTGTAGGCCTATGCTCTGCTAAACTTGTGAAACATTTATCCACAATTATTGAAACATTTACCGATTAACATTAATTTAATTTTTTTTTAAACTAGCCAAAAAAGTATAGATTCTTGGAAAATAACCTAATATCCCCGGGTGTGATAGAAACATCCAAGATCTGGGGCAAAAAAAAGCGCAGGAGTGGTAGCGTAAGTCTGCTTTTATACGGCAGTGTCCCTGCGCAGCAATACGCCGTGGTACTGTTATCAATCGAAATATCGCGATTCTTCAATTCGTTAATGTTGTTTTGCCCATGGTTAGTTTCCGTTTAGTTATCTCTGAAAGCTTTACACAATAACCACCATAATAGATAGGCCTACATCTCACCCGAAGTTGCATATTAAAACTGGCTCGCTGCCGAGACTTTTCGCTGTAATGTAAAGACCTCTGTCAAGAATTAATGATGACTTCATGCGTTACTTTTAAAAAAAATTATTGTCGTGTTTTAATTCGTCACTATTTAGATGTCTATATACGTGAAACACATGTTTTAAGGATAAAAGAAAAACTTGTGTTTTACGTTAGTACATTTGTTGTTAAGTTTCTCGCAGTTACCTTATAGGGCCTATTCATTGATTGTCGTATATAGGGGCCTACGTGGAGTCGTATGCCAAAAATAGCCAAAGTCGACCAACGAAACTCACGGAAATAAAATGGGTCTTCTAGATCCTGTTCACATTTTATGTGCACAGGTCTTTCCTGTCGACGGTCATGATCCAGAGGTCCATGGGCTCATTTCATTTGACCCCCCCCCCAAAAAAAAACAAAAAAAACAGAATGCCAAATTATGAAACCTGTTATTGGTAATATGACCTGATGTGCACCCGCCATCTACAGTTCAAAAAGGCGTATCACCATAAATGGAGCGTTCACCGTCTTACTAGCAAGAACATAACAAAGCCATCATTGTTTTCATCACGTTGACCACACCTTCTCCACAACTGTAATAATGCACAATCCAGTACGTCACTTGCTTTAACCATTGTTATAAAAATAAAACCACTACAAATCATATTCCATCTTCACAATAATATTCACTGGAAGAATCTTCACATTTTTCAGTTTTTTTGCTTTTGTTGCCTACACTTTATTGTTCAATATTTCGTTGGCATATAGCTCTCGATAGGGCCTATTTCTTTGATGATGATGGTAGAACCACCAGGGAGTACAAAGTTTGTCATAATGTCCCAATGCCAGGCAGTATAGTTTTACTTTCATCTCAAGATTAATATTCCTCTGACAATCTTTTTTTTGACGGGGATATTTGTCATAGGTTTTGTTAATTCCAAACGACAATTTTTTTACTTAGTATGGTTGCTATGTCATGAGCTCAACAGTTTTCTGTTCTGGAGTAATAAGCAAAATGTCCAACTTTCTTCATTATTTCCTACCATTTTCAAGGCAGGTGTTTTGCTCCCCTGTTGGATCTCGGTAACACTGACATAGCATGTTTTTCTGTTAATGATTGCTGGTAGGACATTTTGGCCATGTGATAAAGGAACACACTCTCCTGTTAATGTCATGACATGTAGGGCCCATAGGGTGGGTTTGTTTTAGCAGGGTTCCACTGTATTTGGCCAGGCACATGATGATTACTTTCCTTTACTGTCATTTAATTTTTTTAATTTTTTTTTAAAAAAACACCCACTATTGGTGGTACATTATTCCTGTTCTTCCTAATATACAATTTGCTATAGGCCTACATCACGTTCTTCTGCATTTGCACATTTCTCAATCAGATAAGGATAATCTTCCAATTATTTGTAACAATTATATGTAAAATTGTGACTTTTTAAAATCAATAAGTTATACTATTGTTTGTGTGGTATTGTTTGATTGAGAACATACTTAACATTTTGACATCTTGGTATGATGAAAAGCCAACAGTGAAGCTCATAAATAGCACTGCAAAAAGAGTGTTGTGAATGATGATGTCAATGGTTGCTTGCACAGTCTGGCACTGCAGATGATGATGTCCACACTGCTTGTGTAATATTGCAGAGCTTGAATTTGCATGCCTCATCATTCATACTCTTTTTGGTACACACATTTTCGTTTCTGCACTATATTTTGATTCACTCTTACATTGAATGAAACTACGTGTATTTGTTATATTAGTAAAAATAGGTCTCAGGTAGATCCACACCTAAAGGCTTACTCATTATCTTGCATTGAATGTCAAAAGATATACTTTCCGATGAACCTCATTTAGGTTTATCCCTAACCATAAGTATAACTCTAGCCCAACTGAAATTGAAAAGCTGTTAAGGTTACTAAATGGAAATAACAAGTAAGTGTTCTTCCTAGTGAAAGGATTGAGGACATGCATCAAAGATTCACCAAAACCACTAACACCATTAAAATCTACTGATTAGGCCTATGTAATGAAAAATTAGGCCACAAATTACCAATAAGCTACAAACCTACTGGCCAAGTAACTAAAAATTATAGTGTAAAGTTGAGACAGATGCTATGGAGCTGTTGCCTCAACTTAAAAAATGATGAATTTATATCAGATATCACAGTTTTGAATATCTAGCAGTTCTGATTGTGTCACAAACAGTGGAAGATTAGAATGTAATGTAACAACAGGAATCAATGCTGGGAAAATATATAGAGGAAGACAAAAAGTTTAGGAAGATAAAAACTTCTCTTTCTGTTATTTATCTCTGATTATTTTTTTTGTTAAAATTAAGAAGAAATTTTTGAAGTGGTTTTATACACTTACCTCTTCTGCTATGTCATTAATATATAGCTTGTGGGTGCACACCTTATCTCTATTAGTTGTGTTTTAATTTATGGACCATTAACTTTTTATACAAAAGATAATTAAGCCTTGATTTTAAGATTCAAATTCACCTTCAAACACCTCACATGGTTAGAACACAATATGCTATAAGACTACCTTTAAATACAGTTATAGAGCATCTTATATTATATTTTCTTGCTGTGCTTTTGATATACGCCCTATGCCAGGATGGCTTGTGAGCTATTGCATCATGTTGGTGCTTTGACAAATTTTATTATTTATAAAATCATTGTTTCAGATTTTGCCTCTTCTTGTTATGTTAATATTTATTGTTAGTTATAGTTGGTAATATATCTCATTCAAGGTGTAGTGATAAACTCACAAAAATCAATGATATAATAATGATGTGCAAAGGTCTTACTAAATTTTATTCTTTCTGTCAACAGTATTAAATTTAAATATACATAAACTAAAACAACATTATTATATAAGCTGCTTGAGAAACTATGATTGAAAGTTAAATAAGATAATAAAATATGGATGACCAAAAGTTGCTTAAAGTTGTGCTTAGTGTTTTAAAAGTTAATCAGCTTATATTGTCATGAAATGACTTTTTATTTTAATTCCACAGAATTTGGAAGAATCACAACACAGTACCCCTTATACCCCCCTACACCTCACTACACTGAAAAACCTCCAACTATAAAAGTTAAAATTATCCAGTTCAATGGTGCATCATATGTTCAATTTAACTTCAGTCGTTTGCCTGCTGAATACCTCCGTCCTGCAGAAATTGAAGAATTTCAGTTCTATTTTCTATCCAGTTATCCCGATGGACTCATCTGGCTTCATGAAGACTCAAACCGAAAAATGTACTTGGCTATGAAGGTATGATCTTTGAACTTTCGTTGAATATTTAAAACTCTGTATTATTTATTACTACATGGAGGTCATGGTTACTGAAAGAAGCATCCATCACAATAAGAGGTACATTTTACTTAGCCAAAATTATTTATATATTGCACATTTGAATATTTATATTTTTGTCTACCCATATTCTGTGGAGTATATTTGTGCCATGAAGATAATATCTCATATGTGTTATCATCAAACACCTAATAATATGAATAATTAAACATATCATATTTAGGACCCAGATTTTCAATCATTATTGAATTTGTAGTCATTATTAATGCATCCAATTATTTTGCCAGTACAATTCTGAGGATAAACTTTTGAATGATAAAATGTGATCGAATTTGTGAAACAGACACACTAACCACTCTGCCACTAATTAAATACACAATGGAGTAAAAT
Organism: Meghimatium bilineatum; assembly: GCA_034231615.1. Lineage (NCBI taxonomy): Eukaryota > Metazoa > Mollusca > Gastropoda > Stylommatophora > Philomycidae > Meghimatium > Meghimatium bilineatum. The sequence goes on from CM067305.1 coordinate 50,776,334, forward strand.
AAAGTACCTTTCACATCTTTCACCTTTCACACCTTTGGGGTGTGTTGAGTAATACTGTGTTAGGTCTACATTTTTCTCTGATCAGCAGCATAAATACAGATGATGTGGTAAGTATCATGCCAACTGCATTTACTTTTCTAAATGATGTGGTACCTCTTCTTCTGCATGCCACTAATTCTTAAACGTCCTGCTTGTTAGCAGGAGTAGACCGGAGAACAGAATGCTTTGTGTCATGGTTTACATTTTCCCTGCAATATCTGCTCCTTTTGACCTGACACATCCAGCTTCACCTTGAATTTTGGCTCACTTTGGCCTTTGGAATGTGACAGCAAACTCAAACTCCTTATAGTCAACTTTTACGACACACATGGCTGGTCACAATATTGCTATTCTCTGCTCCCTTTAAATCCCAGCAACACGTGAGTGGATCTGATACCAATTTATTATATTAGATTAACTTAGTATTCTTCATTTGTGATCTAAAACATGCTCCAGTTTAACTGAAAAATTCAAACCTCTACCTCAAGACTAGAAAGACAGTGCACTAGTCACTGAGCTACCAGAGCTAACAACTTAGTAATGAAGACTGCAGTAATAATTAACATCTGGAGGTGAATTTCATATATTTATAACTTTTTCCTTTGTTTACTATCTATGTGACATGTCCATTACAGAACATTGACCTCACTGACACTCTCTTGGTTCTGTGAAATCTTCAGACTCTTCCACTGTCAGGTTCAGAGATCTTTAATATCCTGTGTCCATCATAATCTTGATTTGCTTCTTATTCTCTTTAATGGGACTTTTCCTTCCATGATTAATCTTTCTAAACCATGTCTATTATAAGCTTACTATTTTAACAAATAAATATAAAAGCAAAAATATAAAATGTAATTTATGGTTTTATGTACATCATAGGTAGAACAAATATATTACATTTTATAATAAATAAAAAAGGCAATATTATGGCAGTTCAACACCCATTTTCATTATTGTTTCCCATTAGTGTATGCATTTTGTAGTTAATTGATTTAAATATTATATTAATCAATAATTAATTAAAATATTCATTTTTTAGGGTTAGGGTTATTTGTTTTACGTTTTTATTCCTAACCATAACTCTAAATATAATTATATTTAAATTAATAAATGATAAACATAAACTGATAAACATAGGCAAAGGAAATAATCACGCAGGTAGGTACTAATTGGTGCAACAGAGTTTGGACTGTGATCATAGTACCTATAAAAATTATATTAAATATTTGTTTATTATACCAGCATATATTTTTGAAGTTATATTAATATAACAAAAGAATTTCTGGACATAAAGCCAAAGGTAGACTAAGAAAATGGTGGATAGAAAACAGCAAGATAACTTTGAACAAACATGGACTTGATGCAACTAAGATGACACATCTGGCCTTGGAATGACAACTGAGGCAACCACCCTATGCTTAACGGCAAGTGTGAATACTAATATCCATCATTTACCTGGGGAAAGATAATATACAATATTAATTTATCATATGTTACACAGTTTTACTGCAATCACCCAATCATACCATCATACCATTTTTTTAATTCTTTTGCATTCATTCTTGAACTCCTGCAAATATGCAGGATATAGTCCAGAGGACATAATTTGTTCCATGGTTTGCAGCGTAACTGCTATATCTGCAATTTTCAACCTCACGTATACGATTTCAACATGCCTCTGGGCCACTTTAACACTCTATGGAACTGGACAGCTGACCCACACCCAGAACCTCTTTAGACGCTCCTTATGATATGTATGGTAGGTCACTGTACCACCATTCTTTCTCGAATTTTAACATGATGCTTCTGGACCAAAGGATATAGACTCACAGGATGAAGGGTCATAAACCAATCAGCCAAGCCAAAACATAACCTCTTGTACTTCTCTGTGTAGTCTACTCAATTTAATTAATTTTGAATCTTCTTACTTTTATCATATATATATATATATATATATACATATATATACACACACATATATACATATAATTTCCCTTATTCATACCTGAGGTGTATTTGAGAATACAATTTTATGCTCATATTTTTTATTTACCAACTATCAACAGATTACAGTATGTGGTCAACATGGACTTATTTACTTTCCCACACGATTTGAAACCCATCCCTTTATTCTGGTTTTACCTAAGGGTTATTGGTGATTTTAGAATATTTCCTTTTGAACTGGGAAATGAATTTTGGGTACCAGAACTTGGAAGCAAGTTTTATGACCATTGAGTTACAGAGCCACCACCCCCTCTCATGTACTAAAGTCATGTACAAAATTCATATCATGATAAACATCTTTTAGTGGAAATTATGCTTTCTGCATATTTTGATTTATTTAAACTTCAACACATTATTGCCAACACTTTGCTATCAATGCCAGACATAGGCACTGACAGTAGTCCAGCAGAGAAAACTTACAACATATGAGATGAAATGCCTGAGAAAAGCCACAAGAGTGGTCAAACTAGACAAAATGAGAAATGATAAAATCAGGAGAAGAATCGGTATAAATCCATGCACAGAATACATTGAGAAACGCAAAATAAAATGTTTTGGATACCTTATGAGAATGAACCATAAAAAACTACCAACAAGAGCATATAACATAAGAAGATCAGGATACAGGGCCAAAGGAAGACCTAGAACAAGATGGATAGATAACATCAAGACAACACTGAACAAATACAGATTCAATGCAGCCAAGGCAACACATCTGGCCTTGGATAGACAACTAAAGCTCCCAGTCACCACGCTATGCTTAATGGCAAGTGTGCATATTCTGACCATCATCCACCTGGGAATAGACAATAAACAACACATTATTATTATAATTTTTAATCTCCTCAGAAAGAATAAAAAATATACTGTGTTCATTATCTAGTACCATATCTAGCATTCCAGCCAACCTTTGTTGCAGAGACATCACTTAATGATGATGATTACTATATTTAGCTAATTATTTCTGTCTTCATTGATATCTTCTTTTTCTTTATTACATTCAGGATGGTCAGCTGATATTTGTTAATGATGATAGAACAAGATCTCCAGATGAAATTGTCATTGGTAGACGAGATGGAGTGCGTTTTGATGACAGAAATTGGCATTTGTTTAGAATAAGCCGCAGAGGAAGAAGAGTAAGTAAATAGATAAGTCTGTTATCCCATGCTAAATAACAAAAATTAATTGATGTCAGAAATAGTTAAAATAAAGTTTAGTTTAAGTTAGTTGTTGGATCATCATCACTGCTGTCTATAGTACATAGGTGCTCAGATCTTTCCTTGAGTGTATCCGCCATTACACGTTGACTGACGGTTCCAGTACACTATTGATTGATCATCATTCTTCCTCACCCATGAAACCACTCCTTTTTAGGGACACCACATTTCAAATGAAGCTCCTTTAGTCTAGTCATGGAACAAGAGTCATCGTCACTTATACAGTCATTTGTTTGTGCATTTTCCAACAGGGTATTCAAAGTGTCTGCCTAATCCATTGCTTCGCCAGCAGCCATAGTTATAGCCACAAATGCGACCAAACTATCTGCTCTCTCATTATCCTGGACTCCTGCATGTCCCAGCACAAAAATAAAAGTCACTTTCCGCACACAGGAATTCTTCACCGCATCCAGCCACTGTTCTCTAATGTACCCTGCCTGCACTTTCACAATCATGCTAATTGAGTCACTGAGTATACAGGCATGTGTCACAGTCTTTAGTTTAAGGTTACAGTGAAACATTATGAATGAAAATATGTTGCAATCTGTGGCCTAATAATGATCTGTATAAATATTTTGGATCATAGAATGGCTTACAGTAGTTCATCAGTGACTTGACTTAAGATTTGTTGCTTCTGACATCAGTTCAGATTTAAATCAAGATATTTGTAATGCATAGGCTATAATGGTCAGAGAGTCATAAGATGCTGTTTTGCAATATGATATTATATCAGAGCTTGCCAAATTTGAACCCACCTACTTGTAGTAATCCTGGACAACAGCCCACTACTGAGCAGTCTGGATAGAAAGTGCTCAATGTGGTACATAAGTTAGCAGTAAAAAAGTGTGTACAACCAGCAAGTCCCAGGAACTATCTATGCAAGCTTTTTGCTGAAAGATACTGAACACATTTAGTTCCATCTTGAGTGAGTAAGAGAAGTAGCTTTCTATCTGAACATCATGCTAGTGGTAATCACGGATTCAATTTCTATCGGGGTGTAAAGAGTAGGGTCACCATATTTTTCCAGGTATGTCATTGGAGTTAACTAAGAAAAGTTGGGTATAGGCTGACAAACCAGCCACCTGTGAAAAAATCATCATTGCCACTGGATGTGTTGTCTGGATTTCTTACATTTGTCTTCTATCAAATGATCCCCAAGGTTGCAGTTTTGCCCTTTTGTGACACCCCTAGGTGGTGACAAATGATAAATGTACCATCATTGCAAATGAGTTAACAGATCTGACAGAAGAATGATGAACTAATTGGTCCAAAAGTATATGCTTCACTCCTGGCAGGACATGATTATTCTGTGATACTGACATTGAAATGCTTCTCTTCAGGGACTAAATATGCTTCCATAGCCAAATACTCCCACCCCCTAACACAACCTTGCTTTGAGACAACAAACCTTATGCAAGTTTGGGTTGGGTCTCACCTAGGTTACTCTACTGAGGAGGACTTGTGCTTTTGTCAGAAAAGATGTAGACTGTAAGAACTATTTAATTTTAGCAAAAGAGATTATCTCATCATTATCATTATCATCATCATCATCTGAACATAAAAATATTACTTCATCAAAATACACAAGATAATATATTTTAGATATATAAAAAGACACAATGAGTTAGAAAGATTGATCATGAAGGGAAAGGTTCCAGAAGTGAGAGCAATATTCGGACAAAGATCGATGGTCACACTATATCAGTAACTTTTGCAATATGATGCTGGAGAAAGCAGAACAGCTTGCACAGAACTGTAAGGTTTACAAAATAGTCATGAAGACAATGTTCTGCAAAGGACACATGTAGAAGAAGAAGCATCTTCCTATAAAGATAAAGGTTAGCTGAGTTATATGAACTAATAGTTTTTCCATACACGCTTAGCTGCCTAGTTAGTTGTTGACCAGAAACTGTCTTGCATACTGCCCTTGCTTAGTAGTAATGATACCATTCCTAGAGGATGAGCCTTAGCACCTTACTTATGGACACATAAAACATATGTAAATGACAATGTTTAATAATTTTAGAAAATCTAGTTTTGTTGCTAATATTCATGAAAAATATGAAATTGGTTTGAGATTTTCATATTTTAAATATCTTTTTAAAAATGTAGATTAGCCTAAGCGTTGATAATGCACATCAAGAGGATTACATCTTTGCAAGAGATGTCCAGTTTCTTGTGCCTGCAGAAGTGTATCTTGGAGGGACACAAAATACATATGCATCAACAGATGGACGAATTGTACCAAATTTCAATGGAGGCATAGCACAGGTAAAAAGTAGTATTATTCATTACATCAGTTTGGTTAACTTATGACAGCATGTAATAGTTTTTTTTATCATAATCAGAACTGTATAAATAGTACTATTTCTTAAAGTTTGTATCTATTATGTTACTGGTATCATTCAGAATCATCAATTGATACCCATGGACAAGAGAATGAATAGCTATGGCAGAGTCATACTTATAAAAAAACTAACTCTCTCCAGTTTTTTATTTTATTTTCTTCCTTTAATAAACTATTCTTTCTTTCTTTCTGTTTTTCTTGGTTATCTGTAGGACAGTATGATCATCAGCTGTAAGTGAATGCTCATTCCTCCATACCTTAAAGATTGGTACTGCTGCAGCTTTGTTGGGCTTCAGCTGTTTTCTATTTTGATGTCCTATCTATAGTTTGACTGTTCAATTCATGTATACTGTCTGTATTGATATATGGATGCAAAAGCTAGAGATGTACACATGAAATACAAATACAATTAATCACCTTTCGCAACAAGCGATATCAAAAGATATTAAACATAAAATGGTCAGATTTTAAAGTAAGCTTCCCATATTGAGGAAAAAAATAAATCAAAGCTTTTTGTTAAGTTTTATAAGAAAAAGGTGTTGGAATTACATGGATAATTTACTTAGAATGGATGAAACCAGACTTCATAAACAAACCTTCATGTGGAAGTCAGAAGGAAAAGGAAATTCAAAGTTTTTCCCTATTCAATGTCATTGAGGCATATTGGGGGAAAATGATACTATGCTCAATTTTTCAATCATCAGTGGCATACTTCGAGATGATGTCGTCAGCATCAAGATGACCATCTTTACTTTCCAAGAAGATCTGGTATGCATTTCCTTAGGATGGGTTGACCTAGGAGCCATTGGTGATTTAAAAATATTTCCAGTTGAACTAGAAATTGAACCTCGGTTCACTGGAAAGAAAACCAGTTCACTAACAACTGAGCTATGATGGCAACAATAAAAGTTATTCCTCCAAATCAAAATATATGCAGAATAATCAGCAGAGAAAGCTCAATATTGTTATACTCAATGCACTAGAACTATAACAACTTTCAATAAGGCTCTCAATATGGAAAGAAATGAATACTGCCCTATGAGTTCAATCTTTGGCCCAAAAGAAACTAACATAGATCGAGTACCCTGCTGGGTTAGAGAGTTGTATCAAAAATTTGACCTTCTCTACCACAAGAACCAAATGCTAATCAATTGTATCCGGTTCACAACCTTCATCCTTGTATCAGCCTTGTGATCTAGTAAGTAATCCCTGCCACTTTCTGATGAATTGTTGATGGTATGTGTGGCAGCTGCTGGGTGGGATTTATTTCCTATGTGCCCTGTATTGCCCCAGCCTTCACATTTCCAGTATCAGTTTGTCAACTGCCACTGGTATTTTACATCATGCAAACTTGTGCTTCTAGAAGTAGACACTATGGTGGGTCTCCCACTAGACTGAATGTAGATTGGTCAACAATGGTTTTTATAAATGCACAGTGTACTTTTTGCACCCTTTTGACAACATAGTGATATTTTTCTAGAGAGTTTTATTTTTCTGTTTTAATGCACTCAGCAGAAATTGTAAACATAGTTATATTTAACTCTTCCTCTGTTACATTGCATTATTTCAAGTTTACTAGCATTAGAATCTTGCACCCGGTTGTTGTAAGGCAGTATGTTTTATTTGCACTTATTAAATTTGATGCCTCTCAGTGATGCAAACACCGTTGCCAGCCACATTGAACTATTCTGAGCAATGGATACCCAGGAAGTGATATCAATGTTGAATCTCTTTAGAGACACTGAGAGAGTTCTTAAAGCATTTCTGATGCTCAACTGCCAGTAATTTTCACTTAAAGAGCTCAACAAAAAGAAAAGAGGCACAATGGTGATAATGTTTAGTTGTAAGCACTAACATATATCTATAACATTTCTCACTAACTTACCATCTGTGATGAAAACACTTAATAGAAATACACTGCATTGACTGTGTCACATCCGCAGAATGCCAAATTGCTGCATCCCAAAACAAGTACTATTCAGAGAACTGGCTAAAGACCAGGAAACTCATAGTAGACCAATGCTGAGGTATAAAGACATCTGTAAATCCTCAATGTTTCAGAAAAGAAATTACTGAGTTTCGAGAACAAATGTCTTCGTAGGATAACTAACACCCATTGGAGTGAATTCTTCTTCTTCTGCGTTCATTCTCAAACTCCTGCAGATTAACAGGATGTAGTCAGGAGAACGGAATGCGTTGTGTCATGGTTTACAGCATTGCTGCAATATCTGCGCCTTTTGGCCTGACACATCCGACTTCAGCATGGCTTTGGGTCACTGACCCTATATGGGATGGGACAGCCAACTCCATCCCATAACCTCCTTAGTCGCCTCTTATGACATGCATGGACGGTAAACAGTGTTGCTATTCTTTGCTCCCCTTTTGGGCCCGGCAACACACTGGCGAAGGAGTGAATTCAAATCGAATGATAAAATCAGAGAAGAGACACATCAAAATTTTGTCACAGATGTTATCAGAAAACGCTGTTTGTCCTACATCGGGCATGTCCTACGCGCAGACACCAACAGAATACACCACCAATCTCTTGAATGGATACCTACAGGCAAAAGAGCAAGGGGTAGACCAAAAGAATAATACTTAGAGAAAGTAAGACAACCAATATTCATACTATTCAAGAACTGCACAGAATAGCTTTGAACAGACATAATTGGAGAGATCTGACCTCTGCTCTATGCGCTAACTTCAGCGCAAAAGGAAAATGAATGAATAAATGAAAATCCTCAATGAAAGATTTCTTCATAGATCCCAAATTATAGGAAAATATTGCCAAAACTCAGGATGTTTGGAGGCATATGGAAGAAAGAAGAGAAAGATGCAAACTCAAATTCTTCTGTTGTGATTACTTTAAAAGTCCCTATTCTTGAGAAAACGTTTAATGAATTGGTTCTTCTTTTTGCATAATGACTGTCTGCAAGACGCAAAAGGTTATACATATCTCTATAACATATACATAACATATATATTTGTATTGTTTTCTCATGCTTGTGTGCATTATTGTTCACATGTTTTGTTTTAACTTTGATATTCAATAAGTGTTAAATGCCAACAATTTTGTGTTAATGATCTTTGATATAGGTTTTCTACAGAACGGAGACTAGACAAGGGAACAATGCATTCAGAAATGAGGTCAACTTAATTGCAGAGATTGATGATAGAGTTATTCAACGTCCTGGTGTAGACATTCAAACTGTTGTTTGGCCACCTGTATTTTCTTTTACAGTACCCACATCTCAAACAAGACGAACCACTTTTGCTCCACCAATTACAAGTCCACCTCGTCTCACATCCATTACAATCAAGGATGAGAAGATATACTTAGTTGTACCAGAGGTAATGTGCCATTTTCTAGTTTACATAAAATATGCTTAGGGTAGGCGGTGGCAAAAATACATGCAGGGAAAAAATACGCAGCAGGTTTTTTTTTATCTATGGGCTTTTCCCACAAACCACATGACTATGTGAGATGCTAACGATCCAGTTTATCACATAATGAATTTTGACAGGTCAAGGATAGATCATGTTTGAACCATGAGGTAAAATAATTTTTCAACGTTCTCAATCTAAATTTTGTTCTCATTTCTAACTACTTGTCTGCTGTTATCATTACTGTCATGTTTTTTTTACATGTTTAAACTGAAATATATATTGTATTGTTAAGTTATTAAACACATTACTTTGTCAAGCTACTGTGTTTTTTTAATGACATTTTATTAAAGTTATAACAGTGTGATTTGGGGTAAAAATACTCACTGTTAGTGGGGTAAATATGTGTGGTGGACTCAATGCGTAAAGTCCTGTGTGGTTACTTTGCCACATAAAAGAACAAACTGAAAAACTCAATAAATCATGAATATGACAATAAATATTACAAATCTACATTCCAGAACAGGAAAATGTTCTCTAATAAAGGGAAATATGATAAATAACTAGAAAGACTGCAAAGAACCACAGTTGATCAAGAAATACCAAGGTTAATATTAAATTAAGTAAACAGGTTACTGTAGATAACTAACTATCAATATAGAATAATCAGAAATGACAATAAAACAAGAACAAAGATAATTATCGATGTGTTGGTCCTATTGGGACCTCTATCAAGAAACAAAAACCAATTAAGACAACACAACTATAAAAAACAGTCAAGACTTTGACAATGGTATCCTTACAAAAACCATTTCCTAAGTAGCGGTTACCCACTAGGACTTGCTAGAACTGATAATAGTTCCAATAGGACCAACATGTCGATAGATGTCTTTGTTCTATATTTTATTGTTATTTCTGATTATTTTATATTGATAGTTATCTACAGTAACCTGTTTACTTAATTTAGTATTTACCTATTATTTGTCTGGTTACTGCAGCACTTTCCATTTTGTTGGGCATCAATATTTTGGTTATTTATATCAAGAAATACCTAAAGGAGTGAGTAGATATGGACACAAAAAAATTGGTAAGATATAAAAAGAACTGGAAGCAAAAGCTTAAACATAGGACAAGATGAAAGGTGTGTTGAAGACCTATATTCCACAAGGAATGAAAGGTGAATAAATATATAGAACCATAAATCCATCAGTACTTGAACTATGTATAATTTGTATCCTTCAACAGTTTCAGATTCAGAATGGTGGGTCTTTATCCTTCAAGTTCCAGACCATCAAACGGGATGGCCTACTCATGTTTTCTACAGACAACATTTATAGAAAAAATTTTATTGCCCTTGAAATCTATGATGGCAAACTCTACCTAATTCACAACTTTGGTGGTCAGTCCAAGAGGACTCAGTTCTCTGATACTGAAGTATCTGATGGTCAGCCTCATGAGGTAAAGATAGTGGTTATCATTGCAACATAATTACTCTGGTTAAATTTGCAAACTTTTCTTTTTGTATTGACCATCCAGATATAATAATAATACACATTTTAAAAATAAGTAGACCCTATTTTATTGGTGTAAAAGAGTAATCTTATAACAATTACATGTTATGGAAGACTGTATGCTGTTTGTGTCTATGAATGTATAGTTTTATGTTTATATGGGCACACAAGCAACTGAATTCATAGATTTAATTAAAATGTCAAACATAGTTTTACAAATTCAGTTTAAAAAATGCTAGTTTTTGTTACATTACAATTTGTTGGAATCTATGCCTGTAAATATACATATACATAAAAACATAGACTTATATATGTACTTGTAGGTAGATAAAGAATCTGCAACAAGTAACATGAAAAATGAATTTTGAAACTCAAATTTGAACCAGGTATTTTAAATGAGAGTGAAACAAACAAAAACATATTCTACCATTTCTATTAAAATATGTAAAATGTGTCAGACACTTTTTTTAGTAACATACAAAGCATGTCTGTAATGGTAAAGGTATTGGGTTTAAATCATACTGTAGACAATTGTGCACCCAGGCCATTCAGAAAAGAATGATAAACTACTGAATGTAAATACTGCCAAGAAAATCACTACAGCAAAAAATGCTGGATTCATGACAAGATCCTAAATAGAATATGCTATGCCTATTATACATATATGTACTAAGTCATATAATGAAATTGTAAACCAACTATTAAGAGTAGTTTTGGTTTTTTACGGGGAGACATGGCATGACCATTTGTCAACAGAGAAACATTTTAATATTATACGTAATTGCATACAATTTCTGTGACTCCGAGATTAAAAAGTCACTGCTTCTCCTATCAATCAAGTGTTCTGTGCAAAATACACTGAGAGATCCCCCCTGTACTGTGCATTGTGGGCATATCATAGGAACGGCACCTCACAGAGTGTAGCGAGAAAAATTATTTAATGAGGTGGTTTATGTGTCTTTATCGCAATTTCGTTTCATTAAATAATGCTATGGTTTGTTCTGTAAAATGCTGCTTTTTATTCCAATAATGAGGCATAGTTTCTATTTCAATGAAAGCTTAAATGAACTCATAGTTCGAAGATTGGATCCTCATTCAAATTTTATTTCTACAGATTTTAATAATTTGTTGCAGGTAGAACTGAGATTTTTCAACAATCAGTTGGCGCTAAATCTGGATAGAGATTCTATAAGAATAAGAGTAGATGATAATGAACAGCTGCCTCGTAATTTAGGTAGGTCAGACATTTAAATTTTAATAATTGATATGATGTATTCATCAATACATGTTGTTGACCTTAACCAAGGGATTATTTAAACAGCGCATGAGTTTATCATGTTTGGACTCTGTGCCATGCAATGGATGTTTTATTTTGGCACCAGTTTGATACTTCTCCTGGCACTGTTTCTGTTTCTTCTGAATTTTTTATTGTTAAACATCCATTTACTCGCAGCATAAGTAATGGAGACCCTAAGACACATGAAATATGGCAAAGCCCCAGGATCAGACAATATCACATTAGAGGAATTAACAGCTTTAGGTGACTTTTGAGTTGAAATAATCACAAAATTGCTGAATGACATATATAATAGTGGAAACATGCCCAATTACTTAATGAGATCCTTATCTTTATAGTTAACCAGTTTTAACACTTAACCAGTTAGTTAGGTAATTAGTTTGTTCCTTTGGTGCCAAGGGTGGCACATAGGGCAGACGTCATGTTTCTCCATGTCCTGTGGTTCACTGCAAGCTGTTGTAATTCTTGGGTGGTGTTAACACCCATTGTCTTTGCCTCATTCTTGATTATTCTTCGTAGTGTTGTCCTGTGTCTTCCATATTTTTGTTTTACTGTTGCAGACCATGACAGAGCTTAGTGGGTAAGTGTGAGCCTATTTGTTCTGAGGCACTATGTAGTTTAGTTATTTATTCTTGAGTGTGTGCATATGTTGTTCTTAGTAGAGTGATATCATCTGCAAAGTCAAGATCTACCACCTCCTACTTGATGACCCAAATAAAACTTCAACATAACACATTTAAACTCTCTGGACTACATCCTGCTGGAAATATAGTAGGACCATTGTCCTGCTACAAGTGAGATCCAGCAGGAGTTTGAGAATGAATTCTGAAGAGTAAGTTCTAATTACCAGTAGACGTGACTACACTTTTAATGGAGCAAATGAAAGAAACACAATATCCTTAACCCCTTTGCTGCTGAGAAAAGATCTGTCAAACCGGTTGATTTGGAAAAACCAAATCTATATCCTCCAAATCACTAATATTGTCACAATGCAAATTAAAACTTTCTAAATCATTTTCTACATCTGATAAATTAATGCTAGAAATATCAGAAAAACTTTCTTCTAAAAGAGCATAAATCTCTGATTCATTGAGTTTTCGCTTCACATATTTGTAGGTCTAGGTAAGGTGGTTACACAAAAAACGTACTCAGTCCACTGACAATAATTGAAATGATACATACACGCATACACAATTTCAAAGCCAGGATTTGAAAATTACCTTTAGGTACATAGCTTACACTAGCCAATCAGAGTATTTGATAATATTTAAGTGCTTTCAGGGAGAAAATATACACATACTTGACCTAGCGCTTCTTAAGGAGATGTCTGCAGAATGGTGGTAACATTTCTTTGTATCCTTAAGGATGTCTCTGCAGGGAAGAGGTTAACTCTAGGTGATGAGGGAGACAAAACAATATACATACTTAACACACAAGAGACTAAATATCTACTAACCAATATTTATCTTTCTGATAGCACTTTTGTCTTTACAAATAGTGTGAAATGCAGATTCTTCTGGCATTAGACATCTCCACATAAATTCTGCCAGATAACTATGCAGGTGGTATTGAGATGTGTCTAGGTCAGGGGTGGGCAAACTACGTCCCTCGGGACGCATGCGGCCCGCCATTGGATATTTTGCGGCCCTCAAACACATTTTTAAATACACGAACATTGTTAAAATATTTGCAAAACCTTTTATCCATATTAGAAAATATACTGTTATAGTGTAAGTCTGTTAGAAATGTAATTTATTTCAGAAGTTATCTACTTTATGTAAAACTTCCTTTCTTTACAATAAAAATATTTAATTGATTACTTACCAAGAATTTTAAACAAAAACATACATAATATTATATGCGGCCCTCCAATAGCTTTACAATTTTCAATGTGGCCCTCTGCACAAAAAGTTTGCCCACCCCTGGTCTAGGTAAATCAGCAGATAGAAACACTATATTATTGTTGATGTGATTGAATAATGCATTTCCACAATATTCATGTAGTTGTGTAGTATATTCTCATTGAATTGACTGAGGGTGTAATATTTAGAGGATGGTATTATTTTTCTACTATGTAGAAACACTACAGCCTCCAGCTCTTTTCATGGAAAGGTCATACTGTTAACATGTACAGTATTATTTGCGATGGCTATTTTTGTTGGCATCACTGAAAAGTGACAGAGAATAGTTATGCTCAGTGGCTTTCTGAAAACCAGATTTAAAGACTGAATTTTGTAGTCACATCTAAAGTACCCAATTTAATTATAATTTTAGGTGCTCTTCATATTGGTGGTTTCTCCACTTATGAGTATTTACCATGGCATACATGGGCACGAAATGGGTACCAAGGATGTATTGAAGACCTTCAAATCAATGGTCGTGTCATTGATCTACATAGTTATGTTCAGACACAGGTAAGAATGTTATTGATTTGTTATTTGATAGTAAAACAAGCCTAAGTACAATCTAGAACACCCATAAGTCCTTACTTTCATGCAGCAAGTAGTAGTAACCATGTGCTTGTGGTTCATATTTCTATAGCTTATATTGCTAGATAGAATTCTTTATCCAAAAACAGGACACATGATTATCATTAAAAACAATGAACAATTGGAACATTTTATCAATTTTATTAGGACAAGATGGTGATATGAACTCTTGAAAATAATAGGGCCTATATATTCAGTTCTGAATTTATCTATACATGTTATAACAAGTGACTAAGACGTAGGTACTTGGATATTTGGAATTTCTTGTGACATTTAGTGAAAATTAGTAACGACATCATTCGACATGTTTGCAACTTGATTTATTAACTTCTGTAACAATTTTTATTTTTAGATAAGTAACTTTTAAAGATGCAGGACAATGCAGAAAACGGCAGTAATTTTTTAAAAACATCAACAATTGTTTTAATTATGCAAATTGGCCACCATTTTGAATATTAATTAGTTGTACATGCTTCAGAGAATCACAGCAATGTGATAAACACAACACAGTATTCGCCACAACACAGGCACTTTACTGGCTGGAATCGCAAGCCTATTCCCATGCATGCATACTAAGTGATTCACTGAAAATGATTCAGAAAGTGAAAACAGGTGATGTACATAGAGAATGGGCGAAGTTATCGGAGTGAGCTAAAACACAGGCATCACTACAAAAACTCACACTTATTTTTGTCCCTGGACATGCGGACGTGGAGGTAAACGAACGGGCCAACAAATTAGCTAGTCTCGCCACCACAACAGATGGTCAACCTATGGACCGAGCAAACATACTCACCGCTCTTCATGAGTCCTCACAATCCGAGGATTTTGTGATGAATAAGCATGAGTCAATATCAAGAATGTAAGAATTGGGAGTGAGGATGGGCATGGCTCGAAGAGAACCCCTAATAAAGATTTCAAAAAGAGTAGTCAACCAAGAAAGAACCGGAACCATCAGCTGTTATAACCTGAGAGATTTACTGAAGCGGAGATCGGAGCACCTATGGATGTTCCCAGTGTGCGAAGATGATAATCAATATACCTAATACCTAAAGAAAAAGATTGACATTTTAAAATTACTGAAATTAAATGAAGGGTGGCTTCTAAATATCATCATGAGGAAGCTACAGTATTTTGGACACATAAAGCAACATGATGGTATCGAAAGGCTGATTCTGGAGGGCAGAGTGCCGGGAAAGAGAAGAAGATGGAGAGCAAGAAGATGATGAACTAGCAATATCGAAGAATACATGAACATGTCTCTGGCCAATACAGGCATGCTTACCTGAGACAGAGAGGTGTCCTTTTTCCTCTTTTTCTGCGATCAGTTTCCTATGCTCATAAGTCTATACAGGAAGGTGGGCTGCCTCCATGAATTTAGTCATCAGCAGGAGGTCCTCATGGTTGCCCCACAGTTTTACCTTCAGATCTGTCTCTTTTAGTTCTCACGTCATCAAAGAGTGGGCATGTCTGCAGAATGTGTTCTGGAGTCTGGGGACCCTTTTGATATGGGCATTAGTCAGTATCCACAATGACGACAATGTTCTGGAAAGAATATGTTACTTGATATACTTTATATAATAAAAGGGAATAAAAATACAAATTGTTATGGGGATATGGTGGGGGAAAGGGGTGCCAGCCCATATAATCTATAGGAAAAGGTAAATGGCATAAACAAGTTTGAGAAACACTGCTCCAATTATCTTTTGCTGAGCCCATACTGCCTCATATAAGTCATCTAATATTGACACTCAGTGATTGGTTAATCAAAGACAAGACAAAGTAACTATCTGAAGCCTAAAAATGAACGTTTTAATATTGACTTATTCTCATTCTCTTCAGCAACTGTTTAGTGGAATTGAAAGGAGATGTACTTCCATGCCTCATCAGTGCTCTCTTATATCTCCTTGTGTCCATGGTTACTGTTCAAACAAGTGGGGTGGTTACTCTTGTGACTGTAGAGCTACAGATTACTCAGGAGAGCAGTGTCAGAACCGTAAGTTTGAATCTAATGTCATGTTACCATACAACTTCATCATAATATCTAAGTCTGTGCTGGAGAATATATTAATTTGTGTGAGCATAGAAATATTAATACATAAAAATCTCAAAAAGATGTTACTAAGTTATAAATGAGTTGACAATTTGAAAATAATTTATTTCACGTAGGTTGAATCTACCATTAATTTGTTCTGGACTCCATTGCTTTTAGATTTATGTTATATTTTAACTTTTATTTAGAAGGGAAATCAGCAGATGTGTCAATACTATTATTCTCGGAGCTGCAAGCCCTCTCTTACACCTCTGTATAGTTTGTTTGACATAAATGCGTGTGACAGACTGCATTAAAATTTTAATCTGAGATATTGTGTCTAGTAATGTTGCATTCACCAATGATAACAGTAGTGGTGACCAGATTTTACTATGTTAATGTTCAATTAATACAAAATTATACTAGCCTTTATTGGATTTCTAGGGATGTTGGAGGCTACAGTGATGTGGTTTCTAAGAAGATTGATGAAAATACCATAGACAGCTAAGAAAACTAATGCAGATGTTCTCATTGATGCTGATGTAAAAATATCAATCATATCAAATATTAGGGACAGACAGTCAAGGTTTCTAGGGCATGTGCTGAGAAGAACACAGCTTGAACACTTAATAACCACTGGAAAGATCAAGGGGAGAAGAGACAGGACAACAAAGAGAGAAGTTGCTAGATGGACTAGTATTATGGCACGGGAGAAGT